>CM053784.1:133361424-133961424 GCA_028749045.1 Cupressus sempervirens | reverse complement strand
TGAATCCATGTTTTAGTCAAAAACAAGTTCTTGTGCATTTTGCCAAAAATGACTCATGCATTGGTGATCATTGACCACATTTTGGGCATATCCATGTAAAATGGTCATTCATTGTTCATTTCAAATTGACCATTGCCAAGTTGAAGAGGTCAAAGTTTGTTTTGAAAATTTTCAAAGTTGGCACTTCTTTCTCCTCCATATTTAGCTCATTTGTCTCCAAATAAGTGGACATTTTCAATCTTGTTCATTAATTTGTACTTATCTTGTTATTCTATTGCATATTTTAACTTGATGTATCGCACTTGTTGATATATATGCCATGAAAAGCACATTTTTCCTTTAAATATGATGAAAACTTTCATTTTCATACTTTTGGATTTTTTCCAAACTCCAAATTCGAATTTGCACTTTAAAGTAACTTGCCTCTTAATATGTTTGAGTCTAAAACCAAAGGTACGTGTTTGTTTTGGGCTTGTTTTCATTGTTTCTTTGTGTTCTTTCTTGTTTTTCTTCTTTTGGAAGGAATTGCAAGTTCTTTCCCAAGAACTTGAGCACGTTTCGCTTCATTCCATTTTCGCCCTTTTATGTAAGTGCATCATTTCACTCGACATCCACCATTACATGCCCAAGTCACATTGCATCCATTCCTTTCATATGCAATTACATTCCAAGAGAGATTACATGTAATTCTATTCTCCATCCACATTTACATGTAATCACACTCTCCATCCTCATTTGCATGTAATCTCATTCTTTGAACCTCATTGCATGATTGCATCAAGTCATGATTACATGTAAATCAGTTTATATATAATGGCATCCAAGGAACTCGTTTTTGACTAAAAGTCACTTTTCAAGTCAAACATTAATATTTACATCTCTGGTTGGATTTTGTTTTGGAATCTATGGGGAACGCTATGGGCAACCTTCTTATCTCTGTAAAACTTCAATCCCTCATCTAGAATTTTAGTTATATGAGCAATGATGTCCACGGTCACCTAAATCTTTAGACACGAGATTTGATAGGGTTAGAACACATCATTTTGTTCTACTCAATTAGTTTTGTTATGGGATTAAGGTCTCTTTTCCTTTTTATTTACATACTTCCATGCATAAGAATATTTTTGTGCACAAGAAAAAGCCTACTTCGAATCCAACCCTACATGAGGGTTTACTACTTTTGATTTACGAGCATTTCAAGACTCAATCTAGGAGCAAAACCCCCACCCAGGCAATTGCAACATCTGAGGAGATGGGGAGTTCAAACTTCTTGTCTAACACAAATGATGTTTAGAGTATAAGTTCAGAGGATGAAGATGTTAACCCTTCATTTGGAAAGAAGGCTAAGGCTTTTGAGAAGAAATTTCCTTCATCAATTAAAGCCCCGTGTAGGAAAAGTCCTACGGCGATTGGGTTTAAAATTGCTAGTCAAGGGGATGAGGAGTATAATGAGGAAGGGGATGATATGGATACTGATGAAGAGAATAAGGAGAAGGAGGATGTCAAGAGGGGAAAATGGATCCTGGGTCAGAGATTACAGCCATTCCTCTTCCCAAAACTTTGGCTGGATTCTATTTTGGAATCTATGGGGAACACTATTGGATAGTTTTTGTTTGTGGACTCAGCTACTTCTAATATTCCCCATTCAACTTATGCGCAACTCCTTGTGGAGTTGGATGTCTGAAAGGGTCTTCCTGAGAAGATTTTCTTGTCTTCTTCATAAGGCTCTTGGACTCAAATTTTGCATTATGAAGGAATCCCCTTCTGCTGCAGGAAATGTCACATGTCAGGTCACTTGGCAACTCAATGTTCTATTAAGAATGTTTCGAAGCAATCACTTTCTTGGTGGTCAGGGGCCTCTTCCAAGCACTACACGATGTATAAGTCTCAAGATGTGGTTCAAGTGCCAATGGGGGGCTCTTCTCTGGCAGCCACTTCTATGGCTACTGAGGATGTTCGATCTTCTGGTCAAAATCATGTCCTTTCTGCTAGTCAAGATTTTGTCCTTTCCATTGCTTTGTTGCCTGAGGCTACTGTTGATGTCTAGACTGCTGGTATGGATCATGTCCTCACTGCCGGTCAAGATCATGTCCATTCTCCTATCCTTGACTCTACTATTCCTTTTGCTCTTGTGGTGGGCCTACTTAATTCAGTTTCTTCAAATGAGAAAGTTATGATGGTTGCTTATGTTCCTCCTGTCTCTTCAGTGTCTTCGGGGCTTTGGCAACTACAAGCCACAAAGGTGGAGGATGGATGGACCGCTGTAAAAAGAAAGAAATATAAGACCTTTGTTCCTCCTCTAGATATGAATCTCAAGTCCTACAAGGAAGGCTCTAAATCAAAGAGTAAATTGTATGTTCCCTTGTTGTGATAGGCCTTTTTAAGTTTTGAGTTGGTTGGTGATTGTCTTTTCTGTCACTAGGGTTGCCCCTCTACTAGGTTGGTGACCTGTTTCCCCTAGGTTCATTATTTCTTTTAAGATAGTGCTTATTGAATATCTTTAGCTTTGTATAGGGTTTCAAGTACCCTTGAAATCCTATTTTTCTTAATAAAAAACATTAATATTTGCATGCATTCCCATGCATCTAACATTTATTCCTTGAAGTTATCATAACAACTATTGTTGGTAAAAAAATGGGCAAGAGAGGGAGCTGGAAAGGATCTAGGGTTTTTGGTAGTGCCAGGGGTGTTCCAAGGGTGCCTCAACTTGGTGAGAAAGAGGATAATGAAGAAGATGAGGATGAGGATGCAGCTGGCTGTAGGGGAGGTCTTTTTTCTCGTGTATGGGTGCTCTCTTGCCCAAATTTGATCTCATTCTGCTTGGACTTTGATTAGGTTTCTCTAGATGAGGTACTTGGACTCTTTGTGGAGAGTTTGGGGCCCTTATCCCTTTTGGACCAAGCGGTCTTCAAATCCCCTTGCTCTATGTATTATGAACTAGATACATGGGTCTTATGGCTGCATTTTCATGGTCTAGTGAGGTGTAGCTTGATGTGGGGTTTTCCCCATTTGTGTGGGTGTCATGTTGGTTGTGGACAACATAATGGAGGAGGGAGTTCCAATTGATGAAGTCTTGTTTCCTCTTTTAATGAATCTAATGGTGATATTGTTGATGGGTTTCTCCTAGATGTCATTGTTTTCGCTTGCAAAATGGGCAATGGAGGCATTATTGGCATTTGCATGTGCTTAACCCATGGCTCTTTGTCTACCTAGTTCACCTGATCTTTTCTTGGATTTTTTATCAAATCTGAAGGATCCTATGTTTTCCTCTACTCTTGTTGGGAGTTTTGTTTCTTTTTGGGTTTTTTTATGGTTTTCTATGAGCAATAGTTAGGGGGGTGTTATCACTCCCCTTCTCCCTATGTTGGATATTTTTATTGGACTATTGTCCTTGGGACAACCTTTGGTTGTGGAAGCAAATGTGGTTTGGTTTCCATGTAATTTGCGAGCACCCGGTTTTAGGGTTGTTTGTTGCCCTTGGACATTCGGTGGGGGAGATCTCTGATTGAGGGTCTTATTTTTTGGGCATCTCATTGGAGCCTTTGTCCAGTTATGTTAAGTTGCCCAACATTTTTTTGTGTTTGGGTATTGGATATTCTTGTGCCTCTATGCCTATTGCTAAAGTTTGGTTTCCCCCTTTAATGGGTGGTTGGTTCATTGTTGGGAGGGCTCTCCAGTGTTCTCTGGTTATGAGTGATGTGCAGTTATATAGGTGGTGGACTTGGATATTTGTGTTTGCTTCCTCTTGAAGGCTTCTATGCAGGTGAAGCTATCTCCTATCGAGGTGGAGAGAAGGTGCGATATTTTGGAAGTGGAGGAAACTCCTATTGAGGGGGAGATTTTCAGGGTTACTGCTTGTGGAGAGGTTGAGGGATGGTGGCATCACTACCTCAGCCTTGGTATTTTGATCTTTCTCCCCCTTGTTTCTATTGAGGTGGACCCTTTTACTATTGAGGTGGGAAAGGAGACTATGGTGGATTGGAAGATCTTTGAGCGTGTTGACCTAAACAAGGGGTCTAGATGGTTATGGAACTTTGTCTCTAACAGAGAAGAATGGACAGTCAGTTTATTGCTTGAGTTTGGTTATCAAATCTTATGGTGATGAAAGTGTCTTTCTGGTTTTTGTCTTCCTATGATCAGGTGTGTGCTGGAAGTTTTAAAGGGCTCACCTGGGTCCTTTGGTATTATTTTATGTTAAAGTTTACAACTTTTGAAGGGGCTTGTCCCAAGTTGACCTTAATCAATATTGACATAGGTGTTAGTCACTTTCAAACCTTTTTCTTTGACAGAGGTAGATCTAGATGCAGTTCTTTGATGATTGGGTTTATGGATGTTTCGTACTAGGTGTTGTTATTGTTTTTTAACAGTGCCTAATGTCTATTGTTTGTACCACAAGTCGGCACGCTCTTGCTACTTTTCTTAATAAAAAAATGTATTCCTCAAAGCATTTACATAAGTACTCATCCTTCATCTACATGTTCCATTTCATGGAATCGTCTTTTAGCCTTTGCATATGTCTTTCATGATCATTACACGAGATCTTTGAGTATTTGATCAATACTTTGAGCATTTTGCCCTTCATAAAGCCTTTTTTGTTGATCCGAAATTGATGTCTTTATGGAATCAATATCCTCTAATGATGTATTCAAATTTTGGAATTTTCATGTTGCAGCACAAGATATGCCCTCTCTTTGAAATCTAAAGGAAAGATGAAGTACCAATACAACAAAAAGTTAGCTCATATGACTGCATCTCAAGTTTCATCACCTCTTGATAATGTTTCTAACACAAAGATCAGGCACATTGACATAGCTGATTTCTTACAAAGGGTTGAATCTCCTTGAAGTCATGAAATGAAGCGCATCAAGAAGAGTAATACTCATTTAGTCTCTACTTTCTCTATGGCTTCCTTCGAACCATAATTTGTTGGTTTGTGCATGAAATTTCTATCCAAAGACTAAGACAATAAAGAATGCAAATGGAAAGGTCGTCATTAGCCTTGATCCAAAGGTTAATGAATAGATATTTCAAGTTCCTCAAAATGCAGAGTGTGTAAACTTGTCCAAAGATATGTCTTTAGAGTTATGGAATGAAAAGAGGTTGGATTATCAGAAATATATGAGGTTAAAGGTCAGAAGAAGCAAATTTTCAAGATGGCCTAAAACCATTCATGGGTAACTTCAATTCAAAATGCAAAGACTTGATGACTCTTCTTAGTAGGATATGTGGTTTCAAAGATTCAAATGACTTCAAACCTTTGATGTATAAATTAATTCTCCAGATCTTTGATAATGAAGAACCTATCTTCTGGGGATAACTTATTAGTACTACTATTTGTGAACAATTGCTTAATGTAGGAACCTCAACTCCATTCTACATGAATTCCTACTTGGTTTACATAGCTGCATCCACGAGATCTTTCTTGGATCTCTCCACCAAAGGGGATCAATTACAAGTTCCTATCTGGGACTACTATGATCAAATCACATTGTCGCATAGAAAATATCACTACAAGAGAGTCAAAGATGCATTTTTGGATATTTTTGGTGTTTGTTTGATAAACAATTGGCAATCAAGCAAGTGTCAGATGAAGCTTGGAATAGGGTTAATAAATTTGGTGTTATCTTTTTGCAATTTCCAACTTTCACTTATTTGAGAGTTGGTTATTTCAAAGGAGAGCCATATACTATGCCAAGATATGCTACAAATAAGATCATACTAATGAAATTAGTCAAACAACTCATGAAAGTGCAATCTTATCAAAATTCTCTACATAGGTCAGGTTTTGGTATCACTACAGCCAAACCCTTAGTAATTGGTCAATATATGATCAATTTAGTTTACAAGGCAAAGAATATGGAGGCAGAATTTCAGCTTATCACATTAAAAAGGTTCAAGGCTAGGTATGATTTTGATTATCAAGGGATGCACTCAATGATTAAGAGGGCATTTACCCATGTCCATCACATAGAGGACATATGGATTCACCTACGCATAGAGTTAGATATCATGAGAATTGATTACTACAGGATCACCCTACAATAGATCATTGACCTTAACATGCTTGAAATTCCATCTAATTTTCAAATTGAGGATGATGGTAATTTTCTTGATCCAAAATACCACCATGCTAGTTTTGATAAGCAATGTCATTTTCCTATAGTGGTAGCAGACATAAGGTATATCCATTTTTATAGATTTCAATCCATCCTAGTAAATACCAACAAATGGTTGAAGATCAAAGGTCTCAAGAGAGTTAATCCCAAACTTAGGGTAGATTGTAGAAGTTTTGGACCACCTGGAAGGAAATCTCAACTAGAAATCTCAAGCAAAGATGGTGCATCTTCTTTTGTTGCAACAAAATCTCTCAAGTTCAAGTTGAAAGGTGGAAAGGGATCTAAGTCGTCTCAAGAACCCTCACAAGCACCTATGCAAGCTCACGAATATGATGAAAAAGTTGAAGAAGAAATTGCTTCTGAAGAGGAAGACGAATAAGTTATGTTCATATCTCCTCCACAACCAATAAATCAGCAAGGTCTATCCATTTAGGAAACACCTTTTCTAGGTGTCATAGATGATGGTGTGGATTCATTCTCCACTATTTTCACATCTACCATCCATGCCTTAGAGGTGAATACATTGGCACTTACTAGCTCTTTAGCAACTCCTATTCTCACAGCTTAGCAATGTGAGAACTTCGAGAATATGTTTCAAGATTTCCAAACATTCATAGGAGGTCAAATTTCCCAACTTGATACTTCCATAACTGGTTTTGAGACATTCTTGACATAATCTTCTCATTAGGCACCTCTTGGTACAACAATACAAACTAAAGGATGTTCAGTCAATATAGAAATACAATCAAGATCAATGTCGATGATTTCTACTGCCCCCGATTCATTAGGTGAGGATTTTAGTTTGCCTTCTTGGTTGGGCAAGATTACTATGAAGAGAAGGAAGGTTGTGCTACCCCCAGATAATCTTGCTATTAAGAAAACCAAGTCTAAATCTTTGAAAGATAAGATTGTTTCAAGGGTCATAGTTGATTTTGGTAAGACTAAGTTTGTGGAGAATGTTGAACCACTAGGGGACAAATTGGCTGAAGAACTTAACTGTTCAGACTACAAGTTCACCAAAATTGAACTTGGTAAGAAATCATAGTTGAATTATCTACAAGATGCTCATGATGCACTTGCTATTGTATCAAAGAGTAATTATGAGTTGTGGGAGAAATAGAATCAGCTAAAGCAGGAGGTTGCTTGCCTAAATGAGGTTATTCAACAACATGTAGTCACTACATCTAAGACAACTCAAGAGAAGTGGATCATGGAAGCAACAAAAACTTAGCTAGGAGAAGCTGTCTCTAAAGGATTTCAATTCATCACAGATGCAATCAAAATTATTGAACGTATTAGAGGAATTGAAGAGATGGTGCATGACCTAATTGCATCTCTAAGTCATGAAGCTAACACCTTCAAGGAAATTTTGTGTGATTGGGATGAAATCGTTGATTCTGATTTAGATTCCCTAGTTGTATGTGATGTTGTCCCATCTTGCGAAATGTTCTACAGATGTCACAGACTCGGGCTATAAAGAAGAGACATTACGAAAACTTGTAACAAAGTTGCAAGTAGCCTTAGAAGATTGGTAGGCAATAGAAACTAGGATTATGAGTGACTTGGAACAAATGGGATGTCAAGTTCTTGATGAGCATGATAAATTGGTCACAAAGGAAAAAATGAATTCTGAATATATAGTAAGAGTTAATGTTGATCTAGATTCTGAAGATTTTGGTTCACACAATGAATAAGTTTGCTTTGTACAAAAACTTAGCAAAACATCTAGAGGATTCTCTCATGGCAAATTGTAAAATTGTAAAATCAACATATGCTGACACAGTTAGAATAGAAGCTATATCAAAGACAATGAAAAACTTTAATCTTCCTATAGCACGTGATGTCATCATCAAGTTCAAGGCACTTAAAAAATTATCCTTAGGATTGTTTCTTTTCTTTTTCATCGTCTTCTTTATTTTCATGTTTGTAGATTGAAGAGTATGTATTGCATGAAGTTGTGTAATTACATGTAATACGATTTGCATGTCCTCATGACATATAATCCAACAATTTCTCTTGTTTGTTAGACCAGGTCAAAGTTGATTGAGTTACTCCCACTTTTTCCTTATTTTTCTCTACTCCTTTGCTTATATAAAGGAGTGCTCTCTCATTGTAAAAATGATCTTTATTTTGTATGCAAAACAGCTTTTGAGAAATTGTGCAAGTGTAGCTTTGATTGTGTAGTGTTATTTTGAAAGAAAAGTGAATACAAAGAAACAATTGAAGATGAAGTTTGATTAAATGCAATTGTGATTAGTGTAAGTTGGAAGCTTTGACTACGATTTTCATGTTTGTAGATTGAAGAGGATGTATTGCATAAAGTTGTGTAATTACATGTAATACAATTTGCATGTCCTTATGACATCTAATCCAATAATTTCTCTTGTTAGTTAGACCAGGTCAAAGTTGGTTGAGTTGCTCCCACATTTTCCTCATTTTTCTCAACTCCTTTGCCTATATAAAAGAGTGCTCTCTCATTGTAAAATCATCTTTATTTTGTATGCAAGAGAGCTTTGGAGAAATTGTGCAAGCATAACTTTGATTGTATAGTGTTATTTTGAAAGAAAAGTGAATACAAAGAAACAATTGAAGTTGAACTTTGATTGAGTGCAATTGTGATTAGTGCAAGTTGGAAGCTTTGACTTTGATTTTCATGTTTGTAGATTGAAGAGGATGTATTACATAAAGTTGTGTAATTACAAGTAATACAATTTGCATGTCCTTATGACATGAAATCCAATAATTTCTCTTGTTAGTTAGACTGGGTCAAAGATGATTGAATTGCTCCCAATTGTTCCTCCTTTTTCTCAACTCATTTGCTGATATAAAGGAGTGCTCTCCCATTGTAAAAATGATTTTTATTTTGTATGCAAGAGAGCTTTGGAGAAATTCCGCAAGCATAGCTTTAATTGTGTAGTGCTATTTTGAAGAAAAAAAAATTGAATAAAAAAAAACAATTAAAGTTGAACTTTGATTGAGTGCGATTGTGATTAGTACAAGTTGGAAGCTTTGATTGTGATTTGCATTTGTTATCTTTGATTCATGTGTTTTTGCATTCTCGATAATTGAGTATAAAGAGTTTGGAAGCAATCAGAGCCAAAGCTTTGATTGGGAGTGATTGTGGAGATATATAGATTAAGAGCTTTGATTGTAGCTTGTATCTCTTTCTTAATTCACAAAATAGTTAGAATTCTTTACTTCAGAAAGTCTTTGTGCCCCAATAGTAAAATGTATTTTTATAGCGTAGTTTAAGACCGCACTTAGAGCCAAACTGGTACACTTTCAGCTAGCCTTTGAGTTAGTGTTAGTTTATTGGTATCATCATTTACAACTCTAAAATAGAAGTGTAGTTCAAGGTTTCATCTTGCCTAGTACTCACCCACAGGTAAGTGGATTCTTTTCTGAAGCTGAGAGGAAAGAATATTGGTAATACCCTTTCAAATCTCTCAACTTCTTGCTTACCTTGAGTTGATCCAAGGAATGGTGAGAAGGGGGAGCCTTCCCTTTAAGGTAGGAGAGACTTTGTCTCATACACTATGGCTGGTCATCCTATTTTCTAACTGGATTTTACCCAAAACAATCAGTTGCAAAATATCCACCCAACACAAATCAAAAAAATGCCAAAAATGATTAAGAATAGGAAAAAAAAGTCCAAGAGGTGAAAGAAAGGGAAAAACACAGATTTGAAGAAGTTGAACACCCAACAACAAAAAATTGAGATCTAGAAGTCATGGATATCAAATGTTGTTAAAAAAAGATTGAAGGTCAAAGAAAACTAATGCCCAGATTAAATAATTACAGTAAAAAATAATGCATGGAAAGAGATTTATGTTAATGGGTGAGAGCATCATTTTCGGAATTGTAATAGTTTTTGAGTTGTTGCATATGTTTTCAAAAACAATGCTTGATTTGGGGAAGAAGGTCTAGATGTGATGTTCCCTAAAGCTTTGAAGATTGGGAGAGTTTTATTTGATTTAATGTCAATAAAATGTTTCTTGTAGCTTAATATAGACATGGAGTTTTGTGAAAACTTGGGTTTGAGACTTAGCTTAGTATTTCTAGTAAAAAGAATAGAGTGAGCATATATTCCTATAGATGAATATTGGAGCTTTCATTGTACAAGGTTTCAAAAGAGAGACTTTCATTTGCAAAGTTGATTTTTTTTCAAAAAGAAGTGTCAAAGGTTTTGTGCACATTTTTACAAGTTAAAGAAGTTAATATCACTGTGTGCTCATTCTATTTTATGATATTCCTTTGAGTTGAACAATTTGCATAGTGGCTATGAAAATCAACACTTTGATTTGGGGTTTGTTCTCTAATTTGCATCAACTTCTATGTTTTCTCCAGCTTTTATCTCTTTCAGTTGTGGTAAAAGGAATGGTTTCCCTTGTTGGCAGGTCGGTGCCTCCGTCCCCTCTAGGTGATAAGATAAGGTAAGATAAGATAAGTTTATTAATGTCCAACAAGAGATCAACAAGGGTCTAAGGGATTGAAAGTTTACAAACAAGAGTTATTCCAACAAGTAGTATCAGAGTGTTGGGTTACGGGTTCAAATCTCTTGGGTCATGCTGGGGGGGGATTGTTCAGGGGTTGGTGCTTCTATCCCCTCTAGGTGAAGGTACCAATCACCATAGACCGATGGATTTGTGACATGTGCTTAACTACCTCTTGTGGATCCTTGTCTCTAGCTATTGTGACACTCATTGACAACTCGAGCTTTTGGTGTAATAGCAACACTGATTCCTACAGTCCTTTCTTTGCCCTACCTTCAGTTTTCATATGTGGAAGAACACCTAGTTATGCTTTTCTTTAGTGATGCAAATGTTATTCTTCCTAAAATGGTTTTGTTAGGATTCCGTATTTTGAACTATGATCTATTAAGGTGAAGGAAGAAGGTCACACAATCCTTCCCTTTTGAGCCAATAAGGATACACTTTATGTGTTGAAGATGAGAATCCTCTCAAACATTCATGATTGTGTTAACCTATCAAGGATGATCCTATGTAAAATACTATACAAACTTTTGAGAATACAACTTTAGAAATAAAATGAATATTCCTCATGATGATGGATTATAGGTTTCGTGATTTGATCTAATAAAGCTCACATAGTTTTTTTCTAGAAGTGTTTCAAACCATTTCCGAATCCTAGATAATCTTTTAGGTGAACACATTCCATTGTGAAGCTAAGTTTGAAATTATGCTTCAATTGAGTCTAGCAAAAAATCTTGTGAATCCACTTAACAAATTCCAATTCTGATAAGCATAAAATATATATCACCTGCCAAACTAAGGAACCCATGTATGATAGACATTAGATTCGTGTCACAAACCAAGTTCATAAAGTCAAATGGAAGTATTAAAAATAGTTGAATAGTGCCCATTCACCTACATGCAATCAAACCCAAATTAGTCGCACTATCAAAATGTAAGGTGGAAGCCTGTCTAAGTATTTAAACTTTGCCACCTCTCATCTTGAATAGATGGTGAAGACTTCCTCTCCATAACCTTCATATAGGTTAACAGTCCCAACATATATGTTTATAAGGTGATGAGCCTACTAAGCAGAAAACATGCATTTAATGTAAACTAGGAAAATCAAAACCTGTATCCTCAAATATGAGTGTATATCCTACTCCATTTGCAGCTGAGATTTAACACACCACATACAGCTTCATTGAACAAGTGTTATGGTGACCTAATATCTTATGTTATTACCAGCATGAAACTACAGTATCTAGCAGAACATTTAAATGGAAATCCTCCAAGTAAAATGTTCAGAAAAGATAAGAGAGATATCTAATCATAATAGAGAGATATCTGATCACAATATCGGATGGCAATAGTTCTTAAGTCATACCAGTTTCTTAGTTTTGACCCTGTTGCAGTTACCTTATGATGTCAATCCTGAAAATGTTTTAAGCCTCTTCACAGGTAAAGATGAATTGTCGATTGCACACATGATGTTTTAGTCTTGATGATGTCAATCCTGATAATGTTTTAAGTCTCTTCACAAGTCAAGATAAATTGTGGATTGCATGTGTTTCTTGACTGAAGGGAATTTCTGAATGTATTGAACTGAAGCCACACTATGCCAATACATAGATAGAAACACTAATCTAAGCCCAATTCAGTAGAAAAATATGTACCATGCAGTAGGATGTGTGGTATCTCAAACCTGAAAAGATATCTTGTTGAAGACAGTGGCAACCTAACTTAATAGATGCACCTTACTTGAATGGGAAATAACATGGAAAAAGAAAAATGAATAAAATAAATTAGAGTTAAAAGGCCCACATGGTCTTCCAGATTTTGAAATCTTTATCAATCCTTACTTGAAATCCACTTGCCTATATGACAGAAAATATTGATTGCATTCACTACAAGGTAATATTGAACAAAATGACAAAATGATCAATGTCCCATCAACATTACAATTAAGAGCATATTAATGAGCATAGAGGCAAGTATATAACATATTTTACCACCAAGTAAATGGATTAAAGAAACAAAAAAAGAAAAAAACATAACTATGATTCTGTTGCAACTGGAAATTTCTGACCGAAAATGTTGCGAACAACATGATCCTCCTCTGACCCCACACTCTTCCTAAGCTCGTCAAGTGTTGCAGCTACATCTTTTGCCTCCTCCCTCAAATGCTCCAAAGTCTTTAACAATTCTTCTGACTTCCTTACTTTGTCCTCACAAACCACATTACCGGCACCCTTGAATGATCTATCACATCCTTCCGGAAAGCAATAAAAATCTTTTCTTTGTAGACTGAACTCAGACTCTTCTTGCAGCTTCTTCTTTACCGAATTGAATTGATCCTCAACAGCACGATGTAGGCCACTACTTTTACTAGAATTATCACAATACTCAAAGGACTCTTCACTTTCCTCATCTGTATCTGAGATCTCTGATCCCCTTTTGTGATGCTGATTTTTTGCACTGGTACTGTTTTTATTATCTTCCATTTTGTATTTTCTACAAATGTCAGATTCACGGAAAAATCCATGCCGTGCATCACACCCACTCTCTGCTTGTAACTTCCGCAACAATCCATCTAAGTTTCGTGGACTAATGGAAGAATCTCTGCAAAATGTCTTTTGTTCCTTGAGAATTTCTTTCACATCTTTACGAAAGATATTTTTCTTGAATACAGAGAAAGGGACCTTCTTGCTTGTTGATTCTTCATAGATTGGTGTTTCTAACTTCTCTCTTCTGTAACGACCTCTTACTTCATATGAAGATTCAGTTCTCTCTTGGTTATAGGAGAAGAATCTGTCTTCTGAATTCTTGAAAATGGGAATATCCGTGCTTGTTTTCATCTCCATTGGCATTCTTAGGTGTGGGTAGCTGGGAAACAAGCATTCCTTTGCATCAAATGTGGGAAATTCTTTTCTGTCCACTCTATTAGATTGAAAAGCATTGTTCACAATATGGAACTCCTCCTTAAATCTGGCCCGCCGTTCTTGCCATGCCTGAGCTGTCGAATCAACTCTCACTCTAGCTCTTTCCCGGAACATTTGGAGTTTTTCCTCATCAGACATTCTGTCAGAATCCATTGCATCTTTGTCCACAAAAAGCTTCCATGTTCTTGAATATTTCTGCCCATGTTCAACCTTATCAGAAGTTGATGATCTAAAGTAACCTTTTGAATTCTGCACTTTTTGTGAGCATCTCTTACAAATTAGTTTGGACCTTTCTACATTGTACAGTGCCCGTTTTTTCTTATCAGATAGACATGCGTAAGCCTACAAGAACATGAACCAAATGTGATGTTACAGTTAAGGCAGTGTGACTCAAGTTCCAAACTCAACATGGCTTTATGCATCATATGATTTGGTTCAAGAAATGATTAATTTATATTTAAATTTTAGTTTAAAAAATGAATAATAGAAAACTGTGAGCACTAGATGAATAGGACACCAATATTGACATCCTGTATTGAAAGTCCAGTACAGGAAGTAAAACAAAAACCTGCCTCAAAATCTTTCTTCACAACAATAAAAAATTGGCTGTCTCAATTATCATGACATTTGAGTTCTAACCAAATAATGGCCAAGAAAGAAAATTGCAATATAGGCCATTGCAGAAAACAGTGTGGCGGATGAAATTTACAACCAAAGAGAAACAAATATGTTGTTTTGAATAGACTGCTTAGTTGACAAATAGTCCTATAATGGAAATCATTTTATGATTTTTCTGATCAGAAAATACAGAAAGAGATACGTATTTCCTTTATTTAGAATGGTGTTCTTATTTATCCATGCTACATTATGGTTACACACAAGGTGATTGCTTCTATTTGAATTTTGCTCATGTGAAGTTTAAGAAGCTTCATGCCATGTGTAATTAGGCCCTATACAAACAGTATATACAGTAGTTTTTTTATGGAAAAGGCTTCTGGAAAAGCTGTGTAAAATTTTCAACATTGCTATGTATTGTGCCACTCACCTCAGAAACAAGTTTAAATGCAGCCTCTGCTTTTGGATGTTTGTTTTTGTCTGGATGAAGTAGCAATGCTGCAAAAAGAGAAAATCAGTTTCAGATATATCCAACTATTCCATTAGTTAGAAATTGCATCCAAATAAACATGGCTAAAATCAAATGACAATAAGATGTAGGATATTATAATTTAAGGGCTTACCAAGTTTACGGTATCTTCTTCGTATTACATCAATTTCTGCATTTTCCTCTACCTATTCTTAAAAAAGCTTATTAGAATTATGTCCAAAGTAACAAGCAAGGCACAGAGAATTGCTGCAATAATTTGCCTCTAGAATTGTAATCTTACACATTTATACTATTCCATATCCTAGATGCAATCAAGTAACCATGGCTTTATAACATGACAATAGAATATATAAACAGGTAAGATAAATCATTCCTCTAGAGCTGCTGCAAGATGTATTAGAATTATACCATGAACAATAATTACAAGTATCTAGTCAATCATACTGCAATAAAACTTTTCTAACTACACATTTATTGATGAGGGAAATCATGGATCTCATAATAGAAACTGCCAATGTCCTTATTGATGTTTACTTCCCTATTTGTTCATTAGCAAGTTTGGTGATGGAAATCAGCCACGAAAGGGAAATTTGTGGCACCTGTTGTGGGGTTTTCACACCATCCCCCCATTGCAAATGGGGACCCCATCTTTTTCTCTTGGTCTTGTCCTTTTGGCTTAGTTCTTGGTAGTTTTGGGCTCGGTCCTCTGAGGTTCCCCTCTTTTGAATGAGAATTAGTGAAATTGGCCAAGTCTGAAAAGTGTTGTCCATGTGGCTCCTAGAATGGAAACTGTTTGTATGTCAGAGAATTGAATGTCTTGACATACTTACTATTTTTAGCTTCTCTATTTCTAGAAAGTCTATTTTTAGTTCTATTTCTAGAAAGTCTATTTTTAGTAAATTTAACTCTCCCGGATTGACCTTATTTTAACTTTGGAGCAACTTACTATTTTTTAGAAAGCCTATTTCTAGTAAATTTCACCTCCTCCTGGATTGACCTTATTTTGACTTTTGGACAACTTACTATTTTTCGAAAGTTCTAGTTGATAAAGGGACAAAAGGGTATCTATTTCTATATCCTAAAGACTGAGCAAGAAAGGCAGTCAATCAAAAAATGGTTGAGTCTAGAATCACCCTTGAAATATCCAAAAGTGGAAAGGCATGAAAACATCAGGAAAAATGGTTGTTGCAGAATTCTTCCATCATGGACAAAATCCATGATCACTCAAAAAATCTTGCCTTGGAGAAAAATGGTTGTTGCGGATGTAATGTTCCTGACCTCCGCACACTAGTCAGACCTCAAAACAGACTGTACAGTAGGCAAGGCAGAGTTGACCGTACGATGCAAATGTTCATACGGTGTGATGGAGCCCTAATTTTTATGGTCTCCATTCATGCACTGTTCTTACTGCCCTTATCTTTTCTCCCTATGGTACACAAGTGTCCACGTTGATGACAAATCAGCAATAAGATCAGAAGAATTACTAGAAGACAATGATGAATGGTTCCAACATTCAGACCTACACAGCAAATGATAGCAGCATGCCTTTAAGGTAGTAATAATCAAATTGTGGCATAGAGTATGATAGACCTGTTGGTGATATATTAGAACATACAACATTAAAAGTAAAACATCAAATATGTATACAGTGAAACCCACTGAATATGCTGTCAAACATGTACAAAGCAAACATAAATGACAGGAGTTTAGAAAGCAATGATTCTGCAGTGATGAAGTCAAGTGCTAAGAAGAAAAGTATTGTGCAACTGGATGGTGTCTATGAAATAACAAGAATACTGATATATTGTATCGCTGCACAATAGTAATTACAAAAACAATTAAAACTGTGCCTTTCAGAACTGATAAAGATATTTAAAATGGTTTCAACTAATCGTATGATGTCCTCTGCAACAAATATTGAGCAAGTAACATACTCCTCTGTGAAATAATGGTAGCAAGACATAAAGGAAGCATATCCAGTCTACAAAAATCCCAATTCAGAGACATGCAGATAAAAGCAATCAGCATGGACAGAAGAATAAAATCGTTTGAAATGTTTGAGTTTCTCAGTGGATAAGGGAACTTGACAAACAAAATGGCACACCAATTGCTTCATGAATTTTCTTGAGTGTATAGGAACAGCAGAGTTACATTCATTTCAAGAGTGAATAGCAAGGAGTTTTGTATCGACTGCCACCAACCATTAAGGAACTTTTATTAATATTTAATATCTAATGTCTTGTCGTATTTGTTGCAGGCCTGGAGATATATGTGGGAAGGTGGAGATGATGGAAAGTTACCACTAGTGTCCCTGTTTGTGATGCGAGGATGATTCAGTAACATATGCTGATAATATCCACACTTTCTGGTTACTTAGCACTAAATAATGTTCATTAAGGCCCGATACTTGTCATGAATGCATCAGATATGCAGTAGGAACATCTTCAGAATGGTGCCCGACTAAGGTTAGAAGAGCCCGTGCAGATTTAGCGAATGGATGTTGCATATTTATGGGAGGAGTTTCGTTTTTATTTTGAGCCTTTTCAGCATTCATAGAAGATTCAGGAACATCCACGGAGAAGAACAAAGTTGTTCTAGCGGAGGAGAGGAGCAGTGAGTGCGTTTAAGATTGAGTAATTGATTCATTACCATTGCCGGCAACAGTATTGGCATGGCCAATATTAAGAGCATCGTGAATGATTTACAAGATATATATGGACAGACACACCTCCATTAGAAAAGGGGGAGTTCAGGAAGATGTTTATTGCAGGATGCCCCTGGTTGTTTATATAATATAATTCATACCCGACTAAGAGTTTACATTTTGAACAAATATTCAAAAGGAGTTGCTGATTAGTTTTTAGTTATAAATTGTTAAGTTATAGTTAGGTGCTATGAAAGGATGTGTTGTTTTATCAAGCACCCTTTGATCGTTTATAAATATAAGATGTAAAGTCACACAAATAGATTCATATACAATTCATATTCAAATTTTTACATATCTAAGTTATTGAGCATTTGATATATTATATTCTTTCATTGGCAAATAAACGAATTCTTGAACTAAGCCCATGGATTGTGGATTATTGAATAAATTTTTATGCGATTCTGGAGTCAAACTGCATTGGATGGATCATCAGTAAGGAGTCTCTCCGGCGTAATTTTGTTTTCGGCATGATCAATAAGAAATATTTATTTAATTTATATGCATAATGCTTTAGAGTTGAAATATTATATAGTTTTGTCCTTTTATAATTATTATTTTTATTTTTATAAATAATTTATATGATAGATAAGTGGACAGGATCAATTATAGCATTTTAAAATTGAACATCATAGATATTGAGAAATATTATTTTTTTCCGAATCTATGTCTGGTTTGTCTCCGAACCACAGAGTTAAAATACATCTAGACTATTTTAAAATTGCATTGGTATATTTGATCCATCGTGTCTTGATTACTAAATCGTTTATAATTGATGTGCATAGAATTTTATAAAGTTGTACATTGTAAAATTATAATATTGACTCTATCGCCCTTTTAATTTCGGCACTGGTCGTCACATTACTCAATGATTCATTATTCATATGCTAGAAATTATTTCATATCTTTCCTTTGAAGAATTAATATATTTATTTGTTGCAATAATCCATAATTATTATTATTATTTAACATTCTTACATTTATACAATCATTTATTTTTGTTATTAATTCATAATTTGCAAGTTTAAAGTTTTCTATGATTCTTGTAATTAGGAAAACTTTCATCGCATTCACATTCTAATCGATTTTCTATAAGGATCTTGGATTTAAGTGATTTATTCAAGATCAAATACACTGGCCCTAGCCTTGCAGAGCCAAAAGCGCAGGAAACTCGAATTTCAATGTTCAGTTCCGTCAAGTTGGCCATAATCGGTTGGATATCCCAGCATCGAATTGGAAAGACTCGTAGAATTCCAATCTGCGATTTTGGGAACCAACAGAGTGGAGGTAGAATGGGGTGATGATGCAGGGCCATACAGTGTATGGCAGAGGTAGATGGGTGGCAATGCTAAGGGTCGTACAAGAAGATTGTATGATGGGAAAAAGGAGTCTATACGGTACAAACAGGGAGATTGTATGATATAGACTTGACTGTATGGTGCAGAATGGAGGGTCGTACAGTGGTGATGTGCTTGGCTTGGGGGGTGTACGGTTAGGAAAATGAACAGTAGAGGGGGACGTATAGACAGTACAGCAATATTGTTGAAATTAGATTTAATGCAAAATACACAAGAATCGTTGCCAGAGATGGAATCACCCAAACACAAAGAGAGATGATCAATATAAACATAGTTATTCCTCCAATTTGCAAATATGATGGTGCTTCGATTTGCCAAATCTAAGAAAACTATTACAGAGACGGAATAGGGTAAGGGTTGAATCTCACCGAAACCAGATTAGCCAAGTAGGGAAGATCTTTCACTTCCGAAATGGTGAACAATGTTGAACTCCCACAGGAACTCGCAGTACAAAAGAATAATCCAAATCGCATACCAACAACTACCTACATGTTGTGCTTAATTACCCTTCGAAGGAACTTTCCAAGGGTTTACAAATATAGCCGACGGCCATACCTACCAAAACAATAAAATAAAAATGGGTCTGAGATATACTAAATCAATCGGCCCATGAACAAAGGTTTAATTAATTAATTATTTTATGACAGGAACATTATAGTCCTTCCGTCCCAAAATTTACTTGTCCTCAAGCAAATGCAATGTTGGATGCTGCAGGATGTGTTCACCTTCCCAAGTCGCGTCGTCCAATGGCAAGTGTTTCTAACGTACCAAGTATTTCCTCAGGGTACAGTTTCACAAAGTCTTTCCATGTACATCGATGATCTCAGCCGGTTCCAATATGAGCTTCCCTACTTCATTGAGTGGTGGAAGATCTGTAATTACTGCAATGTTATGTCCCACGGCTTTCTTCAAGCAGGAGACATGGAAGACATTATGGATGCGGCTCCCTTTTGGAAGTTTCAGTTCGTAGGCAATTTCATCAATGCACCGAGCTACATGATAAGGACCATAAAAACGTGACTTCAGTTTTTCTTCCCCTTTTGCCTTCAATGAGGATTGCCTGTACGGTTGGAGTTTGAGATAGACCAAGTCTCCCACTTCGAAACTTCTCTCACTATGGTATCTTTCGACATACATCTTTTGTTGATTCTACGCCCTTTGTAAGTTCTCCTTCAAGAATCTCAAGATGTCTTGCCCTTCCTAAAGCCTGTCCTTTTCCCTTGGTGCGCAACTGTCACCCAGTAATGTTGATAAATGTAAAGGATTCATACCCGTTTAGTACTTTGAAGGGTGTCATCCCAATGGACATGTGATAAGTGGTATTGTAACAGAGTTCCCCTAGATGCATCCATTTGACCCATGCCCATTGCTGTGCTAAGACGTAGTTCCGAAGGTAGCCTTCTAGCCATTTCTTCACAATCTTCGTTTGTTCGTCTGTCTGAGGGTGGTAGCAGTACTTGGCATCAATTCTATCCCTGCCAACCTAAACAATTATGTCCAGAAAATACTGATAAACTGACCATCTCTGTCACTAACAATGTTTCAAGGTAACCCGTGCAGACATAAAACTTCTTTGAAAAATAATTTGGCTACCTGTGCGGCATGGAAATTTGAAGAAATGGCGAAGTGTGCATACTTTGGCAGTCTATCAACCACCACAAAGATACAATCCTTCTCGTTTACCTTAGGGAGTCCAGTGATGAAGTCCATAGAGATACTTTCCCATTTTTGTTCCAGTATAGGTAAGGGTTGTAGTAACCTGACAAGTAAAGTGTGCTCGGATTTGTTTTGCTGACAAACTGCACATTCCCATACGTACTACAATACATCTATTTAAGTCCCTTCCATGAAAACCTTTCCCTGAGCTGTCTATAGGTTTTGAGAAAACCTAGCTGTCCAACCAAGGGTGAAGCATGTACTTCCTTCAAGATTTTCTGCTTTAGTTTGGATTCAGGCACTAAGTACATCCAATTCTTATAGTAAATGATGTCATCCACCACCTTGTATCATTCATCCTGAGTGTCACCGTCCATTAGCTTACATGCAAATGTGCTTTTGGAATATGTCCAATCAGCTGAAATCTAAGACAGTAAGCAGATGGCGAGTTTTCTTGACAAGGCATCTACAACCACATTGTTCTTTCCCTTCACATATTCAATGTGGAAATCAAAAGCCTGAATCTTGCTTACCCATTTTTGTTGCTTCTTGTTCAGATCTCATTGCTCCGGTAAATACCTCAAACTATTATGATTGGTACAGACGACGAACTTGGTACCCACCAGATACTGTCGGAACTTGGTAAGTGCATGCACAATGGCCAACATTTATTTGTCATAGATGGAATATAGACCCTCCACTTGTGTAAGCTTCTGACTCTCATAGGCTATAGGGTGTCTATCTTCCATTAATACCGTGCTAATGCCTACTCCGGATGCGTCACATTCTAGAATGAAGGGTTGAGTGAAGTCAAGTAAGGTGAGAACTGGGCAAGTGCTCGTTGTTTCTTTTAACTTATCAAAAGTGTGTTGTCCTTTTTCATTCCACTGGAAGGAGCCTTTCTTTGTTAGATCTGTTAATGGTGCACTGAGCTAAGAGAATCCTTTTACAAACCTTCAATAATAACTGCATAGGTGAAGTCAAGTAAGGTAAGAACTAGAGAAGTGCTCATTGCTTCTTTTAACTTATCAAAAGTGTGTTGTGCTTTTTCATTCCACTAGAAGGAGCCTTTCTTTGTTAGATCTGTTAATGGTGCACTAAGCTGAGAGGATCCTTTTACAAACCTCCAGTAATAAATGCATAGTCCAAAAAAACCTCACAACTCAAAGAGTGATTTTGGTGGGGACCAATCAAGGATAGCTTGAATCTTCTCCTAATGAACTTGCACCCCAAATTTACTAACAATGTGTCCTAGGTACAATATTTCAGTCATCCTAAATTCGCATTTGGATTGCTTGGTGAACAAGGACTGAGCTTTCATGATCCCTAGGACTTCATCTAGATGCCTCAATGTGTTCTTCCCAAGTTTTGTTGTAAATAATGATATCATCAAAGAATACCGGCAAATACTTATGCAATTGTTTGTTGAAGATGCGATTCATGCAAGACTGGAAAGTAGTTGGTGCATTCGTTAGTCCAAACAACATGACTAGGAACTCATAATCCCCATAGTGACAACCAAAAGCCGTCTTCTCCACATCTTCCCTCGTGCGGATCTAATGGTATCTGGAACGGAGATCTATTTTAGAAAAATAAACCACACCATGCAATTCATCAATCCTGGGAATAATATATCTGTTTTTTATTCAACGCACGGTAGTCCACACACATGTGCATCGTTCTGTCCTTTTTAACCAATACTACTAATGATGAAAAAGGGCTAGAGTTGGGATGGATCCATCCTTTCTCAAGCAGTTCCTAAATCATCTTTTCGATCTCATCTTTGAATTTCTTTGGATGTCGGTATGGAGTGGTGATAACCGGCTTCACTCTTGTTTCTAGTTCAATGGTATGCTCAAAACCTTGGTCGGGAGGTATACCTGATGGGATGTCAGCAAAAACTCACTCGCACTTATCCAAAATGGTTTGAAGTTTATTATCTGGATAGTATGCTTGTTGACCCTTGATTGGCTCTGTAGATACGAAGCACTATGCGGCCCATGCATTGTCATCATGTCGGAAAATAGCTTCCATTTTCTGTGTAGATACTTCCTTCGGACCCTCATTCGCCATCCCTCTCAAGACCACTTTTTTCCATCAACCACAAAAGTGGAATCCATCCACTTGAAACTTTGTATACTCATCCAAAGATTCCATCCATTGTATGCCTAAAATGACTTCCATATTTGTCAGGTCTACTACAAAGAAGTCTTCCATTATTGTGTGGTTACCCATGGGATGCTTAACTAGGAAACAAGGTGTGTGCATAGTAACATTGACCCTATAGCCACTTTGACTTGGATCCCTGTGTGAGCTTTTGTGGGCAATGCCCTTCACTTCATGAGTGATGAGTTTATGAAATTCAAGGTAGCTTCATTGTCCAGCATTACAATCACCCTTTGACCTTAAAGAGTTCCTCGTACCTTAAAAACTGTATATCTTGGGTTGTCAGCCAAGGCAATGGTTCCTCTACGTTTCACTAAAGCTGCTACTCTCTCTATATGGTTGGGACCGATATCTTCAAGGACCTCCTGTTGGTGCTCTTCTTTGGTAGAAGAGTGCTCTGGCATGACCTCAATGTAATGTACCTTCCCTTTTCACCAGCATCTGTGTCCTGGCTCCCATGGTTCTTTGCAACTAAAACATAATTTCTTTCTTCGTAGGTCCTGCCTAATGGCTTCATCCATTGAGGGCTTCCTTGGAGGAGGTCAGCTTTCATTTGGTTCTAGTAGAGGCTTGGACAGAAAGTGGCTTCGGAAGGAAGAAGATGACGAAAGTGCCATGCTTCAAACCCTTTTGATTGCTTCCAAAAGAGTGCAGGTTCAACCCTTTAACCCATCCCTTTAATGGTTCCATTAATTCATCCATGAATGTTACTACCCGACGTCGTTCTAAAATATCAGTGACAACTACAAAAAGTTTCTAGAATACAGTGATGTATTGGTCCACCAATCCTGTTTGCCTTAATTGTGTCAACTCCTTGAATTTGAGTTCTGGATATTGGTTATCGAACCTCTCTATTAATCTTTCAATAAGTTCTACATACGTGTTGACTTGATCATGTATGAGTGTGATTCTACTGTGTGGCCACCATCCATGTGTTATTCCTTCTAAATGGAGAGCAGCAAACTTAATTGCTTCTTCCTCTAGCATCAGATTGAATTGGAACTAAGTGTTTGCTTTCGTTACCCAGGCTTGTGCACTCATAGATCCCAATCCATCAAATGACGATAGGTTTACTTTACTCAACTTCCTTTTGAGATCATCATTAAAATATCCTCTATTCCCACTTCCAGAATAATGCATTCTTAGCTCCAGCTAATCTTTATATGAAATGTCTCCTTTCATATTGGCATTCCTCCAGTCTTCTCTCAGTTGTTCTTGTATTTTTGCAAAAGTTGGCTCCCTTTCTCTTTGCGGCACCTCCGTCCATGGAGGGAAGGTTCCCATGGAAAGTCGAGAGCGTGTTGGATGAGGGTTTGCATTACCCGACATCGAGTATGTGTTGTGCCCATTTTGTTCAACAAATATCTTATTGTCTGCTAGTTTCCTGAGAGTTTTTTCCATAAGCTGCTGAGTATCATTGATCTTAGTCTAATTCCTCGAAAGATCCCTTAGTAGCGTCATGACTTCGGCAATCTTGATCTATCATTCTATCAACTGAATGGGATCTTCTTCTTGTCCAACTATAAACTTTCATTCACTATCCACAAGCTGGCAAGATCAATAGCTCTGATACCACAGTAATGTTCCTGACCTCCGCCCACTATGCAAACCTCAAAACAAATTGTACGGTAGGCAAGGTGGAATTGGTTGTACGATGGAAATGTTCGTACAGTGGAGGCAAAAGGGGTTGATGATGTAGGGTCGTATGATGTATGGTGGAGGTAGATGGGTAGCAATGCTAAGGGTCATATAAGAAGGCCGTACAGTGGGAAAAAGGAGTTTGTATGGTACAAACAGGGAGGACGTACAGTGTAGAATGGAAGTCTGTATGGTGGTGGGAAAGGAGGTTGTACGATATAGACTTGAAGACTATATGGTGCAGAATATGTTCTCAAGAATAAGATCACATTATGTTCTCACAGACATGTATCCCAATCAAAGATCTATTTTTGCAAAGTAGCTTCATACAAATCATCCAGTAGCTTATGTATATGAGGAATGGAATACTTGTTCTTAATGGTCCTCTTGTTAAAAGCATGGTAATCAATGCACATCCATAGAGTATCATCCTACAGTGTAGAATGGAAGTCTGTACGGTGGTGGGAAAGGAGGTTGTACAGTACAGACTTGAAGACTATATGGTGCAGAATATGTTCTCAAGAATAAGATCACATTATGTTCTCATAGACATGTACCCCGATCAAAGATCTATTTTTGCAAAGTAGCTCCATACAAATCATCCAGTAGCTTATGTATATGAGGAATGGAATACTTGTTCTTAATGGTCCTCTTGTTAAAAGCACGGTAATCAATGCATATCCATACAGTGTCATCCTTTTTCACAAAAACTACTAAAGAAGCAAATGGACTGGAGTTGGTTCTAATAGGTCCCATAGCTAGTAAATCCTTAATCATTTTCTTAATTTCCCCTTGAAATGTCTCAAATAGTGGTAGGGCATGGTAATGACAGGCTTAGCGCCATCCTCCAACTCAATCACATGCTCAAACCCATGATCAAGTTGTCTACCTAGGAGAATATCTCCAAAGACTCGCTTATGCTTATCAAGCATTGTTTATATTAGAGATCCCAAACACACCACAAATTAGGTAAGTTGGAAAGTAGAGTTAGCTCTGTCGAGTAATGCCAACTCGGCTGCTCAGCTTGCCGAGTTACATGGACCATGACTTGGCTGCACATCTGGGAATTCTGTAAAACAAAAAACATAAAAAACTTAAATATTTTTTTTTCTTTTTTTTCTTTTTACATTTCTTTTTCTTATAACCCTAAAAGGCCTTCTAATTGCTTGTTATGGGAAGAAGAGAGGAAAAATGAGAGAGGAAGAAAAAAGAGAAGTCATAAGTTTGCAACCAACAGGGAAGAAGAGCATTAAGGAGACCACAAACCAATTTGGGGAGGCTATGAGCTAGCATTGGGAGCATTAAGGAGTCAATAGCAACACTTCTCAACTCATTTGCAAGAAGTAAGTGTTAAACTGTAGATTTTGTTGATTTTACTTTGTATAATGTATTTTTCACTTAGTTACTAGATTCGTGCCCTAGAGGTTGGATCTGGATCCGTGGCTAGATTCGTCCAGATTTTATTTTTATTTTTTTGAAAAAACAAATTTGAAAATTTTTTTTGAGTTTTTTTTCCGATTATTTTCTTATAATCATTATGGATTTGATCCATATATTCATACCAAAATCATAGATTCATAGATTCATACTTTGAAATGATTTAGTTTAGAATTATGTATATTGCTCTCATTTTTTAGTATGTATATATATATATGAATCCTCCATGAATCATAATTGACAAAAAAAAAATCAAGAATCCACGGATCTGATTCACATGCCCAAATCAGATTCGTTTCACGAATCAGTAACTAAGATTTTTCATTGTTTGTTAATTTTTCAATTTTATTTATAAATCTTGAATGTTTTTTAGTAAATTGCATAAGAGAAGTAGACTAATAGCAAAGTGCAAAGTGCAAACCCTACAATGTTTCTAGAACAAATTTGTAAACATGTATTTACAATTTTCTCAAAAAAATGTAGGGTTTTCTGATTTTTTATATTAGTTTAACTTTATAACTTTGTAAAATTTTGGATTTTCTTATTGCAATAGCCTTGACTTTCATTTTTCACAATGCTTCCATACAATCTTGCTTGGAAATATACCAAAAATTTTCCTAGCAGAAAAATTAATCATACAATGTGGGTTTTTTGTAAAGATAAAAGTCTAGCGGCATCAGTAGATTCAAATACCATGTTGTTATCATACCTAGGTATGATATTACTATGTGCACTAAACAAACTATCAAGGCAAACATTTTTGTTATGTCCTCTTAGAGACACATGAACAAAAAAAGTTAACTAGGAAGAGGCAACCTAATGAGTTAAGTGGTATTGGCTCCCACATCCACATCTGCATCACAGGTTGTGTTGGAGAGGGTTCTACGAGGCCTCCCTTTCTTCCTAGTGCTAGTGCCAATGCTAGCACTTTTGCTCCTAGTAGTGGCACTATTATATTTCATTTAAGAATACAAAAGTCGAGATTGGATAGTAGTTATAGGTTAGGCACTACGCACAACCCTTGCTTGAGAGCATGGTTTGGAACAAGGAGATTCATGATGTTGCGAGAAAATAAATTTGCAAATTTTGGTATTTTTGCAACATCCCATTTGTTGCAATCAAATACAACTTTTTTGTTTGTTTTCTTTAAGTTTAAAGTTCAATTTTTCAATTTATGGTTTTGATTTGAGACTCTGAAGTTGAGGCCTACTAGATTCATAATGATTTATCATCTATTCATAATCTATTTGTGACAGGTCTCCTTATTGGCAGGCATGATAGATGTCGTAACTATTTGAGGTGTGGGGTAGAAAGCCCCTACTGATGCTATGTCAAGTGACCTCCTCTTAGAAGAAATGGTTGAGGATGTGAAACTTGAGCTAAAGGACCACCGAAAGTCATGGACCCAAAAGGGTTGCACCATTATGACAGATGGTTGTGTTGGTCTGATTTTTCACAATGCAGAAATTATGGAAAAATTTAGTGAAAAATCATTTGAATCTTAAAATCTTGCAAAATAGGGTTTTGTTCCTCATATTTTGAGAATCTTTAGATTTCCCTAGTTCATAGCCTGGTCTCTGTGTCTTTGAAATTCCATTAAATTCTCAAGGTTTGTCTTTAGAGAATTTCTCAGAAACCCTAGTGCCATGTCTTGTTTTACCCTAGTTTTGAAAAACCCTCGAAATAGTTTTTCATAAAAATGATTTTGAAAATATATCATTTTACCCTAAGGTTGGGCCTACATGAGCATGGTTTTATTAAAAGCTCGTTTAAAAACTTATTGACCATATTATTTTATTGAGAAATGCCCAAAGTATTATTAATTTTGTATGACCGTTGATCTTGTTCAGATCAACGGATATCGCATTTTCGCAATGTTGAGATGCAAGGCTTTTAAATAAAGCGGGCAAGCGATTTTTGGACACATAGCAAGGTGGGGTCGAGAGTTCTTAGTATATGCTACGGTGTACCAAATTGAAAAGTGATTGCTGACATGTACTCCCAGTTGTGTCGTTAAAGAGGTTTCCTTGCCAGATGTGATCGAAGTTTGGTCAGCCATAGATCCTTCAAAGATCAAGGGCTAGCGCAAGCCCGCAATAAAAAACTACTTGTTCAATAAGAAATGCGAGAATGCGCCTTTGTGCTGCATATCATAGTGAGGCCGGGATTAGGACAGGAAACTGAGTTGTGCCATGTTGTATGCCACATATGCTTAGCTGGAAGTACTTATGTTACAGGCACGGAAAGTTTCAGAGATTAATGCAGTAGTCAGATTGGTCGAAGCACGAGAATTGAAAGCAGTCATTTCATTGGCCCAAGTAGATGAAGCAACCATAAAGTGCAGATTTTTTCTTACACCGTTGATCTTGTTTTGATCAACGGAGGGCACTTGCCCGCATTGAGAACTTGAATGAAGTTTAAATAAAGTGGGTATGCGCCATGTGGACACGTGTCCATGGTGACATCACTATTCCCAACTCAGAAGGATTAAAGGTATAATCAGTGTCACCGTTGATCTTTCGAAGATCAATGGCTAGCGCAATCCTGCAATATGGAGATGCTTGTTCAATAAGGAAAGCGGAAATGCGCAAGCTTGACATGTGGAAAAAATGACGTCAAGTATTCATTCACTCAGGAGGTGATATGGGACCCGCTTGCGTGGAGGTTGTCAGAAGGCACAAACTCACATGGAGACTTCCTATTGGTGGCGCAATCCTTCAATATGGAGATGCTTGTTCAATAAGGAAAGCGGAAATGCGCAAGCTTGACACGTGGAAAAAATGACGTCAAGTATTCATTCTCTCAGGAGGTGATATGGGACCCACTTGCGTGGAGGTTGTCAGAAGGCACAAACTCACATGGAGACTTCCTATTGGTTAAAACAGCTGACTGGGCCTTAGTCAACTGTAAATTTGTGTAGTCGTTGATCTTGTCTTGATCAACGATTGGCGCTTACCTGCTATTTTAAGATGCAAGAAATTTAAGGAAGGTGGGTAAGCGGTAATGCACGTGACCATTTTTTTTGCCATAAAGTTCGTTGCTTTTTGAATTAGAACCGCCCAATGTATGAAAATCTACGGATAAATTTAAAGCTGATTGCAATTTGGAGGTAACGATTATTGAGAGTTAAATATGGCGCAGGGCTCATTCGTGTGATTTCAATGCTCGAATATAATCTACGATCTCGCCATTATTTGAACTATAGAATTGCAAGAAATTAACAGAGCATAAAGAAGTTTCAGAGCCAGGGCACAAAAATTTTATCCAGCAATCCAGAGAGTTGCGGCGGGAATTATACAGAGAAGAAGTGCAAATTTAATGTTGCAGATGAAATTGCAATCAAATTTAGATATATTTTCATCTAATTTGACTTCTCCTGCAATTGTAAGGATGAATTGAATGTTTTTGGAGGTGGTTGAAGCAATTGTTTTTTTTTGGCAACTGCACAATGTTGAATTTCATGGCAAAGCAAGTGTGGCATGTTGAAATCAGATTTTTGGAGCCTCAGTACAGATTGTGATGATTTCTTGATATTTCTTCATGAGATATTTGCATATTTTTAAGTGGGGATATATCAGATATTTTGGCATCATTTATGGTTTTCAAAGTGCGGGTAGATGAGGAAGTTCAGTTTCAACAACTCCAGATTGAAGACTCTTTTAGTGGGACACATGTCAAATTCAGATTAGAGACCCAAAAAGATTTTCTCTCCTATATATCTTCCTTTTCTACTTATTGTAAGGGTTCCAATTCTTTGAAGATTTTAGGTGGATTGTGAGACCAATTTGGTTCCAATTTCCTAGGTTTTCTCATAGTTGTGATACCAATTTGTCTCAGTATTCTCCTGTTATGAACAGCATATTATATCTCTTTTGAAGCATTCCATATTATACAGTCATTCTTGGTGTTCTCTTCTAAATTTTGATATATAGATGATGTATTATTTTCAATGAAATTAATGCAAAGAGTTTAACCTTCTTAGTTTCATTCTGATTCTCATCTCCTACTTTTGTTACTTGCAATGTTCTGTGGTTAAGAACTAAGGTCTTGAACTCAGTTGCAACCCCTTAAGGTTGTATATCAGGATGAATTTGCTGTTGGAACAAAGAAGCCAAGTAAATGCTTGTTTATACTCATAGGGTTGCAAATTACACTAGAAGGATTTTACAATAAGTACGAAAGTTGTTATGAAGACTGATGCCTATTTGCAAGTCAAATAGATAGATCACGTGCCTGAATATATGCGTATAATTTAGGTATCCATCTGCATGTTAAGGTTTAGTTGATGCCCAATGGATAAGGGACTGGTCAGCTTGAAGGATGCATGTTCTCTATTGTTGCATACCCGGGTTATGCTAAGATACAAATCTTAATCGAATGTCTTTCCTTTGTGTTTAAAAATTAAAAGAGTTTTCCCTCACTTAGTTTATTAGGTTCATGCGCTCTGTTAAGTAGCTATTTCATCCATGGATGCTTGCATAAACATAGAAAATTAAGGGATTTTATCTGTTTTCCAGATTCAGTTGTATGCCTTTACACTGGTACCATATAAAGAGTCTGAGGTCCACCCACCTAGGTCTAACAAAGCCTGAAGTAGAAGACGGATTTATCCTTATAGTTGGCCCAAGATTGCAGCCAAGTGCATCCATCATAGGAATTTGCTAACCTTAGGTGTATTGATTTGGTTTTTTGGTTATTTCTAAAACTGTTAAATCAGGAGTCAACAGGTTGGATGGATAGGAGGAATATAACACTCCTAAATTTTCTTGTTTTCTATAGAGGTGATTGATCATTCTACTTCCCTACATGCATTGTGATTGAATAATTTAAATTTTGATTTGTTGATTCATCTATGATAATTAATTATTTTTCTTTATTTAAATTTTGTAGAATCCAACATGTTCCTAAAATCTATTAATGCTTCCTCATATGTTAAAAAAGTCGCATACCTATGTAAGGTTATTGAGGAAGTCATAGAAGAGGTGGGCGAAGAAAATGTGGTGCAAGTGATGACAAATAATGCAGCAAGTTATGTTGTTGCACGTAAATGTTTAAGTTTTAAGTTTTCAAGTTTTGAAATTTGATGGAGAGACCTCTATAAATTTATTTGAACTTTTCTTAACAAATGTAAACTCCTAATTAATTAAAATTTCGACAAGTAAACTTTTGATGGAGAGTCACCCCAAACAAATTTGGTCTCCATGTGCGGCCCATTGCCTTGATCTCATGTTGGAGGATACTGATAACCTTGAATGGGTCAAATCAAGCATTAAAAGGGCCAAAAATATTTGCAAGTTTATTTACGATCATGCATTGGTCCTTTGCATAATTAGGCAATATAGGGGGCAAAAGAAGTACTTGTCTCGGTATCATGATGTTTGCCTCAAATTTCCTTGCTCTGAAATCATTGTTGACATCAAGGGGAGATTTGAGACAAAAGTTTATTAGGGTGAAGTGGACTTCCTCTTCCTTTGCTACGACCACTACAGGGATAGATGTGATGAATTGCATTTTTGATGACCCTGGTTTTTTGACCCCTTCTCAAGAAATTTTGGAGGTAAATTTATTACAATTTAACATTTAGTGTTTACTTTGTTTAATAATTTAGTTTTAATTTTAATTTATATGCATATTTTTATTTGTTTTGCAACTTTGTAATTTTCCTTAGTTCTTGTTTAATTTCTAACTTAATTGTTTTTTTACATTATATGTAGGTCATTGAGCCCCTCTTAGTTCTCCTACGAGTTGTCAATGGGGAGAAGCCCTCTATGGCCTACATATATGACCACATGGTTGGGGCTAAGGAGACCATTAGATCCAGGTATGAAGAAGTGGAGGAGAAGAATGGCCCTATTTGGAAGATCATGGACAAGAGATGGAAAAACCAGCTTCACAAGCCCATCAATGCAGCAGCTTATTACCTTGATCCGGCATTGTATTTCCGTCCTAACTTAAAGGCAGATGATGAAGTTCACTGGACTATATACAGTGATGCAGAAGATGTGTAAAGATGGCACAGCCTCAACTACAGCCATTGAGCTCGATAAATATAATAGTCAAGAAGTGGTAATTTTCTCTAGCAAGATGTGCAAAGTGATAGAATATTGTCATTAAGGAGATTGAATAGTCGTTGATGTCAAATATTGTATGTCAAAATAATAAAAGGGAGGTTACATATAGAAGATAAAGCTATAGTGGCCATTCACACAGCAGATGAAAGGTGTCAAAGAAATAAATAAATAAGAGATGTATTTGAAAGCAGCGAGTCAGAGAAACGGTGAAAGCTATTAACAATGGTCTCAGATAAAAGTGAACTGACAGGAGCCATAAAACATTGAAACACAACAATAGTCCAAAGTTCATACCTATGATTTTGTTCGATTAGAGAGTTGGGCTCAAAACATGTTTGGCAATGATGAAAGACAGACTACAGTGGAAGTTTGCAAGGATGTTCAATTTAAATGTAATGTAGAACAGGACAAAAATCCAGTCAACATATTGTAAGAGCCATCAATTGATTTCTTCACTAGTGATAGGAGGTTATCTAAGGATTATTGCAAAGATGAGATTATAATATGAATTGATAACAGTGACTATTGCAAACAATGACATTGGGAGTGAAATTGAAATACAAGGCATCGAAAGCAAGGTATTGAGTCATCAAATACATAATAAGAACGGCATGTTTTAAATATTGAAAATTCCAGCAGCAATGGATTTAACTAATATATTAAGTGGCATTGAAGACATTGATATATCGTGAGCCCTTTCTTATGCTGGGACAATCATATGCAGAGTGGCAACCGAAGCTCTAGAGTTTTGCAATAGAAATGAAATATCAATAAAGCAGCGCCAAGTATGATACAGAAGAATACTAACGCCATCTACAGCAGTGACATCACTTATTGAAAATGATAAAGTAATCGTAACTGGTCAAGACAAAAACAGATTCGATTAAGCGGAGATACAAAGTCTATAGATAAAGTGGCAGAGATGTGATCGTTTGAGATAACAATCCATGAAGTTTTGAATGAAAAAATCCTTGATACATGCGTTTATTTAATGAGACTACTCTGCACACAAGTGAATCACAAACACGCCATTTATGGAATGATTGATTAAGAGCAATAGCCTGCTAAAGATATTGAACATCTACAGATGTTGTTTTGTATAGACAGAGCATAAGGAAAATCAGACATAATAAGGATTTGGTGGTGAGATGCAAATATCAAATGCTGCATATTGTGCTAAAGAGATGATGTTAGTTTTTAGAAATGCTTGCAAATTGTTTTGTGCATTTGGTGACTGCCACATCATCATGGGTTTCCAGTAATAAGTCAGGATGAGTCAGTTACGAAGATCTACGGCAACCATGAATTATTAAACTATTGAAACAATATTCATTATGTTGTTTATTGGTAATACAATAGAGAAGGTGTATGATTTACATGAAGGGTTATTATAAACTCTTGATTAAAGGAATAATGAAATGAACTAAAGAAAGGGCACATTGATTGGAATGAAAAGCTACTATGTCTTTTCTGTGTGGAAGATATAAAATAAATAAAAATAAGCCTTTTGCATATAAGTGAGAGAAGAAAAATAAGTAGAAAAAGAATGTATCTCAGAATTATTAGAAGAAAATTTGAGAATGAAAAACAAAGGGTAAAGCTGGAGTTCAAAGAAGTGTATTGTAAGAAGATTGAAAAGTGATGACAGGATAATAGAAGAAATATATAATCAGATTTTTAATCTGATATATATGTTCATACAGAAGAAATATGAATGTAAATGAGAAGAATATGTGATTCAATAAAGTGGAGTGTGTAAAGTGAAGAAGTAAAATTAAAGAGAGAAGGGTATATGTATGCTGAAGTTGAATTCATGCAGAAATAAGTACCGGATTGAAGAAGAGAAATTTGTGCAATTAATATATCCATCGTCAGTTGTACAGGCAACAAAAACAAAGGTGGAAGTTAAGTTTCATCAGCAGTGTGAATAGGAGCTTCCAGTAGGTTGGAGCCTGCAAAGTGTGGGAGGAGGAGCTTCCAGTAGGTTGGAGCTTGCAAAGTGTGGGAGTAGGAGCTTCCAGTAGATCGGAGCCTGTGAAGTGTTGGAGTTAGAGCTTCTAGTGAGTCAATGCCCATAAACATAGGGGTTGGAGCTTCAAGTAGGTTGGAGCCTGTGAAGTGTGGGAGTAGTAGCTTCTAGTAGGTTGGAACTTACGAAGTGTGGAGCAGGAGCTTCCAGTAGGTCGGAGCCTGCGAAGTGTTGGAGTTGGAGCTTCTAGTGAGTCGGTGCTCATAAAAATGGGGGTTGGAGCCTCTAGTAGGTTGGGGCCTACAAATGTTTGTTAAAGAACAAGTTAATAAAAGAAAATATTTTACCATGGTTTTCTCCCGCATTGGGTTTCCACGTAAAACATTGTGTCATTTGTGTTAATGTGCATAATTGTTTATTTCACTATTTGAAGTTATTGTTCGAATAAAAGTTTTAAATTGGCAAAATTATTATTATAGTAATTCACCCCCTCTCTCAATATAATTGTGTGCTCTTCAATTGGTATTAGAGTCGGTTCCTTCTTTAAAGCCTAATTGCTTAAATGTAGATCTAAAAGAGTAGAAATCGGAGAAATCTTTCAAAACAAAACACCAATGTTTGATGGGATGAACGACGCTTGCTGGAGTATAAAAATGGAAACTTATCTAACTGCTATTGGATTCGATGTTTAGCAATCAATGCTAGATGGTTACATACCGCCACAAAACCCAACAACAGATACAATCGGAAAGAAAAAATATGAAAATAATACTAAAGCAAAACATGCAATTCTATGCAATCTTGCCAAATCAGAATTTGCTAAAGTTGTGTTACATCCCAAATTTTGCTACCTTAAATGATATTCTAGCTGTAGGAAAAACTTGTGAAGTTAGTTAATTGGTGAAATGGTTGAGAGTTATGGATCATGTGAAATTGATTTATTGATAAGTTGTTAACATATTTTAAAGATAATAAAAATTGGTTATTAGTTAATGTGTCATGTGGCATGTTTGTTAGCCATTAAAGATGAATTTGGAAAATGGATATCTTAGAAAATTAGAATGATTATGTGATATCGCTTTTATTTCAATTTGTTGAAAATTTGTTATTACCTAGAACCATTTTCATTTTGGAGAAGCATGACTATGAGGGGAAGTGTTGCCAAAATGAGAGTTAGGAAGGGGACACCGAAATCCACCGTCAAGCCATCAAATTTGAACCTAACCACCAAGACCAAGGACTAGAATGGCTAGGGAAGCAAGAAAGTACAAGGATTATCATGAGCTATTCAGATAAATAAATAAAAACATTATAAAGAACTTAAGTAAGAATATTACCTTCATTGCAGAATGATCTTTGTGTACCTTGCAAGCTATCATGCCATAGTATAGTAATATCACATCTATACTCATAGTTGGGTGGGTATGAAATATGTATGTTATGTATACACATATGTGTGTGTGTATGTGAATTTCATCATTTACGTATACATATATATATATGTATGTGTATCTATATATACCTACATATCGTAATTTCAAGCAAGCATGAATTTATAGGAATGACATTTTTATACGAAGGCATGGGTTAGGCATATGATGCCACCTTTATTTTTTAAAATATTCTCTTGACTTGGAACTTTGGTCATTTATTTATTTTGCTTGGAGCGACCACTTGTTTTGCATCCGCCACCTTAAGACATCATGCTATCATATTTCTTTTGATATTTTAAATTTAGAAGTCTTGCAACGTTTCTTGCCACCTCAAATCTTGGTATAACCGAGCCACCGCGGGTTACCATTGTTCATCTTGTCCGATACTTGTTCCTTATTTATGCTCTTTGTTCTTGCCACGGGGGACACATTTTCTTTCTCTGCTCATTATTCTAGTATTCCAAACTTCACTCTATATCACGTCACCATATTTCGTGATCGAGCCCATACAAGAGTGTGCACAATGGTATAGTCGATCGAGCCGAAGCTCGTGGATCAAGTGTGTATTACACATCGGACACCTTCAGTTCCTCGTGTTGGTATTACTACAATTTCCATATACATCAAACCGCCCGATTTGGATCAGGTCGTTCTTTATGTATTCCAATGCATATAATTTTTTCTCTTCTTTCCCATATAAGCCAATTTCTATCAACTCGGCCTCTTGTTTATATTAGCTTTCTGCAAGCACAGAGTCAGATGTGATAAATTTTCCTTAGTGATTTTAATGTTTCACTGAAATGCTTTCTTTGGAAATAATGTTGTGTTGCATATACATATAATGTGTTGAAAGGAGTACCATACAAGGATATGCTCAATATATCTTTGAGATGGAATGCTCTCTTTAAGATTGAAATCAATACAAAAAGAAAAGTAAACATCTTATGATGTCATAGGTGGAAAACGGCATGATGCATGGCAAAGGAATAAGTGTTTATGAAATCCAGAAATTTAATATGAATTCCCCTGAGTAATGAGGACCTTTATGGTCAAGCTAAAGGGAGGAAATAATGGAAAGAAATCCTACAATGAAAGAAAGAATATAATGAGCAATCACATTTAAAACAAATATAAAGACAGCTCATGGTAATCCTTTTGCATTTTTTGGTTGTCAAGTCGAATGGTGTGTGATCGGACACATAAGTTGCCCATCCAAAATCCTTGGCCAAGGTAGTTAATGGCATGTTGCCACCATGCTCACCAGAGGTCAAGGTGCTAGCAATTGCAAGATAGACTAATTGGAATGTGTTCATAGTCTCAACAATTGACTAGTCAACACTCTACCACCAGGATGCTTAGTAGTTGGATAAGGGTGTCCCAAGCTAACTCCCAGGGTAGGGAGGGCCTTTCTCATTGGAGATTGTGAGGGGATACTAAGGGTCTGCAATTGGGAAGTTAAGCCCATGCAAACGCTTATCCTCTCTTCAAGATGCCAAGGCTTGCACAAGTCAATTGCATCAACTACTTTTATTCTTGTAACCCATACTATGTTCCAATTGTACTTCTTGGTTAAATATGTTGTTTACCTTAGAATATTTCAGTTTTGAATTGCAAGTGAAATGATAGTTAAAAAATGAATGTCATGTGAGCTAGTAGTTAGATGGTACTTAATTTCTAATTATTTGCAAATCTAGAACATAGTTAGCTTGTATTTCCCTTTCAAGTGAAGTAGTTGAGTAACTGATTTAATTGTATCTCTATTCATTCGGTTAAGAATAGGATCTGATTGATGTACTTAAGAATTAATTAGTTTCCAAATTTTTAGCATGTTACATATGGTATTAGAGTGCTAGGTTCAACTCTAAACCTTGGGCTCATCACAGACAAAATGAGGAAAACTGAAAAATGTACATTTGAATGGTAAACAAGATGTATACTTGTATGACACCTCACAAGAAACCCTGACATCCTATATTTTTCTATCTGATAAAGAATATGCCAAAACATGACTGTTCCTACTACTCCATGCCCAAGGATAATGAGACCTTAGCTCAAGCACTTTAGCGAATCAAGAAGGAGAGTGTCAAGTGGACTCCAACCAGGAAGCTAGAACTAAGAACTTATTGAGGTATGGAATGCCAAACAAACTAATCCTCTTATAATCTTTCATAACCTATGTAAAGGGCAAGTCAAGCCCAGAAATGAAAATGGACAGAATACCCAGGATTAGGGTGTCCAGTTTATTTGTTAGTCTATTCTTTTGATGTGTCCTGAGGAGAGGAAAAATTTTGTAATCAATGTAGTTGCAGTTGCAACCAGCAAAATAATATATAACAAGCAATTAGCATATCTTCTCTTTTGTTGAGCATAGCCTCTTAAAGCATTTAAATATTTGTTGTAAGCAAATATGAGCATGATATTGACATAGAAAACAATTGTATTTAATAGGAACAAATCAATCTCAAACATGGTCAGCAATTTTAACCCTATAAGAGTGCGAAGTAAACAGTAGGGCCCATACACAAAACTCACTAGATCTAATGATCCAAATTTTGCAAGAAACACAAACAAAACCAGAAAACATGGAAAAGAGAATGAATGAATTGGCAGCCCATGGGAAAGATCAGGAGGAGACTTACTCCTCACTTCCTCCAAGAACAGAACCGGGAAACTCTGGTCACAGTGATAAAGAAAAAACAAGCTTCAATAACACCACTTGATAAACAAAAGAAGTAGGAGATAGTTAACGATTTGTCCAACAATATTAAGAAGATCAAACCTCCTAAGTTCTCAAGCTCTAAGTTTGGAGAAGATGTTGAGGCATGGCTAACTGAGATGGAGCAATATTTCAAAGTTAGGAGCTTCTCATAAACATCTAAAGCAATATGGGAATATACCACCTTTCTGGAGAAGCAGCCACCTAGTGGGGAAATACCAAAATAGAACTTGATATCAAAACCACTGAAATCATTTGGGATAGGTTTGTCTTTATCTTCAAAAATCAATGGCTTCCCCAAACCTTCTATGATCAAAAACTGTTAGACTTCCAAAATCTCAAGTAAAGAGATTGACTATACATAAGTACTAGGAGAAGTTGACTCGTTTGTTAAAGTACGTGCCCCCATACCAGCAAGACAAAAACTTGAAAGTTAGAAAATTTATCATGGGTCTAAACAATAGAATTAGGGGAGTTGTAGATGTTCTCACTCCACGAACCGTGGAGGAAGCTCTTGAGAGAGCCATTCAGCAAGAGCATAAAATCAAAAGGGATGACTCCATCCGAGACAATAAGAGGAAGATCAACTGGAACATTGATAATGCGGATTCAAGAACTCATAAAAGGAGTTTTAAGAACTTCAAATCCAGAATTCAAAGGGAACAGTGGTAAAGAGGTTAAAGGTAAGCCCAATAGCAATGGCAGTAATAAAGGGAGTGAACCCCTAGAAAATACTTATCAAGATGATTATCTCTTCAAAGATGGGGAAATCAGAGAAAAACAAAGGGAATCTTTTGAAGAAAAGTATCCATACCTTAAGTACTTTCAAGATGTATTTCCATAAGAACTTCCAAGCTTGCCTCCATCAAGAGTATTTGATTTCACTATAGATTTGGTGCCTGGGGCAGAGCCCATATCAAGAGCACTCTAATGAATGACCAATACCGAATTGATGGAATTACAAGTGTAGCTAGAAGACTTATTAGATAAGAAACTCATTCGACCGAGTATATTACCATGGGGAGCTCCCGTTTTGTTCATTAAAATGAAAGATGTAACTATGAGATTGTGTATAGATTTCAGGATGCTAAATAAGCTTACTATCAAGAATAGGTATCCACTTCCCAAGATTGATGATCTATTTGATCAGATGAGGGGAGCAACAATGTTTTCCAAGATTGACTTAAGATCGGGTTATCATCAAGTTTGAATTAAGGGAGAAGAAATTCACACGACCACTTTCAAAACCTGCTACGGGCATTATGAGTTTACAGTATTACCTTTTGGGCTAACCTATGCTTCAGCAACTTTCATGAACCTTATGAATAGTATCTTATAGGATTGTTTGGATAAATTTTTGTTAGTTGTTATTGATGATATTCTTATCTACTCCTAAAATGAAGAACACCAAAGGCACTTAGAGATAGTCCTCAAAAGACTACAAGAACATAAGTTGTATAGAAAACTTCCCAAGTGCTCTTTTTACCAAAAGAAAATTCAATATCTAGAGCACATTATATCAGCCCAAGGAATAGCTATAGATCCCTCCAAGATTAAGGCAATCAAGGAATGGCTAGTACCTAAGAATGTGTCAGAGGTCAGAAGTTTCATGGGATTAGCCGGATTTTATAGGAAAATTGTCAAAGACTTCTATAGAATTTCTTATTCTATCACTTCACTCTAGAGAAAAGGGAAGAAGTTTATATGGACGGAAAAATGGCAAGCAGCTTTTGATTACCTAAAGGAAAAGCTAACTACTGCTCCCATACTTAGAGTGCCTGACCCAGAAGGTCAGTTTGTGGTCATAACAGATGCCTCGGGAGAAGGATTAGGCAGCATATTGATGCAAGAAGACCAAGTCATTGCTTATGAGTCTAGAAAATTGAAGAATTATGAACAAAACTATGCACCGCATGACTTGGAACTAGCAGCCATTGTGCAAGCCTTGCAAATGTGGAGACACTATCTAATTGGGAAGCTGTTTGAACTTTGGTCAAATCATCATGGACTAAAATATATATTTACCCAACCCAACCTCAATACATGACAAAGAAGATGGTTAGAATTTGTGGTAGCTTATGATTTCGAGATCACTTATACCAAGGGTACGGAGAATAAAGTAGCAGACGCTTTAAGCCAATGGAAGCATATATCATCTATTATAGCTATAAACATTGGGCTCAAGGAGCAAGTATTGTAGTGTCTACTCGACGACATCTTATACAACAAGGTTCATCCGGCACTTCAGAAGGATCCTTAATATTTCTATTATGAAGGGTACCATTTAGAGGGGGATGGACTCTTGAGATATAAAGGTAGGATGTATATACCCAGAAAACCAGAAATTAGAAGGATGATCTTAGGAGAAATTCACACTACACCCTATTCCAGACACCCCAAAGTTACCAAAATGTTGGAAGACATAAAATCCTTATACTTTTGGAAAGGGATGAAGAAAGAAATCGCAGATTATGTAGCAGGATGCCTCAAGTGTTAGAGGGTCAAGGCAGAGCATCAATATCCAGTAGGGTCGCTACATCCAAATGAAGTTCCAAAATGGAAATGGCAAATAATTACCATGGATTTTGTTCAAGGATTACCCATGACTCAGAACAAGCATAATACCATCCTAGTGATAGTAGATAGGTGTCCAAGGTGGCTCATTTCATACTCAGAAATGTAGCAGATGGAACATTAGAGATTGCTCATAAGTTTGTAATAGAGATTTTTAGGCTTCATGGAATTCCAAAAAAGATTATATCCACCAAGGATGCCAGGATAACATCCAAATTTTGGCAGACTTTACTCTCGGCCTTGAGAACCAAATTGAACATCAACTTTGCATATCATCCTAAGACTCATGGTTAGACAAAAAGGGTAAATCAAGTACTAGAAGATCTCCTAAGGGTATATTGCATGGATCGGCAATATTAGTGGGAAACATATCTTCCATTAGTAGAATTTGCATATAACAATTCTTACCAATCTACAATTAGGATGGAACCCTTTCAAAGCCCTCTACGAGTATAAGTGCGGGACCCCTGTGAGTTGGAACAGGACCAAAGATTGAATCATTGTCGGCCTTGTGATGCTTCTAGAGATGGACAAACAAGTGGTTCAAATTCATCAAAGGCTGAAGTAGGCAAACGATCAACAAAAGAATTATGCAGATATGAAGAGGATTCCTAGAGATTTATTAGTAGGAGAAAAGGTTCTCCTAAAAGTCAAACTGCAAAAGCACACTATCAAATTTGGCAAGAATTCAAAATTAGCCCCAAGATATGTAGGACCATTTGAAGTCCTGGAAATCGTAAACCTCGTAGCCTTTAGCATTGCTCTACCTCTGGCCCTTGCCAGAATGCATAATTTGTTTCACGTATCATACCTTAAGAAACATATATCTCATCATGTGCATGTCATTGACTGGAATCTCTTGCAGGTGCAAAACCCAGGGGTGGTGGAAATAGAACCACTCAAAATACTCAAGGGGCATAAGCTTTTCTTGCAAAATCGAGACATAACGCAATGCAAGGTCCAATGGGACCAATACTCTGAGGAAAATGCCACATGGAAAGACTATGATGAGATCTTCTAGAAGTTTTCTCATTTGTTTCCAAGAATTTGAACTATGAAAGAACTCTGAATTCTGTGTTAGATTTATGATTTAGTTATGGCATTTTTGTTATATTGTAAGTTCATCAAGGATGATGAAACATAAGGGGGAGGGTATGTTACATCCCAAATTTTGCTATCTTAAATGATATTCTAGCCGTTGGAAAAACTCATGTGAAGTTAGTTAATCAGTGAAATTGTTGAGACTTATGGATCAAGTGAAATTGATTTATTGATAAGTTGTTAAGATATTTTAATGAAAAGGAAATTTGGTTATTAGTTAATGTGTTATGTGGCATGATAGTTAGTCGTTAAAGATGAATTTGGAAAATGAATATCTTAGAAAATTAGAATGATTATGTGATATCTCTTCTATTTCAATTTGTTGGAAATATATTATTACCTTGAACCATTTCCATTTTACAAGAGCATGACGACGAGGGGAAGTGTTGCCAAAATGAGAGTTAGGAAGGGGGCACCCAAATCCACCGTCAGGCCATCAAGTATGAACCTAACCACTGGGACCAAGGACTAGAACAGCTAAGCAAGCAATAAAATACAAGGATTACCATGAGTTATTTAGATAAACAAATAAAAACATTATAAAGAACTTGAGTAAGAATATTACCTTCATTGTAAAATGATTTTTGTTTACCTTGCAAGCTATCATGCCATAGTATAGTAATATCATGTCTATACTCATACTTGGGTGGGTATGAAATATGTACATACATATACATATATATATGTATGTATGTATCTATGTATGTATGTGAATTTCATCATTTACATATACATATGTATGTATGTATGTATATATACCTACAAATCATAATTACTCAGGCAAGCATGAATATATAGGAATGACATTATTATACTAAAGCATGGGTTAGGCATATGATGCCACATTTATTTATTTTTAATATTTTCTTGACTTGGAACTTTGGTCATTTAATTATTTTGCTTGGGGCGACCACTTGTTTTGTACATACCACCTTAAAGCATTGGGCTATCATATTTCTTTTGATATTTTAAATTTAAAAGTCTTGCAACGTTTCTTGCCACCTCAAATCCTGGTATAAACGAGCCACCGCGAGTGACCATTGCTCATCTTGGCCGATACTTGTTCTTTATTTATGCTCGTTATTCTTGCTGCAGGGGACAAACTTTTTCTTTCTCTACTCATTATTCTTGCATTCCAAACTTCACTCAATATCACATCACCATATTCCGTGATCAAGTTCATACAAGAGTGTGGAGAGTGGTATAGTTGATGAGTTGAAGCTCGTGGATCAAGTCTATATTACACATTGGACACCTTAAGTTCTCAGTGTCGACATTCCTGTAATTTCCATATACATCAGACCACCCGATTTGGATCAGGTCATGCTTTATGTATTCCAATGCATATAAGTTGGAGAATGTGAGGAAATACTAAGGGCCCGCAATTGGGAGGTTAAGCTCATGGCAATGTTGTTCCTCTCTTCCAAATGCCAAGGCTTGTACAACTCAATGTCATCAACTGCTTTTATTCTGGTAACCCTTACTATCTTCCAATTGTACTTCTTAGTTAAATATGTTGTTTCCTTAGAATATTTTAGTTTTGAATTGCAATTGAAAGGATAGTTAAAAACTGAATGTCATGTGAGTTGCTAATTTCTAATTATTTGAAAATCTAGAACATAGTTAGCTTGTATTTCCCTTTCAAGTGAAGTAGTTGAGTAACTGATTTAACTGTATCTCTTTTCATTCGGTTAAGAATAGGATCTGATTTCTTTACTTAAGAAGTAATTAGTTTCCAAATTTTTAGCATGTTACATTATGCACTATAAATCTACCAAGGACATTTAGGACAAGTTGAAAAATGTTTATGAAGGAGCATAACATAAAGAAAGAAAAACTACAAACCCATCAAAGTGTATTTGAAAGCCTTAAAATGAAGGATGATGAAAATGTTGCAGCTATTCTTGATCGTATAGATGCTGTCATCAATTCAATGAAAGCCCTTAGTGAAGAAGTGAAAGAAGAACTTGTAGTAGAAAAAAATTTAAGATCGTTACCTATGAAATTTAATTCTAAGGTATCTACAATCGAAGAAACGACAAATTTAGACACATTGACAAAAGATGAATTACATGGGATCCTTACTGCTTATGAAATGCGAGTTGGAGGAAATGAATCAAAGAAGGAAATAGCATTTAGGGCATCTAAAAAGGGTAAAAGTAAAAAGAAGATTTCAAGTGAAAGATCAAATAGTGAATCAGATGAATCAAATGATTACTTCAAAAGAAAACTGAAAAAGAGTAATGGAAAGAACATAGGAAAATTCAAATGTTTCAATTGCGAAAGACCAGGACATTATGCATCAAAATGCCCACTAAACAGCAATGACTCTAGCGATGATGAAGAGAAAAAATAAAAAAAGATAAAGGATAAGAAGCATGCTAAGAACCATCATAAGGAAAAGAAGTTTCACAAGCACAAAAAGAGGTTTTACTCGAAGAAAGAAAGCAGCTCATCAGATAAGAGTAATGATGTAGAAGATGATATACTTTTTTTGGCCATGACCAGTGAGCGAGAAGATAAAGAAGATGTTGATGAGATTTGCAGTGAGGATGAAAGTGTTGATGAGATAAGTAGTGAAGATGAGGAGATTGATGAGTCATCTAGTGAGGAAGAAAATGTTAATGTCACAGAACATTGATGTTTGATAGCTTCAGTCAGATAAACTTATTATATGTGTTCTTTATATTTGAGATAAAAGGTTATTGTTATATGAGAAAAATTACTATAATATAATATAATATGTATATATATATATGATTAAACTTGTTATTATATTAATTATCTAATTAATGAATAGACATGTCCTATGAATGACATGTCTATTCATGGCCTATTCTCTATATATAAATCTAAGAGGATGTTGCATTTGGAATAGACATACCAAATATTATGGCAGTGTTGATACATTTGCAGTGGATCAGAAAATTCAACATGGTATCAGAGCCATCTACAAATGTAAGAATTCGAAGAATCCCTGCTGAATCGTAGAGTTTTCAATAAAAATAATATTTTGGGGCCTGAAAATTCTTTGTGGAATTTTAGAGAGGTGAGACATAGGACCTCGAGGAAATAAGTTACAGAGATAAGGGGGCCGGATTGTAAGGACCAACTCTGGCTCGACACTTTCTCTACAATCGAGGAAGTCACCCACGCATATGTCCAAGCTGCTAAGGTCCATTACGGCACCTCCACTAAGATTAATTTTTCTGACTTCATAGACAGTCAGCATTGCAAGATCATATGTTTGCAAGAGTAGAGTGTTAAAGAGGAAGAGGCTGAAAACCGGAAAAGAAAAAAAGGACAAGGCCATATCGTCTCTATCGGAAGGACAAGGACATGGAATAAACTCGACTTGTCTTTCTCTAATGTGGCAATGTAAATTTGCTTTAGTATTGGATTATAGATTCTGAAACCAAATAATAATACGACAAATGTAGTGGATTATTACAAACCTTTTAGGTAGGGAAAAGTGCTGCAAACAATGATCTAAAGAAGGCATATAGAAAATTGGCAATGAAATGGCATCGTGACAAGAATCCAAATAATAAAAGGAAGATGAGGTCAAATTTAAAAGGATTTCAGAGGCTTATGAGTATTTGAGTCAAAGCCATGTACTAGTATTTGATGCTTGTAGAATATACATGCAAAATACGAAGTCAAATGGGAGCACCAGAATAGATTCTAAACGTCATGATAAATTTGGATTTGAATAGACTTCGTAAGGTACTGGGCACATGTGTAAAATTTAATTCAACAACCCTTGCTACCATTCTTCATGCCGACATTGATCATATGATCCATGTTTTCATTGATACCTATGAATCATCTATGAGTGTGGATCATGTATTTAAGTGAGTGATGCAACCTTGCATAATTATGCACATTGATAGAAGAGTGTGTGACAAGCATTTGAAATAATTCCTCTATCAAATAGATTCTCCTGTGAGTGTGAAATCATTGGCAGTGTGAATGTTCAATGGAGTGATCACCCAAAAGAAATATGGTCTCATGTTGTCCAATGATCTCAGAAAATGTGAGGAATGGGGGAAGAACCCATTTAATATTCAGCATTTATCGTTCATGGGATGATATTTGAAAGAGAAAAGAAGTAAAGACTTAACTGAGCAGGGCACACATCAAGCTCATGACCTCCAAAAAATTGGTTGACAGAGATTGTACAGCCACTATGATAAAAAAATTTAAAAAAACAAAAATAAAATCACAACACCACAATCATCTTCACTATGACCTACAAGTCCATGTCAGATTGTAGTGAAAGCTGGAAAAAACTTGAAGGAAGGTCAATGACCATCGAAGAATAACTCTTGAAATGTATGTATCCAGCTGATAAGGATTGAAGGGCCCACATTGTTGGGCAAGGTAAGTATTTATGGTTTATTATTTAAGTTTTCTTTTCATTATTATTATGAAATAGATTGATTAAAGTACCTTATATTATTAATATGTTATAGATATATGGTAAGTATATAATTGATATAAAAACATGTATAAATGCAAATATTTAAGGATAATATTTCAATTCATTAATGAGATCAAACAATTTGACATTGTTAAATAGAAAAGATTAATTGATGTATAGAAATATGATAGTGATATATATGTGTGTGCGTATGTGTGTTTTTATATATATACATTCATTTAAACATAAAGAGATTCATTATGAGAGTATAAAAGGTAAAGATGATGTATAATTATACTCTACCTTCTATACAACACTAAGTATTTTGTTATTGAAAAAACAAAATAAAGAGTTTTGTTATAATCATTTATGTTGTTAGTAAAAGAGGGAGTCTGACACATCGGAGCCGATAGAGGATATGTTTCAGTTGATCTTTGAAGATCTTTAATCATATTGGATTTAGAAGGAGCTTGACATTTTATTAGAGGCAGCCTTGAAAAATAGAGAGCCTGACATTTCATTAGAGGCAATCTTGAAAGAGAGGATGTGATTCACTCAACCTTCAGTAATCTCGGTCATATTCATTCAGAGGGAGTAAACCATGTGAGATGGATTCTCTAGTAATCAATAAATTGTAGTAATCAAGAGGGCATTCATGAATATACCTCGTGACTATGTGATTTTAATGGACCTACCAACTTTGTACATCATGAGGAAGTTTCGACTTTCAAATGATGTCACTTGTATTTGCAGAAGTTATTCTAAGGTGACAATCTTGCAATAACTTGTATTATGAAATCAAACAAATTGAGTATATAGTGAATGTCTGGCATCTCAACATTTTGGAAGGTGATTACTCAAAGAGTATTTGGCGAATATCATTGATATTCTGGAAGGCCAATACTCTTGATACTAGATGTGATATCAAACCTTATTTGAGTATTTGGTGAATATTATTGATATTCTGTGAGGCCAATACTCTTGATATCAAATGTGATATCAAACCTTATTCTGAGTACTTGGTGAAATTGATTGATATTCTAGGAGACCAATACTTTTGATATCAGATGTTATATCAAAACTTTTTAAGTACTTGGTGAATATCATGTGTTGATATTCCAGAAGACCAATACTCATGATATCGAATGTGATATCAAATGGTGGAAATCTTCTAAGATATCAAATGAGATATCCTTAAAGTTGTTATTTGTAATATTACGTTGAAGTAATATTTATTCTTATGTGGTTATTCTTCTAAGTTAAGAGGAAGTGTTGATGTTTGATAGTTTCAGTCAGATAAACCTATTATATATGTGTTCTTTATATTTGAGATATAAAGTTGTTATATGAGAAAAATTAATACAATGTAATCTATATATATATATGGTTAAACTTGTTACAATATTAATTATCTGATTAATGAATAAACATGCCTTATGAAGGGACATGTCTATTCATGGCCTATTCTCTATATATAAATCTAAGAGGATGTTGCATTTGGAACACAGATACCAACTATTATGGCAGTGCTAATACACTTGCAGTAGATCCAAAAATTCATCATGGAAGAGTTACATTATGTATACAAACAGAATACAAATTTGAAAGACAAAGTCACTAAGTACAAGATGCAAATTAAAGGATCAAAGAATTAAAGACTCAACTAAAAAAACAAAACAAATTGAGGATGATGAAGAGGAGTGTATCAAATTGAGACAAGATATTGAAAATTTGAGAAAGGACCTAGAGAAGAGTAACACCAAACTGAATAACAGTCTCAAGTTTGAAAAGAGCTCTGAAATTCTGACTGACATTATTGATAGTCAAAGACCATCCACGAGCAAGACAAAAGTAGGTTATGAAGGAGAAGTAAACAATCAAGATCATACATTCAAAGACTTTGCCAAGGAAGGAAGTATGTCAAATTCATTCACAAAATTTAAAGGATTTGAACTTGAAAAGAATTACAGGAAGCAAGGATATGAACCTGGCTTTAATGGATATTGCTGTTCATACAACTATTTTGGTCACAAAGCGAGAGAATGCAGAATACCAATGAGAAGTCCTCATGAACAAAGAAGCAAAAATTATAGTCCATACTTAAACTATAACATTGTATGTTATAAGTGCAATAATTATGGGCATATAGCAAAACATTGCAGACTTGATGATGGAGAGACTCATATAGATGAGAAGAGACGGAATGCAAAAGATAATCAAAAAAGAAAAACTATAAAAGTTTGGAGAAGAAAAATAACTCAAAGAGAAGGAGAAACCAGTGCAAGTATAACTTGCAGTTCACATACCACCTAGTTATCAGGAGAAGCATGAATTCAGGGGAAGATGCATATGACATATCCATTAAACCCTTGGAGAAAAGAGTGAGATTGTTGATGTCTTGAAGATGGAAAGATGATTACATTGATGTCAACGAGAAATCTTGAAAGAGGAAAATATAGTAATGGTAGAAATAGAACATGCAGGAACATTGAATAATCCTTCTCAGGGGGAGTACCAAATAACTTTCACAAGGGAGCATTTGATGACTAGTTTACAGATGGAAGCTTTTGTCATTGATGTCAAAGGGGGCGAGAGATTGAAAGGACGACATACAAAATATTCGGTATAGCCATCAATGGCAAAGGGGGAGACCGATAGAATATTGTCATTGATGTCAAAGTCATTAAGGAGATTGAATTGTGGTTGATTTCAAATATTGTATATCAAAATAATAAAAGAGAGATTACATATAGAAGATAAAGCTATAGTGGTCATTCACACAGCAGATGGAAGCTGTCAAAGAAATAAATAAATTCGAGATGTATTTGAAAGCAGCGAGTCAAAGAAATGGTGAAAGCTATCAACAATGGTCTCATATAAAAGTGAACGAACAGGAGCCATAAAACATTGAAACACAACGATAGCCCAAAGTTCATACCTATGATGTTGTTTGATTAGAGAACTAAACTCAGAACATGTTTGACACTGATGAAAGACAAACAGCAGTGGAAGTTTGCAAGGATGTTCAATTTTAAATGTAATGTAGAACAGGACAAAAATCCAGTCAACATATTGTAAGAGCCATCAATTGATGTCTTCAGCAGTGATAAGAGGTTAATGAAGGATAACTGCAAAGATGAGATTAAAATATGAATTGATAGCAGTGACTATAGCAAACAATGACATTGGGAATGGAATTGAAATACAAGGTATCGAAAGCAAGTTATTGAGTCATATGAAATACATAATAAGAATGGCATGTTTTAAATATTCAAAATCCCAGCGGAAATGGAGTTAAATAATATATTAAGTGACGTTGAAGAGATTGATATATCGTGAGCCCTTTCTCACTCAGCGACAATCACATGCAGAAACAAATATTAATTATAGAGGGTCAATCGAAGCTCTAGAGTTTTGTAATAGAAATGAAATATCAATAAAGCAGCGACAAGTATGATACAGAAGAATACTAACGTCATCTACAGCGGTGACATCATTGATTGAAAATGATAAAGCAATCATAACTCGTCAAGACAAAAACAGATTAGATTAAGAGGAGATACAAAGTCTGTAGATAACGCGGCAGAGATGTCATCGTTTGAGATAACAATCGATGAAGTTTAGAATGACAAAATCCTCGGTAGATGTGTTTAATCGATGAAGTTTTGAATGACAAAATCCTTGGTAGATATGTTTATTTAATGAGACTAGTCCACACACAGATGAATCATAAACACGCCATTTATGGAATGATTGATGAAAAGCAATAGACTGCTAAAGATATCGAACATCTACAGATGTTGTTTTGCATAGACAGAGCATAAGGAAAATCAGACATAAATAAGGATTTGGCAGCGAGATGTAAATATCAAATGCTGCGTATAGCGCTGAAGCAAGGGTGTCACTTTTTAGAAATGCTTGCAAATTGTTTTGTGCATATGGTGACCGCCGCATCATTATGAGTTTCCAGTAATAAGTCAGGATGAGTCAGTTTATCTATGGCAAGCATGAATTATTAAACTATCAAATCAATATTCATTATGTTGTTTATTGGTAATACAATAGAGAAGGTGTGTGATTTGCATGAAGGGTTATTATAAACTCTTGATTAAGTGAATAATGAAATGAATTGAAGGAAGGGCACATTGATTGGAAATGAAAAGCTACATCTTTTGTGTGTGGAAGATATAAAATAAATAAAAATAAGTCATTTGCATACAAGTGAGAGAAGAGAAATAAGTATAAAAAGAATATATCTCAGAATTATAGGAAAAAAATGAGAATAAAAAACTAAGGGTAAAGCTGAAGTTCAAAGAAGTGTACTGTACGAATATTGAGAAGTAATAATAAGATCATAGAAGAAATATATAATCAGATTTTTTATCTGATATATATGTTCATATAGAAGAAATGTGACTGTAAATGAGAAGAATATGTGAATCAGTAAAGTGGAGTATGTAAAGCGAAGAAGAAGTAAAATTAAAGAGAGAAGGGTATATGTATGCTGAAGTTGAATTCATACAGAAATAAATACTGGATTGAAGTAGAGAAATTTGTGCAATTAATATATCCATCATCAGTTGTAAGGGCAACAAAAACAAGGGTGGAAGATAAGTTTCATCAACAATAGGAGTAGGACCTTCCAGTAGGTTGGATCCTACAAAGTGTGGGAGTAGGAGCTTTCAGTAGGTTGGAGCCTGTGAAGTGTGGGAGTTGGAGCTTTTAGTGAGTCAATGCTCGTAAAGATAGGGGTTGGAGCCTCTAGTAGGTTGGAGCCTACAAATATTTGTAAAAGAACAAGTTAATAAAAGAAAATATTTTGCCGTGGTTTTCTCCTGCATTTGGTTTCCACATAAAACATTGTGTCATTGTGTTCATGTGCATAATTGGTTATTTCACTATTTGAAGTTAGTGTTTGGATAAAAATTTTAAATTGGTAAAGTTATTATCATACTGATCCAGTAGTTGCAGATCTAATAGTCCAGAGTGCAAATCAAGGGATTTTGTGATCCGTTTTTGGTCCAAGTAAAGGTCGAGGTAATCCCTGACCCTGGGTCAAGGTTGAGGTCATTCTTAACCTCCTAGGTTGTCCCTGTCTGGTGCAAAAATAGATTTCAATCCAGTCTATATGTCACAGTTTCCTGTGGCTCAAAACAGAAATCAGGTCAAATACAGGCTTCCAATTAGCAGTAAATCAGTCATTTGGATTTCTTCCCCTTTTAATCTCTATGGTATACACATTCCTATTTGTCTTGCATTTTCCTTTCTAAATCAGATTCACACACACCCCATCATACTTTTTAGGCACTTGGGATCAATACAAAGTGGTCTTCTAATTTCCGAGGTTGAGGTCCTATGCTTTTTCCCTTCCTCTTTAGTGGCTCTTGCCAGATCTAATTTGTGGGCTAGGACTCCTCTTGATCCCCAATGTAATAGTGGAGAAAGTACATACAATTTTCTCCTTTAAACTATTTCTCTCACACAGCTAATCTAGATGGGCACTCTAATATCCTTTAAGTCACATGCCCTAGCTTCCAACCATTGAACAAAAGAACAAAAAGGACAAAGTACTAATAAGAAGGATAAGCAACAAAAGAATAACAATGAGAAGAAGGATAAAAAAGAATCTACTCCAAAAGAAGCTAATGAGACCCAATCTTCTACTGGTGGCAATCCTAAGAAAGACAAGGTCAGATGTGGCTATTGTAAAAGACCCGATCCTAATGAGGATAAACATTTGAAGAAACAAATTAATCATTTCACATGTATTCTTGAAAAGAATAATATCAATGTTCTCAAATCAATAAAACAAATCAGGGGTCTATCAAGTCTAAAGAAAACAGCAAGGGTAAAGGAAAAGGCAAGGCCTTGTAGCATTTTCCTCACCACCATCAACTTCGGCTCTTGATTTGGGTCCCTCGTACCACATGGCTTCATCAAAAAATGAACTTGCAACCTTTGAACCATGCTCTATGCCTTCTATTTTGTTGGATAATGACACTCTTGTTGAGGTGTGTGGGAGAGAATCTATTGACGTGGGGATGGAACATTCCATGATGTCCTTTGTGTACCCTCAATATAAACTAATCCCCTATCAGTATATAAAATAACTCACACAGGATCAAGCAAGTGAGTTGAGTTCTCTCCTAATTCAATGGTGATTTGTGAGTTACACAATGATTCTACAGTTGTAGTTGGGAAAGCTAATCATTAATTACAATTGATCTATTTTCTCATTTTGTTCTCAATCCTTTGTCTATTTTTCTCACTCGCTCTAATGAAGTAACTTGTGGCATTAGTAGTTTAGAATACTGCTACTAGCAACAATTCAGTTAGCATGACATGGTTATAAGATTGCCTCTAGTTCGCTTTTCTAATGGTGTTTGTTAGGGCTGCATTCTCATAAAGCATCTCGGAGAGAAATTTGACGAAGACAAAGCTTGGAGAGCTTCACAACTTTTGGAGTTAGTACATAGTGATTTGGTTGGACCATTTCCACATCCATCTTTGCATACAGCACAATATATTTTGGCCTTTATTGATGATTTTCCTAGATACACTTTTGTATATTTTCTCAAAAATAAAAGTCTAAACCCTTTGATTCATTTTGGGACTTCAAAGCATTTGTAGCGAAACACTCTAGGAAATCCATCAATGTTTTGTGTATAGATAATGGGGTGGAATATGTCAACAACATGTTTGAGCAATTTTGTTCTTCAAAGGGCATTGAGTAGCAGCATATAGTCCTCAACAAAACAAAGTTGTAGAATGGAAGAACTGATCCTTGACAGAAATGGCTAGTTGTATGATACTCTCTAAATCTTTGACATCAACATCTTGGGCAGAAGCCATTAACTGCGCATTATACATAGAATGAAGTCCCTCACAAAGTTGTGAATGCTGTTACTCCCTTAGAAACTTGGACTATTAAGACACCCTCAATTAAGCACTTCTCTTGAATGGGCCGAAAAAAAAAATATGAGGCCATAGATCCGCAAATCAAGCCTTGCATATTTGTTGGATAATCAAATGATGTAAAAGGCTATAGGCTTCTAGATCCTACAGCTCCCGGGTTGTTTATTTAGAGAAGTGTTCATTTTCAAGAGAGTCATGTTAGCTCTTCTTCTAGCACTTCTTCATCCACTATTACATTGGAGCCACTACATCTTGATGATAGTTCTTCTATGGATCTTAATTTTCCTTCTTTAGATGAGGATTCATCTTTTCTCCATTTTAAATGATGATAGTGACGATGAAGATTCCCATTACTCTCATAGTCATCATTCAGAGGATGATGATTCTCCTCCAAATTTTCTACTCTCACAACCTCTTTGGGCTTATCAAACACTGCAGCCAAAAGATGATAGGGTGGGTGATCCTTCAAATGCTAGAAGGACAAGGTCACAATTTCAGTAGGCTATACGTCTCTCCATTGCTTCATCTTCTGATTCACAATCATTTTAAGAAGCTTCAAGTATCCTTCAGTGGGATGCAGCCTAAGTCACAAGGTTCGAATTCAAATTCGAGTTCGGTAACCATAAAATTCGGATGAAATTCGACAAGTGTAAAAATTTGAAAAAAGTTCGACGTTAAATTCGCCGTGAATATATATATTAACATTGTTAAATGGTTTTAAAATCATTATTAAAACATTGACGCATTTATAAAATATAAATTTTATTTAAGTTATATGATTAATTTTTTATTAATATATTTTAATATGCAACATAAAATTTATAACAATTTAATATTCTTTAAAAATTATAAAAACCAAAAATATTATAATGCATATAAATGATATGGTAAAAAAAACCTAAATATCACAAACCCAAAACTATATAATAATAATAATATTAAACATAAAATAAATTATAATCATCCGACATGGTAGAAAGGAACAAAGTGTTCTCGCGACATGATAGACATGCGACTCAGCCCCCATCTTGCCTCCGTCAAACGATCAACTTCCGTGAATTTTTCCACATCAGACGATCAACAAAGGTAATTCAAACAAACGATTAACAATGGTATTTCCATGTCAGATGTTAACAATGGCATTTCCTCGTCTTTGCTCCTGTCTTGCAGCTCAACTCCTTTCGAGTGAAGTCGGGCTGCATTGCACTTGATTAAAAAAATACCCTTTAAAATGATATTTCAAACCCCTAAACACTGTTTTATAATTTTTTTCTTGATGAAAAATCCCATCCTTTTCCGTATGAGCACAGGTCAAATTTCAACGAATTTTATGGAAATATCTAAAATTCGCCCAAATCCGAATTTCATGCCTGAAATTCGGCGAACTCTGTGACACAGGATGCAACTATGCAAGAAGAGTTAAACTCATTAGAGAGTAACCACACTTGGGATCTAGTCCCTCTTCCTAAGGGAAGAAATTTTGTTCCAACAAGTGGATCTATTAGACAATTCTCATCAGATAAGTCAATTGATAAACATAAATCTTGCTTGATTCAAAAGTATTCTCCCAATTTATTGGGATTGACTACTCTTAAGACTTTTGTACTAGTCGCAAAAATGATTTCTATCCAACTTGTCCTTGTGATTGTTGCAACTCATAGATGGGAAGTTCATCAAATGGATGTGAAGAGTGCATTTCTTCACGGTGACCTTTAGGAGTAAATATACAAGGATCAACCAGAGGAGCTCATTCTTGATCCTTCACATGTCTATTGTCTTTGGAAGTCTCTCTATGGCCTCAAATAGCCCCCTCAGTCTTGGCATTCCAATATGGACTCCTGAAAGTTGGGTTCACTAATTGCCATTATCATCCAAATGTCTACATTTTGCAGCAAGATGATATTCTCACCTTTTTGGGTCTCCATGTCGATGATTTGTTAATCACAAGGAGCCCCTTGTCCACCATTCAAGCAGTGAAAACTACCCTTCATGATTTCCTTTGATGTCAAAATTAGGTCATTATCACTACTTGGGAATTGAGATCAACTAGTCTTCTGAGATATTTCTTGCATAGCCTAAGTATGCTCTCGATATTCTCCTTAGATTTCACATAGTTAACTTTTACTAACTTTATTTCTATTCGGGGCAAAGTTGAGGCTAAGTGCTCTTAACCTTTAGTGGATGGCACTTCCTATCGATGACTTGTTGGTAGTCTCATATATGTGACCCACAAAAGATCTGATATTTCATATGTTGTAGGCATGGTCTCTCAATTTACGCAAGAGCCCCATGATGCATTGGAAAATAACCAAGAGGATTCTTCATTATGTTCTTAGTCACAATTATGGGATTCACTATGCAATGATCATGGATTTTGACTTGGTGGGATACACACATTCAGATTCGGCAAGTGATTCTCACGATCACAAGTTTACTTCAAAAAATTGTTTCTCTCTTGATTTCGGTCCAGTTTGTTGGTCGAGCAAGAAGCATTCTGCAGTTCCTCTTTCATCTATAGATGCTAAGTGTTGAGGAGCAATTGTTATTGATGAGGCAATTTGGCTTCAAAACATTCTCACTAAGTTTGGTATTGCTTTTGAAAGCCTACAATCATATTTTGTGACAACCAATGTGCTCTATAAATCTCTCAGTCTTACTCTCCCCCTCCCCCTCCCCTCCCCCCACCTATACTTAGTCTCGCACTCTTTACATGAAGGAGTTGGGTTCATATCTACTAAAGCTAGTGGTTAACCCTCTTGGTTATACCTTAAAAAGCCCTATCTATTTTAAAGCCAACACGTGTTTTTACTTAGAGTGCAAGGTTCGATCTCAAAATTCGATCCATCATTAGAGAACCAAAGACATTGAGATCCACATGCACTACATTTAGGAGTTGATTCATGAGAAGACCATTGATCTCAAATATTGTTCGACATCTAATCAGATTGCAAACATATTCACCAAACCCTTCACTAAAAGCAGGTTCATTTGTGACCTCTAATGGGGGTGCACTAGGTGTCCACTTTGGAGGGAACTTATTAGTTCTCTTTACTCTCTTTCTCTTTTAGGGGTTGCTCTCTCTCTATTTGTGGGGGTTCTTCTCTTTGGGGGGGACTTCTTGTACATTGCTACCTATTATGGCCTCATTTGCCAAGACCCATGATCTTTCCACCCACCTAGAATATGCTTAAGGGAGGGTGTTAGTGTAGGTTTCCATTTCCTCTACTCATAGGCTTTTCATACACTTCTAATTGAGCTTGCTTGGGACTAATAAAGTAAGTAATTAGTGTGAGTGAGTGCAAGGTGTCAACATCTTAAATGGGAGTTGCATTTTCCTCTTTAAGCTATTGCGCTGGTCTCTTACCATTGGTTGTATTTGCCGCCTCTCTCCCCTCTCATTTCCTATATATCATCACTCCTAGATAGTCTAGTTTCTTTCTTTTGCATAGTAATTGGATTCTACAGATTTTTCTCGTGGATTAGCCTAATGCTATTTTGCTTCTTTAGCATTTGCAGTTCTCTCTTGGAGGCTAACTCTGTGTTGTTATTTTGATCTTGTATCATTTGCATTCACAGTTTTATTTCTATTTTATTGCACTGGTTATTTTGGGTTATTCTGGGTTATTTGTATTTTCAAATTCTAACCCCAAATAAATATTATCCTATATATATATATAAGAACTATGAACTATATTGCTGCCTACATCAGGCAGGATCATTTATACATATATTCGTGCATACCACAACAATCAAGAATGTCACTGCCTGTTGTTTTAAATACACTGCTGTGGGATTACTGATGTTTTATTGAGTTTTGACTTGCCGCCTTCTCCACCGTGGTCCTCCCTATATATATCTTGATTGCTTCATAAAGGTGGCTGTCCTTTGGGGGTTGCTGCCCCTTCAGAAGTGGACACACCTCTTCGTGAATCACAACCTTTCATAAGCACAGTTTTCTAAATAATAGTCTCTATTTTATTTTCAAACCAATTATTAGTCCTCTTATTTCTGCGATTATGTTAATGCACTTATCAAGATCGCTGGTATAGGTATTAATACTGATCACTGCCCTTTTATTTGGATGCTGGTCGGTTCTAATAATTAAAACATTTTTTACTTAGTTTACCCTTCTGGATAAATCACTGTTTTATCATTTATATTCTAGTAGGCCTGCTTTGGTGTCCTATTGAATCTAATCACCTAGTTTTTCTATTTAAGGGAGGTTGTGATGCTTTAATTTTATTAGCATTGTGATTTTTTTTATGAAGGCTGTGATTTTTCATTAGCCTTAGGCAGGGCATGACACTCCCCCCCAATTTCAACTGCGGACTTGTTTTTTCTTTGGTGCATGTAGGGCATAGGTCAAATTTGTATGGAAGAGACCATGTTACTGTGCAACTCATCGGGTATTTGCTCAACCTAAAAATGCCCTCATCTCTAAATCAGTTGTTCCTGCAAAATATTGTTTGCCTTTTTTTGAAGCAGTAAATCAACATCATATTTCCCATTACAAAAATGTTCTCAATCTGGGTGATTGAATGTTTCAACTGTTTGGGTGAGGATTGAACATTTATAATAAGAGTTATATTGGAATTCTGAAACTGGGGCACATACTTGCACATTTTACAGATTATCTCTCAAAAATATCATTTTTTATGTCCAAATTATTCCTGATGATGGGTCTAGAAAATAGAGCCATCAGTAAATTAAAGTTAATAAAAAGCAGTTATATCCAGATATATTTCAAACAATAATTATTGGTTTGCTCATAATTAAGAAACACCAAACATAATTGAGAGATTTTCACTGGAGGCGGTCTGCAACTCCGTACGAACCCAACTCATCAGAGTTAGTGCAGAATTGCTGGCTGGCCTTGGTGGCCTTGCGTATCACTGTCGTATTTCATTCTGCTTTTTGTTATTGATTTCGTGTCTTTCTATGGGCTTGTTTATTATTTTGTTTTTGTTTCATGCTGCTTGCCCTTGCCATTAGATCTTGTCTTGTTTCTTTTCTGCGCCAGTTTGGTTTGGGTGCTCAGCTCCTTCGATGGCTTGCGCATGTGACTCAAAGCAGATGGACAAAAATGATGATGCTGTGGCAAGTGAGCCGTTGGGCAAGGATACGATGTGTGTTAATAATGATAAAGAGTTGGAGGCAAACATTTTAGGCAATGATAAACTAGAGGAATCTGGTAATGATGGAAAGAATGCCCTTGATGAGGGTATCATTGGAAATATAGGCCCTGAGAAAAAGAATGAGAAGCCTTCTTATAAGGCGGTTCTTACTGATGTTTCAGTTCCAGTTTGTCTTGAGTCGGCTTGTTTTGAGAGTATGTTTGAAAAGAAAGCAGTTGCAGAGTGTTCTAATGGAGTGGGAAGAACCACAGCCCATGGAGATAGATGAGATGTTAGAGATGATGGTGAAGCCGCTCTTGGAGATAGAGATGGTAGGAATGTTTCTGACATTTTGAAAACCCTAACCTTGTCTCTCAATGAGGATATGGTTAAAGTAATTAGCGCAGAGCAGAGTCGGTTAAAAAATATTGCAATTTTCTTTGTTTGCTTAGATGTTAATGCTTTACCTTCACATAAATTTCTTGATTGATAAGAATCCCAAAAAAGGGGTTTTGGAATGTTGGTCATTCTCTTTTTAGAGCATATGCATGGTCAACAAATGGGAATTTGAAAAAGTTATTAAAAGATCCATGCCAAATTGGGTAAAAATTAAAAATCTTCAAGCTGAATTTTGGCCATTTATTTCGCATATCTTGAAACCTTTAGGTTCTGTTTTACAGATTGAAGAATCTAGAGTTACTCTTCCCTATTTGAATGCTCGTATCCTTGTGGCCCTTGATCTTGATGTGGTTTTTCCTGATATTATTTCTCTAGACTTGGAAGGAGAAAACTTCTCATGGAAAGTCTCTCTGTTAGGCAATTTACATGCTTGTTTTCATTGTAAGCTTAATGGACATATAAAAAAAAATTGCCCAGCTCTTAAAGTGCATTTTGATAAAGCTAAAGTGAATGTTAATAATGGTAAAGAACCAGTTTCAGAGATGGTTAATGTTGATGTCAATTTTGTACCACTACATAACATATAGCAATTGAATACTTGATATAGAATATCAAACACTCAACCCTTTCTTGAAAAGTAAATACTCATGAAGAACATGAGAAAAAATCTATAGGTTCCTTACACCTGTGGATACTAACTCAGTTATATTAATGTGATTTGTTGGTTAATCACGTAGGCAGGCTTACATTATTCATACAAAAATACCTTGGACTTTTGTTGTGATGGTGATGAATCTAGCTTTGCAATGTATACTAGCGCCAAATGATGTTGATGGTGCTGATGGAGGGAATGTCCACCAATAACGCTCTAATTTTCAAAGTTGTTCCAAGAATGAATTCCATCTACTACACTACTCGTTGCTTTACTTCTACTCCTATGAATGGAAAGATTAGCAGATGAATGGGGATCAAATCTGATGAAAGCTTACTAGCGGCTCTACCTCCATAGATGCAATGATTCAAGGGAAAAAAGACTAGATTACCACGCAAGGCTTCCTAACAAGCCACTAGGATGCTAGTGGCCTAGTTTATGGATCCTATCAAACATCCACTAATATCACCATACAACTATCCATCTATTCTTACTCTTGCTTAACAACTTTCTTGAAATGAAATCTACTTTAACAACTTCAATGGAATTTAAGGCTAACTATTGGAAGTAGAAACCATGCAATAACACCAAGTGTTCTTATCACCATGCAAGTCACAACAATGATAAGAGAAGCAATTTTGGTATTATCTTAAGCAACAATTTTCTTCAACCCTTTACAAATGAGAGCAAATGCCCTTATATAGGGGCCAAAATTACAACCAACGATAGAGATTAAGAGGCAAAATCAACGATCCAAATCAAAACCCAGAAACGCTAATTAGGGTTGCCACCCCATTAGTCAATGAGAAGATGCTACCTCATCAATCGACCAATGAAAATAAAGAAAAAGTGGCAACCAATGAGAAGGAACCAAAATGGTAGCCAATCAAAATTAGACACCTGTCCTACCCAAGAAGGAGAATTTGCCACTTGGGCTTACATCAAATGATCCTATAATATAATTCTACCTTTTTCTTTTATCTTTTTAGCCAAGGCAATGAACTTGGCTAGCCTGTCGTTGACTTCCTTTATAAGAGGGCAAGGCGTGTGCTTCATCTTGAGCTCAGCTGATTTCATCATGTTGCTCGCTGCTTGCAGTGTCTTCTCATAATCCTTCTCATATTCTTTTGCATATCCGATAAAGGCACTGAGGGAGGCAAGGGCGCCCAAATGCTTCTTCTTGATGGCAACCTTTCCCAACTCATCCAATCTCAATCCAAACTCTGTCTCATTGACGTTCTCCTCTTTGATATCTTCAAAATCAAGTGTAGCCCCAACATCACTCATCATGGTTGAAATGGAAGTGTCAACCCCCCTGGGTTGTGCTATGAAATCTCATTCCGTATCTCTTCAAGTATCTTTAATCTAATGGTCAAGGCAACATACCAAGACTCCACCGTACTCATTCCTCCTTCATCCACCAACTTGGTTCTTTCCAAATATCTCTCTGGTAGCCTAATAAATGCCCGTAGCCTGGGAATGGCTAAATCCTTGACTAGAAGGAAATCCTTCCACTCCCCTTCAAATATTCTGAATTTGTCTCTAATTGCCACTAATGACTTGAATGCCGAGATAAAGGAAGGCAAGAAATTTCGCCAATCTTGAATTATATCATTGATCCAATCTTTGATTTTGCACAGCTAAGCCGATATCTCTTCTATATTGCTCCCATTGTCTTGCAGAAGGGTTGCCTAATGCAACTATTGGATAGGTTGGCAATCTCTCCGATACTTGTTTTTGGCCTCCAACTTTACAATCCTCTCGTTTGCCTTCCTCAAGCTTTCTCTAATTGAAACCATGCCTTCCTGGATCTTCTCACACTCCATGTCATCTATGATTTTCCCAAGTTATGCTCTAGTATTCCTCCATCCACCAACTTGGTTCTTTCCAAATATCTCTCTGGTAGCCTAATAAATGCCCGTAGCCTGGGAATGGCTAAATCCTTGACTAGAAGGAAATCCTTCCACTCCCCTTCAAATATTCTGAATTTGTCTCTAATTGCCACTAATGACTTGAATGCCGAGATAAAGGAAGGCAAGAAATTTCGCCAATCTTGAATTATATCATTGATCCAATCTTTGATTTTGCACAGCTAAGCCGATATCTCTTCTATATTGCTCCCATTGTCTTGCAGAAGGGTTGTCTAATGCAACTATTGGATAGGTTGGCAATCTCTCCGATACTTGTTTTTGGCCTCCAACTTTACAATCCTCTCGTTTGCCTTCCTCAAGCTTTCTCTAATTGAAACCATGCCTTCCTGGATCTTCTCACACTCCATGTCATCTATGATTTTCCCAAGTTATGCTCTACTATCTCATACTCCTGGGCTACAATCTCATCCACTACCTTGCTAACCTTTGGTATAGCAATCTGAACTTTTCAGTGACCCTCATCATCACTCCTGATTACGTTTGCCACTATTTTTGCAATTTGTTTCTATTTTTCACTATCTTCCTTTTCCACTAACCCTTGAATATCTTCAACTGTTCGAACAGTCACCACCTCGCCTCTTGGCATAAGCATTTTTCTTAACCATAGTGGTACAGTGCATCTCCCCGAATCTGGATTTGATTTGACTAGCAAAGTATCACCAATGGCCTTAAGCACCTAGCTTATTTCCTCAATATCAATTGGCCTATCCTCTTCTTCACTAGTGACTGTCACATAATCTCCATGTTGGTTCTCTGAGAGAGGAGAGTACTCGTTACTATCACTATAACCACTTGATTCCAAATCAACGCTCACCTCTACCATGACCCTTTGTCCACTTGTATTAACTTTTTGGCTCCTAGCCTCAATTATGCTCCCCCTTGATGGTGTTGCATTATGTCTCTTTGCTAGAGGCTCCTAATGTTCTTTACTTTTCTCAACCTCCAAATTTCTCTTCTTGCTCTTAACTACTCTTTGTTGTTAGCTATTGCCTCCACCTCTCTGTCTGACTGACTCCGCTGGACCTTCCTCTGGTTTCATCTTCTCATAAGGCGTACCTTCCGACTTTGTAATTGTCTTAACTTCTCATTGTACCATGACTCAGTGTGTAGATGAACTATCCTTGTAACTGCCTCTAAAGAAGGATCCCGATGATCATCCCAATCCACTAGACCCAATTTTGTTCCATCCACTGTATCATTATCTTCTCTTAGCACATTTTCATCATCTTCCAGTTCATCGGGAATATCAAGGCCTCTCCATCTGATTGCCCTCATCATGCCCATTGACAATCTTGAGAAAGCTAGCTTCCTCATGTGAAAGTCATCTTGTGCATTGGCCCAAAAATCTTCTATAGTAGGAATATGTTTGAATGTGTTTTCATGAGATGCCTTGATAAGATGATTAGAATCAAATCCTTGTCTTGCTCTATACCATCCTAGATGATACCATTCTAACTCCTCCTCCACAGCTGCAAAGGCGACAAGATTGGGGCAAGTATCATTGCCTATTCTAAAGGAGAAGGTAATCCCTGTCTCACCTTTTAGTTTCATCATCTTGCCATAATGCTCAAGTTGCCTAACCGACTCCATCAAAAGTATCTTGTCGGGTGGGTACCTTGGAAGTCTCTTGGGACAAACTACACTTCCTCCTACTCTAATATATGTGAATTGCGGAAATTGGATGAACCAACTCCCATACTTCTTAATTTTTGCTTCCACTTCCAATGAGAGCCTCCTAGCAGGTGTCCCTTGTAATATTCTTACCGTCTTCATGGCAAAGGCATCATAAAACATCTTATAATCTTTGGTGTTGTGCAAATGAAGCTGTGGATAGCACTCATGCACCAAACATTGCCTCAGCCCATTGCCAATCACTCCTAAGGCCTTAAGTCCAAGATTTTCATATAGTCTCGCAATCAGATAGAACAGATAGGATTCCATGTAGAATTGCTTTTGAATTTGTATTGTCCTTAGTTGCAACTCTAAATTTTCACTTATAATTCTAGCCCAATCAAATTTTCTCTTTCCATTTTCAATTTCATCAATAAAGGAGTACATCCAGTTCTTGAATTGCATACCTTGAGCCATGCCCATGATTCGACTGAGAAGCACAATAAGGTCGCCATACTTTGACTTAAAATCTGACTTGGTGAGCTTTGACGACTTGGTAACTCTCTTCTTGCCTTCATGTAACCAATTCTGCTTTAGATGAATGAAGTAGGCCTCCTGATTATCCTAAAAGAACTTGGTTGTTTGATCCATCATTACCACTGTCATGCCTTTATGCTGGGGAATATTGAATACTTCTTCGACCACTTGTCCGCTAATGTTAGCCAACACTCTCTTCCCTTCATCAAAAATGATGGACTTGGTCACAATATCAAACCGGGATGCACACTTCATTACTAATTCCAGACAAGGCAAGATAGGAGGGAAACTCGCCGTGTGTACAATTCCACTCTTGTAATCTTCTTCACCATGGGGGATTGTCCTTCCTTCAATCTATCCTTCAACTGTACCATGTTCATTGTGCCGATATTGGTATCACTTATTCGCTTCACTTTCGAGAAGAAGGTGGTCTTAGGCATCATGTCTTGTCTTTTTTGGTATTCATTCCTTTTGGGTTCTTGTTTGCATTAACATCCACCATCCTAAACACTTATTTCTGCCCCTTCGTTCTAAATGATATGAACTACACTTATCAATCTCCAACCTTCTTTCTATTGATGGAATCTAGCTTATTTATGTCTCTCCAAATCCTATCTCTAAACTTATCAATCTCCAAACTTCAGCCTAGGGGGTGGGACTACCACTTATTTTTGCCTCTTCATTACCTTAGGATGGACTACACTTGTATCTCCCGACTTCAATCTTAGGGTGGTCTAGCTTATTTTTGCCTCTCCAAGTGTCCTATCGTGAAATCTACACTTATATCTCCCAACTTCAGCCTATCAATGGAAATGATGAAGTGGTGGATGAAAAGTGCAAGAAGAAGATAAGGGAAACGAACCAAGCAAGAACAAGGAATGAAATCTGCCTTTAAAACCAATCTTCACCTCTAAAAATGAACAAAAATCTTACCTTGAATCTGCCTTCTACCAACAATCAGGCCTCTTCAAATTCAGATTAGATCTCAAAAATTTCAATCCCCCTTGTAAATAATGATGCCCTAGCAAATGAATTGCTTGCAAAGAAAATCTGCCCTTTCCACTGAATTTTGACCTCCTTGCCAAAATCGCCCAATTTGAAGAAAATCGCTGCCCTAGTGCAGAAAAATCTGACCCCAAAAAATCGCCCAACCTTGCAAAAATCAAATCTACTCCTCCAAATCGCCTTAGGGCAGAAATCACCCAACTTGAAAGAAGAAATCGCTACCAAAATGCAAAATCAGATCCTCAAAAAATCGCTGCCAAGGAGGAATTCACCCAGCTGGAGGAAAAAATCGCACAACCAAGCAAGGGGAGATGAAATGAATGAGGAAATAAAGGGGGGAAGCCCCTTCTTATATCCTCCAGTCGATCTCCAAAGTGGGCAGACCTACCTAGAGGGAAACAAAATTTAAGTTAAACCTCCAAAGATGGCCCAGTTTTAAATAAAACGTGAAAATAACCAAGCCCCATAGTGAAATTGGCCCATTTAATTGTCAGTTTGATCCAGAATTGCAAAATAGAAACAAGGTAAGCCTAGGAGATGTCAAAATTTGCATTTAACAACATTTTGGCAATTAAAATATCATTAAAATCGAATCTAGCAAGCCAAAATCAATTTTCAATTCCAAATTACCAATTTCCTTTAACATTTCTAAAATCTTCTAGGCAAAATTTCAACCAAATTAATGAGATTTTGCAATTTAATCCAATTTCAATTTTGCAATACACTTTCAATTTTTTAACAAAATAAATCATTTTCCTAGCAATCAAAATTCGAACTCTAAATCCAATTTCACTATCAACATTTTTTCACCAAAAAATTCCAAGATTTTCAAAACAACTAAATCTAACAAATTCATTTTGAAAATGCTCAAGCTCGTACGATTATACCAAATTTTCAAAAACCATCTAAGTCCAAATTTTGCAATTTTATCCTGCTAGATATCATTTTAACCATCGAAAAATGTTGTTCAAACCTGTTTGGCCTAAGGACAAAATCACATGTTCTAGAAAATCAAGTTTCCCACTGGGTGAAAACAAATCAAAAAAAATCCTAGCTCGAAGACGTCCAAGGTGTAAAATTGTTAATTCAAAGAAAACCTCTGGACCACTCCAAATTTTGCTAAGGCAACCGAAAAATTCCAAAGAATTTGCGAAAATTGCCAAGGCTTGCCTAAAAAAAGGGTCCTCAAATATTTTGGGGCGATGGTGTGAAAACCTCACAACAATTAACAATGATGAGGCCACAGTTAAGGATGGTTTACCACCTACCCTGAATGATAATTTGGATAGTTGTAATTCTAATCAATCTTTGCCCTCGAATATTTCTTCTGAGGTTGATTCAATGGAGTGTGGTGGGTTTGTCTCTTTAGATAATCCTCTATATGATAGAGAGTTTGAGATGATCCTGGCTACACAGGCCGGACATCATTCTAGTGAAGTTCATCCCATGAGCCTCGCTGTGGCTTCTCCTGTTGTTTTTTTGCTAAGACTACCCTTGGTGAGAACCCTACTAGATTGAATGCTCAACAACTTGCCATCAGATCCATTAATGAGAAGGCTAGGGTTATTAAAAGTAATATGGTTAAACCTAAGGAGGTCAGTATTCCCTTATTTGTGATTTAGAAGACTTTAGATGCAAACCCGAGGGGACAATTCACTAAAGTCGTTAAAAAAAACAAATAAAGACATATGAAAAGAGATCTATCTCTAGTAGTGATAGTAGCAAGAATGCTATCCTGAATTGTTTTAATAGGCTTTATAAGGCTCCAAAGCCGCCTCCTAAATAATCCCCCTCATGATGATCAATATACACAGTTGGAATGTTAGAGGACTTGAAATGACAGACAGGAACTATATTGTTAGAAAATGGTGTAATAAGTTTCCGGATAAGGATATTATATGTCTGCAAGAAATCAAAGTTGTCGGTTTTCAAGCTTCTTGTATGATAAAATTTCTATGGGACAAAGCCATAGGGTTTCATTTTGAGAATGAAAAAGGTAAAGGGGAGTGACCACTTTGATTGGCCCCAAATGGGCTGACTCCATCTTTCAGCATGGCTGCTCTCCTTGTCAAAAAACTCTTTGGGTGACTTTCAAGCATGATGAGGGATTAACTAGGGTATGTAATATATATGCTCCAAATGATTACAGAGAGAGCTAAGCTTTGGGATTGGTGCTCAACAGAGTTGCCTAAAGCATACTAGATTTTTATAGGAGACTTTAATATGGTGTAATGCAGGTGTGATAAACAAGGTGGATTGAAACACTCATGGAAAGGTAATGAACAATATTTTTGGTTAAAATTCAAAAGATGCTTTAATTTGATCAATCCTCTAGAAAATAAGAGGGAGAACTTCAAAGATATTTGGTTCACTTGGTGCAATAATTAAGAAGGTCATAACAGAGTCTTCTGCAGATTAGAACAGGGTTTACTATGAATCTTCTTATTTCTCCTTTCAATCTGAGAAGGTTCACTTTCCAATAATTGTTTCGCCTACTGCAATTTCGGATCACTCTACTATTTCTGTGAGGATCTTGATAAACAAGGATGAAAATGTAAGCAGTAAGAATAATAAATGCAAAGTATTTAAGTTAAATACTTCATTGCTCAAGGATCCTGACAATAAAGAGGCTATTAGAATGGTGACATTCTTGTCAAAAATTGTGTAATCAAGCTCAAAGACCAGTTAAACAATGGTGCCAATTAGTGGATACTTGGAGGAAAATGTATCAGATCATTGGAAAGAAAGTGGCTAAATATAGAAATGAGGAAGAGAATGATCTTCAAACCAAGTCAAATGAAGTAGAATTTGCATTCCAGAATAAACCGGATGACCTGTTGCTTCTTCATGAGCTGGTCTACATCAAGCATCAATTAGGTTTTCTACAAAGATACAAGATCCAAGGACAAAGAATTCGAGCTAAAATGAATTGGTTAAGTGAGGGAGATAGAGGATCTAGATTTTTTTTAACATTATTAGGGCTAAACAAAAGGCAGAAATGATAGAAGATATTCAGGTGGAGGGTGGCAGAACTAATGATCCAGAAATTATTAGGGAGCCCTTTTTTTGTTTCTATTCTGAATTGTTTTCTTCAGAGTTTGATAAGTTGAAAGATTGCTTGAAGATGATCCCTAAGAAAGTTTTTGATATTGAACGTAATAAGCTCAATAGAAGCATCTCATTAGAGGAGATTCAAGAAGCCATCATAACTATGGCTAATGACAAGTCCCCAAGACTAGATGGGCTACCTGTTGAATTTTACAAAGATAATAGAGATTGGATTGGGGAAGAGTTGCTTCTGTTTTACAATGATGCCTTTGAGTATGGTTCTCTGGGCAGCTCAGTGAATAGAGGGGTCATTAAATTGCTTGCTAAAGCTGGCGATAGATCATTAGTTAAGAATTGGAGGCCTATCACCTTGTTTAATTTATCTTATAAAATTATTGCTAAAGTGTTGGCTAGAAGAATTGCAGAAATTACTAAGATTATTGTCTCAGTCACAGAAACTAGTTTCATAAAGGGAAGATATATTTTGGAGAACCTTATCACTAGTTGGGAAGCTATAAATAGGGCAAAGGCCAGTGGGGAGGATGTGGCTATGATTCTTCTTGATTTTGAGAAGGCTTACAAAGTTGAGTGGCCCTTTGTCATTGGAATGTTGAGAACTTTTGGATTTCCTCCTTATTTCTACAAATGGATTGAAATTTTGTTTCAGGATTCTTCTATTGTTATTGATGTGAATGGGCAATTATCAGACCCTATTGTTTTTCAGAGATCTATCAGACAAGGTTGTCTTATTGCACCCTCCTTATTTGTGATTGTTGTTGATGCTCTCTTCTACATTCTAAGGGACTCCTCTTTGGGGCCTCCTATTAAGGGCATTACTCTCCCTGATTCAGACGAATTGATTAATGCTCAGTTTGCGGATGACACTACTCTCTATTTGGAAGTGTCTAAAGATAACTTCTCTTTGACTCTCAGTAGACTTAATTTTTTTTTGCATTGTTTCTGGAGCCAAAGTGGCCCCTCACAAGTCAGTTGTTCTAGGTTGTATGGAGATACCTCCTAGTTGGATTCTAAAGATGGGTTGGAAATGGACTGGGCCTAAAACCATTACTAGATATTTGGGTATCCCTTTTTCTTTGGAACCTTCTTTTTCTTATATGTGGGAGTTGATGTTCAGCAAGACCAATAGAAAGCATATCAGATGGAAAACTCATTCCCTTTCGTTGGCTAGGAGTGTTCAGGTTGTGCAAAAAGTCCTTTCTTCTCATCATATTTATTTTGCTTCGGCTTGGATGTTTACTAAATCTCAGTTTGATATACTTGAAAAAATTCTCAGAGATTTCTTGTGGTCGGATGGTTTGGGATCCAAAAAAGGACATTGTGTTAAATGGGAGTGGTGTTGCCTTCCTAAGTACTTGGGGGGCCTAGGGATTAAAGAATTAGAATTCAGGGGCTTTCTCTTGCAGCAAAATGGATATATAAAGCTTTCTGGGGGAATGAACCTTGGAAGATTCTTGTGAGAAACAATGTTGAACAGTCAGTAATTAAGAAAGGTAAACACTGGGCTAACATTCCTTTTTGGGATATTATTATGGTAGATTTTAAGATGAATATTTTTGGGTCCAAAGTGTTTAACTCCCTATAGTCTACATGGGCACAAGTGAGGGAATTCATCTCCTGTAGAAATGCCACTGGGGGAACTCCTAATTATGTTGTTGTTGACAGATCAATCTAGTGGGGACTATATTTGAATAATAAACCTCTTGCTCTTAGACAGAGTTGTTCTGCAAAAAAGTAGAATGATAAAGGCATTTCTTTGATTAGTGATTTAATGGTGAACAATAGGCTTGGGTCATGGGATGAGATATCCAGTAAGCTCGGTATCCCCAAATCTCAAAAAAAGACATACACTCTTTTGTCCAAAGTGAAAAGCAAGGAGAAAGTTGGGAAAATCATGAATGGTGATACTTTTATCAAAAATATAAAATGGAAGGATGGTACTATTATTGATAACACTTCTACTAAAAAAATTTATGGAATGTTTAAAGATGATCACTTTGTGTTGCTGCGTACAGTTAAATGTTGGGGTCTCAACTGTCCTTTCTCAAACTGGCATTTTTTCTTTGATTATTTTTGGAAGGGTCCCTATGAGCCCAAAGTTATTGATTTTAGATGGCTGTTATTGATTAATAAGCTTGCTGTTGGGTAAGTGCTGTCTTCCATTAATGTTGAGTCTGTGACTTGCAAGTTGTGTAATAAGCCTAAGAGTTTTGAGCATGTTCTCTTTTAGTGCATTTATGCAAATAAAGTCTGGGCCATCTTTTTTGGGTCTCCTATTGATTGGAAGAATAGTACTGGTTTCTCTTGGTGTGAAATTTTGGCTGGTTATGTGAGATCTTTTGACTTATCTTTTAACAGATTTTGGTTTTCTCTTACTGGTGAAGTACTGTGGTTTCTTTGGAAGGAAAGCAACAAGGAAATATTTTAATATGTCAGAAGGTGCCCTACTGAGTTTAATTTTAAACTATTACATTTTTACATTATGTCACAAGTGTCCTTCTATCTGGAGGTTCCAAAGTCCAGATTCATGAAGCTGATGCATGATGGAGTGCTGCAAGTTTACAAAGATGAAGTCAAGGCAGCACAGTATATTGAGAAATATCAAAGTTTTCTTACACAAGCAGAGATTGATGAGCTTAGTAGTCTTCTGGAGAACTGTCATCTAGATCTTGATGGAAACAATACTAAATACAGACATCATTGCGATGAGAGCATAAGTGATAGAGGGGCAAACACATCTGTTGTCTCTGTAACAGCACTTGTTGATATTACTATTCAGCCAGATCATGATTATCAGAATTCTTAGAATATACTTCTGTTTTGTATATGTTGATCTTTTTGAATCCAGTAGTGTTTTGTATGCTCATGTAAAAAAAACAAATTATGCAGTTCCTATGGGGCTAAGTCCCTAGATGGTTAGTCCCTAGAAGGTTAAGACACCTCCCTCCTTTTTTGTATCTTAATGAGGGTTGGTCTATGGGCTTACTGAAAGTTCTCTGTGATGTTGTTTATACTTTTTCAATATAAAAAAAAAAGAAACACCAAACATCATGTATGAGAAATTGATGATAGATATTCGACAAGATTAATATAGGCAAAACAAAAACACCATGAGAAAAGGTTTGTAGGTAAAGTAAAATATTTATACAAGACAGTATTTGAACTGTATAAAAACTCATTTGGAATCCAGTCAGTACTATTTTAGTCAGGGAAACTATGGTGATATACAGAGTGCAAATCATAAGAGGCAATATTTCAAGTACACAAATATTATAAAACCAAGATCAGAGTCACTAACCTTCATAATGACATACCAATCAAGGGTCTTTGTCTTCTGTGGCTTTAGGCAGGAACAAGATGTCTTAGCTGCAGCAAAGCAAATTTCAGCCACAGATACAAGCTCGGAAACATCTTTAATGTCAGGAAACTGCTGCTCAAGCTTCTCAAGAAGTATGAAAGCATCTTCATACTGACAATTGTCCACATAAGCACTTGCTTGTCTCAGAGAATTTTTTAAGTCTTCGGAAGGCCCCTCCCCCATGTTGCTAGATTCTTTTAATTTTTTCTCTAATCCTCGAAATCAGCAATAAGATTCATCAGCATTCAGTTGTGAAATTATTACACCCTGAAAACAGAAAGTAGCATTCATTTACTTGTTAAAGCTTGTGGGCTACTTAAAGACAGAAGATATTTCTCAGTTTTCAATTGGATCTGGGTACTACTTAACAATAAGAATATTACTGCTTTTAAAAATATACAAGTACTATGTGTCAGAAGTCTGTTGATTAAGAAGTGTAAGATATTAGTCGCGCTCAAACTTATCTGCTGGAAACTCAATTGCAACTACAACAAATTTATAGTTATAATTAATAATGCTAAGGATATCGAGTTAGGACAAGCAGAGAGTGTTCTCTTCCAGAGTAGTTAGATTGAGGGAATGCATTCCCACAGACGGTGCCCTGTTCTACACAATATGGATGCAATTTGTCCTTGTTTCATCTCCTTAAACAGTTGGCTGCTGAAGATCTATTTGATTGCAAGAAAATCGATTGTGAAGAAAGCTTATTCTGATGAATATGCAATAATCGGGGTTCATATTCTGCTTTTGCGGACACTTCAAACTGACTGCAATCCATATTTCATGATAGGAATAGGTATGCATTCATCCTATTCACAATTCTATGAACAGATATGCTCGTACCCATTCTAAGGTACAAACTCATGAATCACTCTGCAAGTCTCAAAAAAAACTTCGCATTTTACCCTTTTGTCAGCTACTCAAACCTATATGCAGAATTTTATCAAAGCACTCACGGGCAGCATACGTTATAATCAAGATGTTCAAAATTACATTCCTTCTCCCTATCATTTTCTTTTGTGAGTAGCTGTTTAATGTTCACGCTGACTGTTCAGTTTACTAACATTTGGTCTCCCCCAAAATGAATTTGCAAAGAATACAGATCAGAAGATGAGTTGGCTTTCGATGAACCCTGATCTGAAGTGTACATGGCGACATAGTTGGCGTCTCGGCTTAAGAGATATTCTTCACTGTGATGAATACTTCAGAGCACAGGGTGAAGGTAGACAGCTGACCACTCGCTAAACAAAATGTAATGTGCATTGAAAAACAATGCATGGAGGGAGTTCTTAGCACTACAGAGCAGAGTAGGATATAGTAAATCATTCCATTCTCAAGTTGAGTAAACCAGTAATATATCCAACAGAAAGTCCTAGGGAACTTACAATCAGTGGCACAGATTTTAGTCGCTCGAATCGCCTATAGTGGCAGCACTTCCCGAGTGCCGAACTAAAAAGCCAGAAATATATAAACTTGATCGAGATCCGCTTTTCATTAGTGCAATCAAATGCCCTTGGCGATTCACCTTATGCAAACTCAATAGGATTTATCTTAGGACCAAAGTAGATCATGGACTTCCTAAGCTACACACTATGACCCAAAACAAAACAAAACAAAAACAGCATACAACATTCTTCTCTCGAAACAAGCTAAATTCCCACCATCCATTCTCGAAAGGTAAAAATACAGAAAAATAGTTCCCATTATGTTCGAAGAGTAGACAATGTACCGATGGAAATGGTAGCAGAAACGCCAACTTTGCCAGTGATAATTTACAACAACACTAAAGGTGCACTAGATCGACCCCGAATTAATTTTCAGATGGATGTCTAATAAGATATGTTAACTGAACTAAGATTCAAACAAGTACATTGCATTTTGTTTATAAGGAAGATGGGACTCACATAATATCATACTTGAAGCTCAATAGGAATTCCACTCATCGCCGGATCACAATGCAGTTCCATTAAAGATGTGTGAAAATGCACCCAATCTAATTGTCAAAGGACACGCATAAACATGATCACATAGAAAACCTCAAAGTTTCATCACCTTATGTACTGCCTCAGAATCCACGGAATGTGGAGGGAAAGGAAATGAAAAGACATAACTAAATTTGGAACAAATATGTGGCCGGCGAATCTCCATTTGCATCAACATCCAAAATTCTTGGATCTGTGTGGATGGTATTCTGCGGGAGGTAGCTGGGTACATTAGTTTGGGTTGTCTTGTGAGAAGACAGGTGGAATATTGAATGGAGTCCCTAACCAGTTGGAGAGAGTGTCTCCTACTCGACATCATGTAATCACAAGCTTGCCATCTCTTTTCCTTCATAGACTGGCCCAAACTATGATGATGGATCATGTGCAAGTAAAAGTGTTTGACATAATGTCCCTATCAAGCACCCTATATCTCCTGTAGCGTCTTCTTTTTGGCCTTTCTGGACAAGGAAATAGTGTATTTTATATTCCATACAGGGCCCATTATGTTGTTCAAAACTAATTATTCTATGCATACAGGGATTATATAAGCACGGGTCTCTGGAAAGATTTCCGATTAACTACCGAAATTCAACTTAAAAGGGAATCTGCAACAAATCCTCAAGTTCCAAATGCAAAATGTGGGAATTCACGTGTTAGCATATGTGGAATAGATTAGATGGGGTCATGCTGGCTTGTCTCCTTTGCTTTTGGATTTTTAAACTCGATTCTTTTCTTCATGGCCATGCATATCTGTGCCTGCACCCCTGGTTAAAATTCAGAGAATAGGTTTAATAAATGAGAAAGATTTCTAATTTAAATTAGAGCACGGCATATGTTGTGATATTCATACATATTTTTCTTTCTTGAAATTAGAGTAAATTCATGTGATATCTTTAATTACCAACCATTAACGTGTTAAAATTCTTTTGTTGCATTAATCAAAGGATATAATAGTCGTAATTGGGAAGATTACGTGCAAGAGGTTAAAATTAAATTTGAAGCAATGGGATGATGTCACAATTAGACTTCAATATAGGGAAGAGAACTACATGCAAAATTAGTTCATTATAGTTGTGATATTGCTATCACGATTTAACGGTGTGATTTTTGAGTCAAACTCATTGACTAGTATTTCATGAGTAGTGATTCAACCCAGTACTACTCCAATGAGTGCGCTTAACTACGGAGTTTCCTCCATGGTTAAACCCAAAGCTTGCAACCCGATTTGCAAAACCTTCACCAAGTATTGTGCCTTATGAACCATTCATTAGAAAGCCCCTTAAGCTCATCAATTGATAAGTAGGAGATAATTTCCACAGCGTCAAATTGTGATATTGCTATCAAGATTTAACTGTGTGATTTTTGAGTCAAACTCATTGACCCATATTTCATGAATAGTGATTCAACATGAATCCATCTCTCATGAGAATAAATGGAACAGTTAGCACTCATTGGATCTAGGTGATGCTCACAGGGGTGAAGCACTGAGACTTCCCAAGAGGTCACCCATCCCAGTACTACTCCAGCTTGAGTGCGCTTAACTACGGAGTTTCCTCCATGATTAAACTCAAAGCTTGCAACCCCATTTGCAAAACCTTCACCAAGTATTGTGCCTTATGAACCATTCATTAGAAAGCCCCTTAAGCTCATCAATTGATAAGTAGGAGATAATTTCCACAGCAAGTCAAATTGTGATATTGCTATCAGGGTTTAACTATGTGATCTTTGAGTCAAACTCATTGACCCATCAAGAAACAAATCAAGAATGCTCTAAGTAATATGGCATAACATAGTGTTGAATTTGAATTTAGCGTCATCAAGTGAGCGGAAAGTGAAAAAGAAAGATTAATTAAGAGTAAGAATTTTTATTAATATAGTATTTATCTATGCAAACTTGGGGTAAAACGAGGATGAATATATTAATGATAATATAATACAAGAATAAAAATAATATAAATTTTAAAATAATATTATATTTACAGTGTAAGAGGAGCGAAGGGAACACTAAAGAGATGGTCACGATGCAAGATGATGGGGAGATCATGAATTCCTTATGGAGAAGTTTTGTATTGGATTTGGATAGGATGAAAAGAGAGAAGATCACAATTTTTTACAAAAAAAGACATCAATGGATTAGTGGATTGAAGGGCATCACAGTCATGGTGAGAGATATGACTTTAGTGGCAAATATTTCATGGTGGCATTTTAAACGATGAATAATTCAAGATGGTAGTGTGGCCAGACTTTATAGATTTTTGGTCAAATGCATTTCCATTCGCCCAATTTTTGAATTAATTTGTTGTATCAATATAAAGATTTTGCCAATAAAGTCTACATTTTCCAAGCAATCTATTTAATGGTTTTGCCTACAATTTCAGAAATGTGTTGTAATTAACAGTCATAATTTGAACCAAAAGTCATAAAAAGTTCTATTCGCAATTAGGACCAATTCACCTAACATTTTTTAGAAGTGTGTCTTCATACATCACAATATTAGCTAATTATATTATAAGTCTATCCACATGAACAGTCCATAAATCGCCTAGAAAATTGCAACATATATGTCTTTGTGGAGGTTTGATTTACCCTACATTTACATAAGTAATCCTCAGGTCCAAATGTACCAAACAAAATTTTAACCACTTTCAACAATTTAGATTTATTCTTTAGTCCACTTGGTCTCTATAACAACTTGTCAGTAACATAAACTTGTAGTTCATTGTCCCAATAGTAACCAACTTGCATCATGTAAACCAATAGGGAATAAACACATCAAATAGCATTCACGCAAGTATAACACCAAATTTAATGTAGAAACCCAATTTGGGAAAAATCGCCAGTAACATGCTACCAATTTTTTACTCTTTTGACATGAGCTATGTTAGGAACCAACCCTGTTAAAGGTTACAATACAAACTGTTAGGTGTGACCTTGTTAAAAGATTTAATGACCCCATTAGGAGTGGCCTTGTTAGAGGACTTAAGAACGTCCCATTAGAATGTCACCTTGATTAAGGGATTTACAAGTGACTATTAGGTCAACCTTGATCCAAAAAAAATAACTGATACAATGGTTAAAAAGTAACAACGGGTTGATCTAATAAATACAACTCAGTTTGCAAATGCAGATCATAATGAAACTCATATGTTGATCTACTAACTAGCCTTCATTAATATATCCATCATTGATTCACTTGGAAACCCTTTAAGAAATCACACTCCACCTCTATTTGGCTCTTCAAGCCTTCTAGTTAAGTTCTCCAATCAATAGAATTGGCCTCTACTCCAACCTCTCTAGGTTAATCCTTATGCCTCCTTAAATAGGTAGCTTTGATATTTTGTCATTTAAACATCACCATTGATTTTAGGTTAGGTCAGATTCATCGAACCCTTCCATCAATTCATTTCTTCCTTCTCCTTCTTAGATACTTCTCAAAACTTCTCTTTTAATCCATGTCTAGAAATTCTCAAACATGGTTTCTTAAACATTAAATGCTCAAGCTCATCAATACTTATCCTTCACATACTTTGACCAATCTAAAAATTCAACTATGTCGGCTAGGAATCTTAATTCCTCCACAAACTATAAAATGTTGACACTTGGCCAAAAATGTGTTCCTCGACCTCGATCATCACTAGATAACTCAATCAATACTAACCATCTTGCTCGACTTATACTGTCTTCGCTCAGTATGACTTTTTTGATATTCGGTCTTTACTAGTGCTTAGTCAACACTATTTTTGTTTGACTTCTAATGTTCACTTGATCGACACAAGCATAACTCAGCTTCAACTATAAGTTCCTTAATCATCTACTATGTTGCTCACTTCAGCCTATTCATTTGGTCCTTCATTGATCATCTCAACTAGGATTCAACTCAACTATCTTCTCCACTTAGCGTAATGATTAAAAAACACATTAGGTCCTTGAAGGATAATCATAATAGCTTTGGGAGATCGATGGTGAATCTTTTTAGAAAAGATAGTCCTAGATTTGATGAGGCCAACTATGACAGTTGGAAGGAGAAGATGAGGACTCATCTATTGTGCATGGGTCTGGGATATTGGATCTTGACAAAGGGTAAGAAGACAATCATTGAAGAAGAAAAGCTTAAAGGATGTAGTGAAGAAGAGAGAGATCTATTCATCTGTAACATGAGAGCAAGAGAAGCTCTACTAATAGCTCTTCCAGAGAATGAATACAGTTAGGTAAAGTCACTTGTAACATCCTATAAAATTTGGAAAGCATTAGAATCTACTTTTGAAGGTGATGATCATGCAAAGAGAATGAGATTACTAAATTGGATATGTGCATTTCAAGATGCTAGAATGATGGAAGATGAATTTGTAAGAAGTTATATTGGTATAATATCATAAATTGCTACAGGAATTCGGTCTCATGGTGGAACCAAAGAAGATGATGAAGTCTAATGGAAGATCTTGAAAAGTTTGACACCACCATTCAAGCCAGTAGCTTAGATGATTCAGCTAGTAATGCCCTACACTAAGGATTTCACAAAGGAAACATTTCTTGAAAGATTTGAATCAACAGAAGTAGATCTGAGATAGTTTGGAGATCTAGAAAGAGTCAAAATAGCTTTCAGTGTCCTGAACATTTGACCTAATTTAACAAGGAGTGCAAGCACATGTGGAGATTTTGCTGGTAGCAGCAGATCTGATGAAGACAAGAAGATTGAGGAAGGAATAACCCTTCTTGTGAGAAGAGAAAAAGATGGTAAGAAAATCTTTAAATCTTGGACTTGTAATGAATTTGGTCATTATGCATCTAAATGTCCTAAAAGAGAGAAAAAGTATAAGGAAAAGTTCAAGCCTAGAAGAGATAGAGATAGAAATTATTTGTACGCTAATGAAGATGAGGAATCTGATGAAAAAGGTCAAAGTGAAAGTGATGTTGAATTAGGATTTGTGGCTATCAAGGAAGATGATCTTGATAGATAAATTAGAGAAGAAAGAGCTCTAATTTTCCAAGTGGAAAAGAAATTTGATTAGATAATTGATAGTGGTTGTTCACATCACATGACTGGTGATATGAATAAGTTTTTTAAGTTCAAGAATCATGATCGAGGTATTTTTAGAGTTGGTAACAATGCAGCCTGTCATATAATAAGAAATGGATCCATTACTCTTGATGGTAAAACTAACACTAATGATGTTTATTTTGTTGATGGATTGAAGCATAGTTTGTTGAGTGTTGGATAATTGATGGATAAGGGTTATCTATTGTAGTTCACTGAGAAGACCTGCATTATCAAAGACAAAGATGATAAGATGATTGGAACTGACACTAGATCCATAGGTAATGTATTTCAATTGAATCCCACTGAAATGACATGTTTGGTAGCTAAAGTGGATAACAGTTGATTGTGGCATAGAAGATTCTATCACATAAACTTCGATAAAATTGTGAAAGTGTTAGGATAAACCACAGACAGAAATAAAAAACTACATGCAAATATAACCTATAACACAAAATAATAGAACACACAGAAATGAACACAAGGCACCAAGATTTAACGTGGTTCACCCAATCCCTGGGCTACGTCCACCAAACAGCAAGTCCGATCTTATTACAATCCAGTGATTACAACCTGATTACAATCCGTAATCCCTTACAGCTCAATACCGCCGCAAGAACCAATTTTGTATCACAACATATATCAAATACCCAACCCTAAGCCCTTTTTATACAAGTATTAAACCGCTTTAGGGTTATAACATGTCGGCCATATGTCGGCCATAATATGTTGGCTACCATGTCGGCTACTTCCCAAAAAAAAAAAAATTTGGGGCGATGCCCCGAACCCCACTATTTATGAAGTATGTATAGTACTTTCCTGATCAGTCACCACAATCTAACAATCTCCCACTTGGGGACTGATCAAGCTCCACACTAAACAACAATCTCCCACTTGGAGACTGATCCTGTAGCAATACCACTACCACATGGGGCTCCCACTGGATCAAACCATCTTGGACTCTACTGTTCTTTTATTCATGTTCAGTCTAAAAGACCAACCGAAGATGAAGAGGAGTTCAGCTTCTCCCTTGTTACAACCTTTCTCAACATATCTACTGGATTTTCATTGGTATGTATCTTCTCCAGCTTTAACTGTCCATCCTCCAAAACTGACCGAATGAAATGGTACCGCAACTGTATGTGTTTGGTCTTAGAATGCAGAGCTGAATTCTTAGCAAGATGAATGGCACTCTGACTATCTGTGAACAAATAATTATCCTTCTGAGGATGTCCCAATTCTTCCAAGAAGAACTGAAGCCATATCATCTCTTTGGTTGCCTCTGTAGCAGCAACATACTATGCCTTTGTAGTGGAGAGAGCATTAATCTTCTGTAACCTAGAAACCTAGCTCACGGCTGCCCCACCAACAGTAAAGACATAACCTGTAGTACTCCGCCTGGTATCAATATCCCCAGCCAAATCTGAGTCAACATAGCCCTGTAAATCAGTAGTAGAGCCCCCAAAGTGTAAACACTTATTGGATGTTCCTCTCAAATATCTGAGAATCCACTTGACAGCATTCCAATGCTCAAATCCTGGATGACTCATATACCTGCTAACGACTCCCACTGCATGTGCAATATCTGGCCTAGTGCATACCATAGCATATATCAAACTTCCTACAGCTGAAGCATAGGGTACCTTGGACATCTTATCCTCCTCTTCCTGTGTCTTGGGACACATCTCCTTAGTCAATTTCAAATGACCAGGTAAAGGTGTGCTGACAGCTTTAGCATTCTCCATAGAGAAACGTTGCAACACCTTCTCAACATAATCAGCTTGAGATAGCGTCAATGTTCTATTCTTCCTATCTCTGCAAATCTTCATACCAAGGATTTTTTTTGCTGCCCCCAAATCCTTCATAGCAAATGCATGTGCTAATTGGCATTTCAGCCCCTTAATATGATCCATGTTAGACCCAGCTACAAGCATATCATCAACATATAAACATAAAATAATGTAGCTATCATCATCCAACCTCTTAAAATAAACACAGTAATCTGAATGACACCTATTATATCCATGCTCATGCATAAAACTGTCAAATTTCAGATACCATTGCCGAGGTGCTTGCTTCAAGCCATATAAACTTTTCTTCAATTTGCACACTAAGTTCTCCTTACCTTTGACCTCAAAACCCTGTGGCTGAGCCATATATATTTCTTCATCCAAATCACCATGAAGAAAGGCTGTTTTAACATCCATCTGCTCTAAATGAAAATCTTCAGTAGCCACAAGACTTAAAACAGTACGAATAGAAATCATTTTAACAACAGGAGAAAATATCTCATCAAAATCAATTCCTTTTTTCTGTGCAAATCCTTTTACAACTAACTTGGCCTTAAATATTTTCTTACCTCCTTCCTCTTCTTTCAACCTGTAAACCCATTTATTCTATAAAGCCTTTTTACCTGCAGGCAACTTGCATAAATCCCATGTCTTATTTTTCAGCAAAGAGTCCATTTCATCTTTCATTGCAGACTCCCACTGAATCTTAGTATCCACCTGCACAGCTTCATCATAACTTTCAGGTTCACCAGCATCAGTAAGTAAAACAGAATACAAAGAGGGAGAAAACCTTTGTGGAGGTCTAATTGGCCTTGTTGACCGTCTAACATTCACCGACGTGTGTGGTATTTGTTGTTGCAGTTGTTGCACATCATGAGGAATGGATGGAACATTAGCTTTTGGAGTATCATCCAACACTACATAATCATCTTCTTTCTTCTCATGTTGCTGCAACAGATCTTTGTACAACACTTTCTCATTGAATATGACATCTCGACTTCTAATAATTTTAAGATTTTCAAAATCCCAAAGCCTATAACCAAATTCATTAATGCCATATCCAACAAAGACACATTTCTTTGATTTAGCTTCTAGCTTGGTTCTATTTTCAGAGTCTATATGAGCAAAAGCTTCACAACTGAAGGTCTTGAGAAAAGAATAACTCACCTTGTTACCAGTCCATGCTTCCTCTAGAATACCACAGCCCAAAGGAGTAGAGGGACCTCTATTAATCAAATATATTGTAGTATTGATAGCCTCCGCCCACATGTGTAAGGGCAACCCAGCATGCAACCTCATGCTCCTTGCGTGCTCCATTATAGTCCTATTCATGCGTTCAGCCACTCCATTTTCCTGTGGAGTCCTTGGAACAGTTTTTTGTCTACGAATACCATTAGTGGAGCAATAATCTTCAAATTCATGACTGCAATACTCACCACCATTATCAGATCTGAGACATTTTAATTTCTTACTAGTCTCATTTTCAACCAAGCATTTCCATTTCTTAAAAGTTTGAAATACATCAGAATTCTGTCTAAGGAAATAAACTCATACTTTTCTAGTTGCGTCATCAATAAATGTAACATAATAATGAGAGCCACCAAGGGAAGATACCTGGGCTGGTCCCCATACATCTGTATGCACAAGCTCTAATTTCTCCTTTTTGTTTTCCTTCCCTGTCTTTACAAAACTCACTCTCTTTTGTTTTCCATACACACAACTTCCACAAAAATCCATATTCACACATTTTAGACCTGGTAAAACTTTCCTTGAATGAAGTACTTTCATACCTTTCTCACTCATGTGCCCAAGTCTATTGTGCCACAGCGCTGTATCAGAATCTACAGCAGCTATTTGCTCTCCCTGCTCAACTGCAATAATTGTTCCTGAATATTCATTTTTCTCTGAAATAATCAAAGTAGAAGGAACAATATGACCTGTACAAAGATATAAGGTGCCTACTTTCACACCTTTTGCTACTACAAGGGAACCTTTTGAAACCTTCCGATTTTTATCATTAAAAGTAACTACACAACCCTCATCACCGAGTTGCCCTGCTGAAATTAAATTTCTACTTAGTTTTGGAACATGTCTTACCTCATGTAGTAGCCAATGATTCCCATTCTGCAACTTAATCTTAATTTTTCCCTTTCCAACAATCTGACAGGGTTCATTATCCCCCAAATAAACAAGCCCAAAATCCCCTTGGACATAATCAATGAAATAACCTCTATGAGGTGTAGCATGAAATGAAGCACCAGAATCTAAAACCTATGAATCATCAACACTCTCTAAAGACAGAAGCAAAGCATCCTCTTCGGATTTGTTACTTGCCACATTTGCCTCCTTGTCTCCATCTGATTTATCTCCTTCATTTTTCTTTCGATTCCAGCAATCTTTCTTTTTGTGCCCTGGTTTCCCACAGTACTAGCAATCATTTGGTCCTCTCGATTGAGACCTCCTCCCCTTTGAATTTCCTCTTGATTTCCCATGATTTCTAGAGTTACTTCCTCTTTCAGTCATTCTGCCCCTGCTTTGTGCATTTAAAGCACTTCCTGATGTAGATCCACCTGAGGATTTTCTACGAGTTACCTCACTTAAAATAACACCGATCACATCATCATATTTTAGGGTACTAGATCCAGGAACAGAATTACTCACCGCCATTACCAAGCCATTCCAGCTTTCAGGCAAAGAACACAAAATCAAGAGAGCCCTAATTTCTTCATCAAAATTGATACCCACAGAAGATAATTGACTAGTAATAGTATTAAACTCATTAGATGATCTGCAACAGATCCACCTTCTGCCATTTTCATATTAAATAAACGCTTCATGAGAAATACCTTATTTGAAGCGGAGGGCTTTTCATACAATGTCGCTAGGGTTTTCATCAAATCTTCTGTCATCTTTGCTTTTGTAATATTAAATGCCACCGATGGTGCCAAGCATAACCGAATGCTTCTGAGTGCCTTTCTGTCCAAAAGATCCCATTCAGCCTCTGACATAGTTCCCTGATTCTTGGCTTTTCCTTCCAACGGCTTCCATAAATCCTTCTGATATAAATAGTCTTCCATTTGCATCTTCCATAACTGGAAGTTCTGCCCATTAAACCTGTCAACCCTCAACTTACCCTCATCTGCCATCGCTCCCACTCAACTGTGAGACTCCCACTTAACCGTGAGACTTTCCTGCAGAGGATAACTGAAAGACAACCTTGCTCTGATACCACTTGTTAGGATAAACCACTGACATAAATAAAAAACTACATGCAAATATAACCTATAACAGAAAATAATAGAACACACAGAAATGAACACAAGGCACCAAGATTTAACGTGGTTCACCCAATCCCTGGGCTACATCCACCAAATAGCAAGTCCGATCTTATTACAATCTAGTGATTACAACCTAATTACAATCTGTAATCCCTTACAGCTCAATACCACCGCAAGAACCAATTTCGTATCACAACATATATCAAATACCCAACCCTAAGCCCTTTTTATACAAGTATTAAACTCGAACCCCACTATTTATGAAGTATGTATAGTATTTTCCTAATCAGTCACCACAATCTAACAGAAAGTTAGTAGCACTTTTGCAATCAGAGACTTGCCTAAGATTACTAAGCCTACTAATGTTGTGTGTAAGGAATTTATTTTGGCTAAGCAGAAGAAAGTGTCATTTCCTACCAAGAAGTTCACTACCATAGAGAAGCTAGAGATTGTTCACACAAATCTAAGTGGTCCTTCTAGAACAAGAGAATTCTATGGTGAAAGGTATTTTATGATTTTTTTTGATGATTTCACTAGAATGATGGTAAAACTAACACAAATGATGTTTCTTTTGTTGATGGATTGAAGCATAACTTGTTGAGTGTTGGACAGTTGGTGGATAAGGGTTATCTGTTGCAGTTCACTAAGAAGACCTACATTATCAAAGATGAAGATGATAAGATAATTGGAATTGACATTAGATCCAGAGGTAATGTATTTTAGTTGAATCATATTGAAATGACATGTTTCATAGCTAAAGTGGATAATAGTTGGTTGTGGCATAGAAGATTTTGTCACATAAACTTTGATAAAATTGTGAAATTTAGTAGCACTTTTGCGGTCAGAGACTTGCCTAAGATTACTAAGCCTACTAATGCTGTGTGTAAGGAATGTATTTTGGCTAAGTAGAAGAAAGTATCATTTTCTAGCAAGAATTTCACTACCATAGAGAAGTTGGAGATCATTCTCACAAATCTAAGTGGTCCTTCTAGAACAAGAGAATTCTATGGTGAAAGGTATTTTATGATTTTTGTTGATGATTTAACTATAATGATGTGGGTAGCATTTCTTAAAGAGAAATATGATTCTTTTGGGAAGTTTTAAGATATTTAAGAATAGAGTTGAGAATGAATTTGATGTTAAGATAAGGTGTTTGAGATCTAATAAAGGAGGAGAATTTACCTCTAGAGAGTGCATCATATTTTGTGAAGAGAATGGAATCAAAAGGTAGCTATTTACACCCAAAACACTTGAGCAGAATGGGATCATTGAAAGAAGGAACAAGCTAGTAGCTAAAGAAGCAAGAGTGATGTTGTTTGGGAATGATGTTTCTAAGACACTTTGGAGAGAAGTAATCAATACAATAGGATGTACTCTGAACATAGTATAGATCAGAAAAGGTATGAGCAAGACACTTTATGAACTATGGTTTGGTCATTCACCATCAATTAAGTATTTCAAAATATTTGAGAGAAAATGTTACATTAAGAGAGATGATGGCATTGGTAAGTTTGATCCAAGAAGTGATGAAGTTATATTTCTTGATTATTCATTGACAAGCAAGGCTTACAGATGTTTCAGCTATAGAACTAAAACAATAGTTGAATGCACTAATGTAAGGATAGATGAAAAGTTTGGAACTAAGGAAAAGATGGTATATTATGATTTAGATGAAGAAGAAGATAATTCTACAATTGTTAGATAGAATACTGAAGTTTTCTTTGAGACTAACAATGATTTGCAGAATGATGTGCTAACTGTTGAGCAAAGAGGAGAGCAAGGATCTAAATTGAGAGAAGAGATAAGAATTGAGATGTCAACTCCTACCCCTAACAGGAATCTAACAAATAATCACCCTCCTAAATAAATAATTGGAAGCAAAGAAAAAGGTGTGATGACAAGGAACAAAGTAAATGAGGATATATGTCTAATATCTCAAGTTGAACCTAAGAGTGTAGATGAAGCATGTAAAGATGATCATTGGATTCAAGCAATGAAGGAAGAATTGGATCAGATTGTGAATAATGATACATGGGAGTTAGTTCCTAGATCTAAAGACAAGAATGTCATTAGAACCAAATGGGTATTTAGAAACAAGATGAATGAGCAAGGCAAAGTTGTGAGGAATAAGGCTAGACTTGTATGCGAGGGATATTCACAGCAAGAAAACATAGACTATGAGGAAACATATGCACCTATAGCTAGAATGGAAGTAGTAAGGATGTTCCTAGATTATATCAGATGGATGTTAAATCAGCCTTTCTGAATGGAGAACTTGAAGAAGAGGTATATATTGAGTAACCTGAAGGTTTTCCTTTATCAAAAGAAAAAGACATGGTATACAAACTAAAGAAAGATTTATATGGTCTAAAGCAAGCACCTAGAACCTAGCATGCGAGGTTGGATAGTTATTTGGCAAAGCTTGGATTTGCTAAAGGTATGGCAGAGAGTAACTTGTATTTGAAAGAAGATGAAAATAGTTTGCTGATTATTGTAATATTTGTTGATGACATCATTTTTGGAGGTAATGATGAAGCAAGTGATAAGATTACTAAAGAAATTAAGAATGAGTTTGAAATGACATGATAGGAGAAATGAATTTTTTCCTAGGATTGTAGATTGTATAGAATAGTGATGGTATTTTTATTTCACAAGTTAAGTACTTAAAAGGTTTGTTGAAAAAGTTTGGTTTGGAAAGTCGTAAACCTATTGGTAACCTATGATAACTGGTCACAAGTTATCCATAAAAGATGAGACACCTACAGTAGAGAAGAAGAAGTACAAATCCATGATTGGAGGTTTACAATATTTGACTCACATCAAACTAGATATAGCAAATGCAATTGGGATTGTAGCTAGATTTCAAGCTAATCCTAAGGAGTATCATTTTGCAATAGTGAAGAGAATATTCAAATATTTGAAAGGGACATTTGATTATGGAATTTGATATGACAGATTGAGTGATTTCAGTCTATGTGCATATACTAATGCAGATTGGGCAGGTAGTATGGATGATAGAAAGAGCACTAGTGGTGGAGCATTTTTTCTTTAAGGAAGATTGGTTTCTTGGTTAAGCAAGAAGCAAGATTGTATTTTGCGAAGTATTGCTAAGACAGAGTATGTTACAATAGAAAATAATTGTAATCAAGTTATGTGGATGAAGCAAATGTTGAAGGATATCTGAATTGAGTTTGAAGAACCGGTTATCACTTACTGTAATAACACAAGTAAAATGAGTATGCCTAAGAATCATGTATTGAATTCTAAGACTAAGCATATATCTATCAAGTATCATGTGCTAAGAGAGAAAGCAATAGAAAAGGAGATCAAATTGGAGTATGTGAGCACTAAAGATCAAATTGCATATATCTTTATGAAGCCTTTTCCTAAAGATACTTTTGAGTAGTTAAGAGGTATGTTTGGAGTTATGCCCCTACCTACTTCTAAGTAAATGATGTAGAAAGTGCATTAGTCTAGTGGTGTAGAGCACTATTGTTAGCCTAGACTGAATGTTAATGCTTCTCGTGTAGGAGAGTATTTGTGATGAGCGGAGTCACTAAAGACTCTTGGTATTTGGAATTGAATAGTGTCTTTGGACACTCTAGTTGGTTGAAGACTTGAAGCAGTATATTAGCAATTGATATTTATCAATTGGTATGTTATAACATTGAGATTGAGGTCCTTGACAATGATTTGAATGGGAGAGAATACATAAAAAATGCATCTCCTAAGGTATGGGGAGAGCATCTCCTAAGGCATGGAGGGGAGATATCTCTTTAGAGATATTTAGTAAGATTCATGAAAGGAACCAGGAATATGCACCTAATGTATTGTGAATTTTTTTGTGTGAAGTAAATAATTGATGTCTAAGAAGAAGAAGTATGCACTTGTGTGCATCCATTGTGTTTGAGATTCTTTTTAGCATGTGGACAAATGATGTTGGTCAGAAACAACAACAAAACATTGTTTCATATTTTTGGAACTTAGATGTTTTTTCATCTATGTTGCCATCAATTTCAAATGGGAATATTGTTAGCAAGAATACTGATGATACTACTTTGGAGGAGTATTCTAAGCATTGGAGAATATTGACATGTTACATTCATGACTATGTTTGTCATTGATGTCAACATAGAATGGTTTCTATAAAGACTAGCTGAGTAGCAGACATAGATCTTAATGGTACCAAAAATGGTTTGATTGTCTACTGATGTGTCGTTATGGATATGTTCAGTACAATGTCTTGATGACATGGTCAAGTGCACATAGTCAAAGTCGAAGATGCATGGAAGTTGTACCTAATTTATAGTGAGCAGTTCAAAGACAGAGTATTGGGAAAGTAGTTCCTGATGTTTGTTGGCTATCTTACATCTAATATGTAATCAAGAGATGCACAATCATGTAGTGATAGAGGATAGTGAGGTGGTGACATCAATGAGTGTGTAGGCCCTAGTATTGCATGTGTGAAGTTTTGTATAGACTGTGAGCTAATAGTGCTATTGTAATTGTAATTAATTAATTATCTTATTATATTTAATTAGGAAAGCCTTAAGGATGACTCAAGGAATTATTATGAAGATATTGTATAAAGAAAGATGTTTTCCTTGATTATTATGTGTGTTTAAGTATTGTGATCATTATATGAAGTATAGAGTACAGAAAAAAGAAAAGTTCTTACTAAATATTTGTAAGAAATCCAAGGGATTATTGGATACAAAATTTGTGATCTGGTTACAAGATCAGAAGGAGCAGAAGTCTAGTTGATAGAATAGAGAAAGAGGAAGGAACATTATAGTACCATTCTATTATTTAGCAAGGAATAATAAAAAGATCATTTGGATAATGGGTTTATTGGTCTTTCCCTTGAAGTTGTTTTGGCAGTGGGTCCAATTGTCTTCCACAACTCCTAACAAGGTTGGCACAACTCCTAACATAGTTGGCATCTCCTAACATGGATTCAAAGTCTCTTAACAGGGACTCATATGTACTAAATGATTTCATAGACTCCTAATAGGGTCCATCCTCTAACAAGGAATATTTATATTAGTACATCATCTTGTGAGTACCATCCCCACAGGGGTTTTCTCTCTGATCAAGAGTTTCCCTAGATAACATATCTGGTATCATTGTGTACGAGTAATTGTTAGAATATATAGTCCACTGATATAACTAAGAGGTGGGGTTGAATTATTTATCCAACTATTATCACCTTTATCAACCTTAAACAAACTTAACCATATGAGTAAAATAAACTAAAACCAATACAAGATACTCATACACAATAACACCAGATATGTTAACTAGAGAAACCCTTGATTAGAGGGAAAACCCCAATGGGGATGGTACCCACAAGATAATATACTAATATAAATATTCCTTGTTCCAAGATGGACCCTATTAGAAGTTTATGAATACATTCAATACATATGAGTCCCTATTGGGAGACTTTGAATCCTTGTTAGGATATTCCAACCCTATTAGGAGTTGTACCAACCTTGTTAGGAGTTGTGGAAGATAGCTGGAGCCACTACCCAAACAAATTCAAGGATAAGATTAATGAACCATTGTCCAAATGATCTCTATATTATTCCTTGTAGAATAATAGAATGGTACTATATCGTTCCTTCCTCTTTCTTTATCCTATCAACTGGACCTTTGTTCCTTCTGATCTTGTAACTAGATCACAAATATCACATCCAATAATCCCTTGGACTGCTTACACGCATTTAGTAAGCACTCTACTCAGTTTTGCACTTTGCACTTCATACAACAATCACAATGCTTGAACACACATTATAATCAAGGAAAACATCTTTCCTTTATAACATATCTTCATAATAATTCCTTAAGTTGGCCTTGAGGCTTTCCCAATTAATTATAATAAGATAATTAATTAATTACAATTACAATAGCACTATCATCTCACATTCTATACAAAACTTCACACATGCAATACCAGGGCCTACGCACTCATTGATGTCACCACATGATTTTCCTCTGGCATTGCCTAACTGTGCATCTCTTCATTACATCTCAGATGTAAGACATCCAACAAACATTTAGAACTACTAAATCAATACTATGTCTTTAAACTAGTCTCTATAAATCAGGTACAACTTTTATACGTCTTTGACTTCAACTTTGTGCACTTGACCACATCATCAAGACATTGTACTAAACATGTCCATTAGTATACATCACTAAACAATAAAACCATTGTCTATACCATCAAGATCTATGTCTTCTACTCAGCCAGTCTTTGTATAAACCATGCTATTTTGACATCAGTGACAAACATAGTCATGAATGCAAGATGTCAATACTCTCTAATGCTTAGAATACTCCACCAAAGTAGATCATCAACATTCATGCTAACACATATTATCTCGCTAAGTGTGTTAACTAATGAAGTGCCCATTATAGTTCAACATAAGTTAACCTTTCCACTAGGTCTTTTTGTTATCTCTTCTTTTCAAATCTTAATCATCAATCAAATGAAATGGTACTCTACTTAGGTAGTAACTGTCTCATTAGTAAGGTTTGATAGCAATGAAAACACAACAATTGTTCCAATTGTGGCTTCCAACAATCTCCCTCTTTGACATTGATGGAAACACCTCAAGTTACCATGCAATCCAAAACACTTGACTTTCTTCAATCAAATCCCTCTATGTTTAGTAATAGATATTCATTAATATTCTTAGTTTCATTTTGGTTCTCATCGCATGATCCAACAATCTCCCTAATTTGATCTTTGAGTTTCATTTTGACTCTCATCTTTGCAGTTGTGATATTCAACACCTCTAGACACCAATCGTAGAAATAATTGTAACAAGTCTCTCTATCATATCAAAAGATGAACTCCTTTTTTGAGAGATATCTTCTCATGTGGTAATTTTATAACTTATCTCCCTCATGTTGTATGGTAACCATACATACTCTCCCTCTTTCTCATTATTGATGGTAATTGCTTGACTTATCTCCCTCATTGACAATAATGCCAAAGACACTTCAATCTATCTTATACAACTTCAACATGTAGATATCTCTTTTTCAGTTCTCCAAACTAATGTCTCTCTCTATCTTTCTTGTGACTTTAATTATGTCAAATTTACAACTCAAACTCCTCACAATCTTCTCACAAGCTTTAGGGAAGTCCTAAAGTGTGAATTTTTGTATCAATTTGTAAGATATTCTGATCAAAACATTTGATGCAATGCTCCATCTTAGCTTAGGTAGCTTCAACTAAGGGAATAACTCTCAATTTAACTCTTAGATATTCAAGAGCATCCTTAGGTAAAGCATTTGTGAATACATTAAAGTTTATATGTTCCCTTGTATTCACATACTCCAATCTCACTTCTTTGTCTTGTACCAACTCTCTCAAGTAATGATAATTGATAGCAATGTGCTTGGTCTTGGAGTGCATCACTAGATTCTTAGATATGTTTATAGAACTTTTGTTAATACATAATATAATAAAAGGTTTAGTGATCTCTTCCTTCACTCCTTTCAATAATTATTTGATCCACACTATGTTTGGGCAATTAACTGTTGTTGTTGCTGCTACATATTTAGGTTATGTCATGGATTGAGAAATGAAATTTTTCTTCTTGCTTGTCCATGAAACCAATATATTTCCTAGAAAGAAAGCTCCACCTCTTGTACTCTTTATGTCATCAACATTTCTAGTCCAATTTGCATCAACATACACTCTTAGTTCAAACTTGTCATTCTTCTTGTAGTGCAATCTATAATCCTTTGTTCCTTTCAGATATCTTAATATTCTTTTCATGACCATCATATGATTCTCTTTAGGATTTGCAAGAAATATAGCAATAATCCCAACTGCTAGCACAATATTTGGTTTGTTGTGAACAACATATTGTAGCTTTCCAATTATTGATCGATACAAGGTTTGATTTACATTAGCAAAATCATCATTCTTTGAAAGTTTATGTCTAGTAGCCATAGGTGTACTAACTAATCTTGAGTCTTCCATTCCAAAGGTCTTTAGTATCTCCTTAATGTACTTGGATTATGTAATGTAGATACCTTTCTTCATTTGATACAATTGCAAACCAACAAATAATTTAATCTCTCCAAACATAGACATCTCAAACTCTTTCTTCATTTCATTAGCAAATGATTGACACAATGAATCTTGTCCTCCAAATATGATATCATCCACAAATATCTTGGGTAACAAAATTACTTTTCTAGATTCAATCTTCAAATATAGATTACCATTATCATTTGTCCTTGCAAAACCAATCTTTACCAAATATGTGTGCAACCTTTCATACCATGCTTTAGGGGCTTGTTTCAATTCATACAGTTCTTTACATAGCTTACATACCATATTCCTCTTACTTGGATCAAAAAATCCTTTAGGTTGTTCAATGTAGACTTCTTCATCCAATATTCCATTCCAAAATGCAGATTTGACATCCATTTGGTACACTTTGAATCCTTTGTAAGAAGCATATACAAGAAAAGTTCTCACTCTTAATCTTGCAACTAGGAAAATGTATCCTTGTAGTCAATTCCTTCTTCTTGTGCATATCCCTTACAAACTAATCCTTTTTTATTTCTTGTGACTTTGCCTTTCTCATTTAGCTTGTTTATGAATACCCACTTGATTTCAATAACATTCGTGTCCTTTGGTCTAGGTACCAATGTCCAAGTTTTGTTCTTTTCTATCTGCCCAATCTCTTCATTCTTGGATGCAATTATCAAGTTCATCCTTAATTGAATTAGGCTCAAATTCATTTAATAAACATGTACCACTCCTCAATATTTTTCTTTTCATAACTTCTAAATCTTTATCTCCAATGATTTGATTTGGTGTATGATGTCATCTTACATACTTTGCTAGTGTAGGCTCGGGCCTTCTTACTTCTTGCACTTGTTCATCAGGTTCATCTTCTACAATCACTTCAGATAGCACTTCAATTATCTTACCTCCCTCTTCTAGTTGTTCAAAAATCACTTTCTAATGCTCGACATGATTTTCCTAACACTTGGCACCAATTTCCTAATGCTCAACACATTTCTGTTGTAACTCGGTATTTACTGACTATTGTTGCTAGGCATTTTCTTCTCAAATTCAAGAAAAGTACTAGGCTCTCCTTCATCAATGTATATTAAATTTTTGTAGTTTTCAGCATCCTTCTTACATTCAACTTCATTCTTTTCTACATATTCATCAACTTTCACATTGGCACTTTTCACAACTTTGTTATTATTAAAATTTAAACATTTATATGTTTTGTTTTTAGTGGAATATCCTAGGAATATGCCTTCATCACTTTTGCATCAAGTTTTTAATGTCTATTATCTTTTAGTCTATAACATTTTCTTATAGATACTTTGAAATATTTCACATTAGGTGCATATCAATACCATAACTCAAAAGGTGTGATATTTGTACCTTTCTTGACTTGTACTCTATTTAAGGTATAAAAAATGGTACTTACAACTTCTCTCCAATACGTTGGTGCAACATGCTTCTCCATAAATAATATACTAGCACAATCCATGATTGATCTATTCATCCTTTCAACTATACCATTTTGTGGAGGGGTTTTTGGTACAGACATTTGTCTCTTGATTCTTCTATCATTGCAAAGTGTGTTGAATTCCTCAGATATGAATTCACATCCTCAATCATATATTAAACACTTCAAGCTTTTAGTTTTTTCCTTTTCAACTCTAGCCAAATGCCACTTAAACATTTGAAATGCATAATATTTTTCTTTAAGAAACATTGCAGTCATCATTCTAGAGTAATCATCAATAAATAGAATAAAATATTTATCACCATAGTAGATTCTCTCTCCAATAGGTCCACAAAGGCCAGTGTGAACCAACTCAAAAATATCATCAGAAGTATAGGCATTTCTCTTTAAACTAGACTTTGTCATTTTTCCCAATTGACATTGTTTACACATCACATTAGCAGGTTTCCTCAATCTCGGTAATCCTCTCACTCTTTTCATCTTACTAATACTTACAAAATTATCAAAGTTGACATGACATAGCCTCTTATGCCATAACTAAATGTCTTCATATTGTGCAAACAAACATATATCATCGGATAGGTCTAGATAGAACAAGTTACCTCTTGTTTAATCTCCATGTCAAATTAGTTCACTAGAACCATTATAGATCTTAGCCTTCTTGTGTTGAAACTCAACTTTGTAACCTGAACTGTCCAATTGTGCAACAATCAATAAATTATAGGTATTCCAATATTTCTATTAGGATTTAACTATATAGTTTTTGAGTCAAACTCATTGACTCATATTTCATGATTAGTGATTCACATGAATTCATCTCTCATGAGAATAAATGGAACCCTTAGAACTCATTGGATCTAGGTGATGCTCATAGAGGTGAAGCACTAGGACTTCCCAAGAAGTCACTCATCCTAGTACTACTCCATCTTGAGTGTGCTTAACTACAGAGTTTCCTCCATGGTTAAACCCACTCTCCTTGCAATCCCATTTGCAAAACCTTCACCAAGTGTTGTGCCTTATGTTCCATTTATTAGAAATCCCCTTAAGCTCATCAACTAATAAGTAGGAGACATTTTTCCACAACAAATCAAATTATGATATTGCTATCAAGATTTAACTATGTAGTTTTCAAGTCAAATGCATTGACCTACATTTCATGAATAGTGATTCACATGAGTCCATCTCTCATGAGAATAAATGGAACCCTTAGCACTCATTAGATCTAGGTGATGCTCACAGAGGTGAAGCACTATGACTTCTTCGGAGGTCACCCATCCCGATACTACTCCATCTTGAGTGCACTTAACTAGAGAGTTTCCTCCATGGTTAAACCCACTTTCCTTGCAATATCATTTGCAAAACCTTAACCAAGTGTGATGACTTATGAACCATTTATTAGAAAGCCCCTTAAGTCACAAAACTTGGTGCAATTTATTCAAATGGGGTTACGGGGAGAGTGGGTTTAACCATGGAGGAAACTTTGTAGTTAAGCGCACTCAAGTTGGAGTAGTACTAGGATGGGTGACCTCTCAAGAAGTCCCAGTGCTTCACCTTAGTGAGAATCACCTAGATCCAATATGTTCTAAGGGTTCTATTTATTCTAATTAGAGATTCATTCATGTGAATCACTACTCATAAAACACGGTCAATGAGTTTGACTCAAAAACTACACAGTTAAATCATGATAGTAATATTACAATTTGACTGATTATAGAAAAAATATCCTAATCATAAATTGATGAGCTTAAGGGGATTTCTAATAAATTTTTCATAAGGCATAACACTTGGTGAAGGTTTTTCAAATGGAGTTATAAGGAGAGTGGGTTTAACCATGGAGGAAACTGTGTAGTTAAGCACACTCAAGTTGGTGTAGTACTGGGATAGGTGACCTCTTGAGAAGTCCATGTGCTTCACCTCTGTGAGCACAACATAAGTCCAATGAGTGATAAGGGTTCTATTTAATCTCATGATAGATGGATTCATGTGAATCACTACCCATGAAACATAGGTCAATGAATTTGACTCAAAACCTACAAATTAAATCATGATAGCAATATCACACTTTTAATTATTGTGGAAAAATGTCTCCTACGCATCAATTAATGATATTAAGGGGATTTCTAATAAATTTTTCATAAGGCACAACACTTGGTGAAGGTTTTTCAAATGGGGTTGCAAGGAGAGTGTGTTTAACCATGGAGAAAACTTCATAGCTAAGTGCACTCAAGTTGGAGTAGTACTGGGATGTGTGACCTCTTGGGAAGTCTCAATGCTTCACCTCTGTGAGCATTACCTAGATCCAATGAGTGTTGAGAGTTCCATTTATTCTCATGAGAGATGGATTCATGTTAATCACTACTCATGAAACATGGGTCAATGAATTTGACTAAAAAACTACATAGTTAAATCCTGATAGCAATATCACAATATTACTTATTGTGGAAAAATGTCTCCTACTTATCAATTGATGAGCTTAAGGGGATTTCTAATAAATATTTCATAAGGCACAATACTTGGTTAAGGTTTTGTAAATAGGGTTGCAAGGAGAGTGGGTTTAACCATGAAGGACACTTCGTAGTTAAGTGTGCTCAAGTTGGCGTAGTACTGGGATGGGTGACCTCCTGGAAAGTCATAGTGCTTCACCTCTATGAGAATCACCTAGATCCAATGATTGATAAGTGTTCCATTTATTCTCATGAGAAATTTATTTTTATGAATCACTATTCATAAAACATGGTTCGACGAGTTTGACTAAAAACTACATAGTTAAATCCTGATAGAAATATAACAATTTGACTTGTTATGGAAAAATGTCTCCTACTTATCAATTGATGAGATTTAGGGGATTCCTAATAAATTATTCATTAGGGAAAAAAATTTGTCAAGGTTTTACAAATGGGGCTACAAGGAGAGTGGGTTTAACCATGGAGGAAACTATGTGGCTAAGTGCACTCAAGCTAGAGTAGTACTGGGATGGGTGACCTCTAAGGAAGTCTTGGTGCTTCACCTCTATGAACATCACCTAGATCCAATGAGTGTTGAGGGTTCCATTTATTATAATGAGATATGGATTCATGTGATTCACTGCTCATGAAACATGAGTCAATGAGTTTGACTGAAAAACTACACAGTCAAGTCTTGATAGCAATATCACAATTTGACTTGTTGTGGAAAGATGTCTCCCACTTATCAATTGATGAACTTAAAGGGATTTCTATTAAATGGTTCATAAGGCAAAAAAATTGATGGAGGTTTTGAAAATGGGGTTTCAAGGAGAGTGGGTTTAATCATGGAGGAAACTTCATAGTTAAATGTGCTCAAGCTAGAGTAGTACTAGGATTGGTGACCTCTTGGAAGTCTTGGTGCTTCAACTCTGTGAGTATCAACTAGATCCAATGAATGCTAAGGGTTCCATTTATTCTCATGAGAAATTTATTTTTGTGAATCACTACTCATGAAACATGGGTCAATGAATTTGACTCAAAAATTACACAGTCAAATCCTGATAGAAATATCACAATTTGACTTGTTGTGGAAAAATGTCTCCTACTTATCAATTGATGAGCTTAAGGGGATTTATAATAAATGGCTCATAAGGTAAAACACTTGGTGAAGGTTTTGAAAATGGGGTTGCAAGGAGAGTGGGTTTAACCATGGAGGAAACTTTGTAGCTAAGTGCATTCAATCTGGAGTAATATTGGGATGGATGACCTCCCAAGAAGTCTCAGTGCTTCACCTCTGTGAACATCACCTAGATCCAATGAGTGATAAGGATTCCATTTATTATCATGAGAGATGGATTCATATGAATCACTACTCATGAAACATGGGTCAATGAGTTTGACTCAAAAGCTACACAGTTAAATCTTGATAGCAATATCATAATTTGACTTGTTGTGGAAAAATGTCTCCTACTTATCAAATTATAGTTAATTTCTTCAACCTAGTAAGAATGATTTCATATGATCTTATAAATAAATCTTATTGATCATTTATCTTTCACAAGACACAGTACATCATTACCAATCTTAACACAACTTCCTTTATGATATTCTTAGGTTTCAAACTAACTTTTAGCAGTAGTCATGTGATGTGAGAAACCACTATCAATTATCCATACATCACCTTTACTTACATATTAAACAAGTGCAATTATCTCATCTTCAACATAATCATCTTTCATTGCAACATAAATAACTTCTTCATCATGACTATCAAAATCACTATCAGTTTCTTCTTGAGTAATATATCCTTTACCCTTATAGTCTTTGTATCCTTTGTTTTCTTTTCCATCTCTTATTCCTTCGTACTTGTTGTCTTTCCTTTCATCCTTTTCATCCTTGCCAAGAAATCTTGCAACAATATGACCAACTTTACAACATGAAAAGTATATTATAGGAAGTTTACCTATGAATTCTCCTTTGTAACTTGGTAGTCTCCTAGCCATTAAAGCTTCAAGATCCTCAATATCATCATCAAATGATTCACAATCACTATCCTCATAATTTCATTTCTTCTTCTTAGACTTATGTAAAACCAATTGTGACTTAAAAGTAGATTCAATAATAGGGGCAGTAAAATTATCAAAAATTGACAATTCAAAAGCAGTAAGTCTACCAACTAGATTATCCAAGGTTAGATCATTACTAGGAGTACATCTTAGTTCTTGTATTGTAGAAAATCTAATAGAATAAATAGGAAGTGAAGTTCTTAGTACCTTGTTGATCATAGTGTCATCATTAATCTTTCCTTCAACTCCTCTGATTGAATTCACTTCTTATTTGATTCTTCCAACATATTGAGCAATCATCTCACCTTCTACCATATTCATGTCATCAAACTTTGTTCTTAAGATTTTTGATTTGGCTCTTAGTACATTCTTGTCTCCACCATGCATCTTTTCTAATTTGTCCCATATTTTCTTGGTAGTAGTGCACTCCTTTATATCATCAAAATTTGAATAAATTAGGGAAGATGCAATCTCCAACATTGCTTGATTATGTTCATATTTTTCCTTTATCTGTTGGGTTGTCATAAGTGATGGTATTGCTATGTAGTTAAGCTTCAAGAAGTATACTATTGAATCTCCAATTCCAATAATGTGTAACTTCATCAAACTTTGTCATCTAGGGAAATTCTTCTTGTTCAACTTGGGTATCTCCTCTCTGCACATCTTGATCTTTAGCTTTGAGTCCCTTCAAACTTTTCTTACAAGTGCCACTAGCTTTGATACCAATTTTTAGAATGATTTATAATAACTAAAAGGGAGGAGGGGTTGAATAATTTATCCTCAGGTTCAAATATACAAAACAATATTTTAACCATGTTCAACAACATAGATTTATCCTTTAGTCCACTCAGTCTCTATAATAACTAGTCAGTAACATGAACTTGTAATTCCCTATCCCATTACTAGCCACCTTGAAGAATGTAAAACAATATGAAATAAACACATCAAATAGCATTCACACAAGTATAACACTAATATTTAACATGGAAACCCAATTTGGGAAAAAACTACCAATAACATGCTACCAATTTGTCACTCTTTTGAAGTGATCTTGTTAGGAGCCAACCCTCTCAAAGGTTACAATGCACACTATTGTGTGTAACCTTGTTAAAGGATTTAATCAACCTATTAGGAGTGGCCTTGTTAGAGGACTTAAGTACATCTCATTAGAATGTCACCTTTATTAAAGGATTTATAAATGATTGTTAGGTCAACCTTGATTAAAGGATTTACAAATGATTATTAGGTCAACCTTGATTAAAGTATTTTAACTAATACAATAGTTAGAAAGTAACAATAGGTTAATATGATAAATACAACTCACTTTGCAAATAAAAATAATAAAGTAGCTCATTTTTTGATCTACTAATTGACCTTCATTAATATCTTTATCACTAATTCACTTGGAAACCCTTCAAGCAATCATACTCCACCTCTATTTATCTCTTCAAGCCTTCTTCTTAAGTTTTCCAATCAAAAAATTTGAAAATTGCTCCAACCTCTCTAGGTTGATCCTTATGCCTTCTTAAATATGCAGCTATGATATTTTTCTTCTTAAACATCACTGATGACTTTATGGTTATGTTAGGTTCATCAAATCCTTCCACCAATTTCTTTCTTCATTCTCCTTCTAGATACTTCTCAAACCTTCTCTTTTAATCCATGTCTAGAAATTCTAAAACACAGTTTCTCAAATATTAAATGCTCTAAATCATCAATACATATCCTTCACATGCTTTAACGAATCTAAAAATTCATCTATGTCGGCTAGAAATCTCAATTCCTTCACAAACTATCAAATGTTGACACTTGGCCAATATTGTGCTCCTCAGCCTCAATCATCACTAGATAACTTAACCAATACTAACTGTCTTGTTTAACTTATATTGTCTTCACTCAATCTAACTTTTCTTATATTCATTCTTTACTGGTCCTCAATTGACATTGTATTTTCTCAGCTTCTAATGTTCACTCGGTCAACATAAGCATAACTCAACTTCAACTATAAGTTCCTTAATCTTTTTCTACATTTCTCAGTTTATCCTATGCATTTGGTCCTTCATTGATCATCTCAACTAATCTTCAACTCAACTATCTTCTCCACTTAGTGTAATGATTAAACAACGCACTATCTCACCAATGTACCAACTAATCAAGTTCGCATTATAGTTCCACATAACTCAACCTTTCCACTAGATCTTCTTTTTATCTCTTCTTTTCAAATGTTCTTCGTCAATCAAATGATATGACACTCTACTTAGGTAGAAATTGCCTCACTAGTAAGGTTTAACATCAATGACAACATAACAATTGTTCCAATTGTAGCATCCATCACCTTTAATAGCCAAAAATCCTATGATAAGTGTTACCTCAAAGCCCTAAGTACTACCCCTCCAAATTTTTTAAAAAAATTTAAATACTTTCAAAGTAAAATCATTATAAATTATTTTTTATTATATTTAATTATTTAAATACTTAAATATTACTACATGCAAAATAATTAAACATTAAACTATTTAAGGTAACATGAATTTTCACATAATTAATTCTAGAAAGAATTAATTATTACTATTGTAATGTGACCATGAAATTAAAAATTATAAATAGGGTTAAGATAAGTCAAAAAAAGAATTTAATTAATTAATTCTTTAAAAGGATTAATTACTATCAAGTGACATGAGGCATTTGTGGAAAGTTCGTATGGGAAGGGATTTTTGAGAGATAGGACAAATGTGAAAAGGAATGTAAAATAATTAATTCTTTAATAGAATTAATTATTGTGATGTGTGTGAAAGGATAAAAGATTTGAGAAAGGGAGTTATGGTAGTTGAGAAACTACTCGGATAGGATTTCTTTAAAAGGTAAGAAAATTTATTATAACAGGGTTCTCCCATTTCAAGGGTCTGCACTTTTGAAGGAAAGGGAAGACAATTTTAGGTTTTCAAATTTTAACGAGAAAGGGTTCATCCTTCCATAGATATGAAATTAGAACTACTTTTTCTCAAGTATTTATGCTTTAAACTTTGAACATGTTTTTTAGAAGCTGTGACAAAGTAATATAAAATTATGCAATTTTATATGATTGAATTTTCTAGAGTATGTACTATTGTTTACTCTGTAGTGGTTCATGTTCTTGTGGATATCAATCACTTGTGAAAGTTTTGGCTTTTCGTTTGTTGCATATTGGAAACTTGTTTTTGGAGTTTAAAGGTTCCGAGGGAGGAAGTTAAACTATTTATTTACTCCTCATTTTAATATTCAGTCATGTTGTTAATATTCCTTCATTGCCTTTTGGATTAAAGACATATCATAAAATTATTTATTTTGAATTAAAAGAAGGGAGCTGTACCTTTATTTCAAAATTCAAAGAATACTTGACAAGATAATTGCAAGTGATTCTACTGTTTGTTTTTAGAGTTTGTCTTTGTTTTGGGGTATTCGAGAGTCATTTGTGAAGGTGTTTTTGAGAGGAAAAACCTATTTACCAACAGTTTTTGGTAACCCTATTGGGGAAATCAGAGTGCCTTGTGTAGTTGATTTCTAAATTTGAGGTACCTCCCCAAGGATGGAGGTTGGCGGCTCTATTGAATATTAATACTAGAAGGTATTTCAGAGATATCTAGTAATCTTGAAGGATTGGATTCCTAGAAAAAGTGAAGATCATGTTGATATGCTTATTTTTATTCCTCCATTTAGAGAAAATCTAATCCAAGAAATCACAGAGGATGTGGCAAAGACAGTAGCATTTTTAAAATCTTTTTATGGTGCTATCCTCATCCAAATAAGATCTCCTATAAAAAAGCCAGATAAAGTAGAGGAGATGTGTGAAGAAAAAAATTTGATGAACTGATGCATGAACAAGAAAGTGTTCTTGAAGAGGGCTCAAGGAACAATCAAGAGGAAGAAAAAGATTCACATATTTTTTAGCCTCCTACAAATCTTTTCCACTATCTTCCTTTGGAGGAATCAATGCAATAGTTTACAGTAGAAAAATCACATGAGCATTCAAAAATTCAAGAAACTCAATGTATGGAAACCTTTATCAACATTTAATATACCTTTGTAAAAGATGTTGATTTGAAAAATGTAGAAGGAGATTGTAATTTTGTATTTATTTTTCTTCCCATGCATATATCTTTCATAGATGAGATGAATTTTACTTTGGCCATGTTGCTTTCCCTTCAACCAAATATGCGTTCATCTTTCCAAAAATTAATTTGAAAAGGCCCATTCTTTTTCCAGCCTGTAAATGGTCACAATTAGTTTTTAGGTTTTCCCCCCTCCATTGTAAATAACCACCCCTTTTTGCATATTTTGGCTTGGTTGTTTCTGTTTTGTTTGGTTTGTTGTTTCAATAAAGGTTTTGTCAGCTTTGAGTCCTCCCCTTTTCCTTGAAGTAATCAATATTTTGAGGAGTTTCAAGAAATAAAGACCCTTTTTGTTGATTGGAAACATCATGCACTCATCTATTTTCATTATCTATAGTTGCCAACACCCGATGGATCTTTTCATTAAACAAAACAAATATTTTTCTTTTTGTTTCAAAAGAACTTTTCAAACATTGATGCCCTTAGATTCTAGCTATTTTCAATTGCATTTCAAAAAGTTAGGGTTTTCAAAAAAAAAAGGATTCATGGTGGACAACCTATATGATGGAGTTACATTTACCTTTTTGAAGTTGGTGAATATGTGGAGCCTTCATTAATATTAATATTCAACATTAATATTGTTTGAAATATTTTGCACACATAATAGTTTGACTCCCCTACAAGGCTAAATGTGGGGACAAATATTTGGTGCTATGGTCAAAAAAATCAATTGTCTAGAAAAAGGAGTATTTCTATTGGTTGGAGACTTGGAAGCATTCTGTATAAAATGAATCATATCTCACCTACAATTGGTAACTATCCTGCCTTTTCATATGAGGGTATTTGGGACTATAGCCCGTACAAAGTTAAAGAAATTTGGAAATTGTGGTAATAAGATATCATTAAAATGCAATGTGGAGACTATCAATCTAGTCATTTCAAATGCACAAGCTACTAGCTTAGTTTACATAGATAACAAGGGTAACTGGGATTGAAAATCTTGAAGAGTGTTTCCATGAGATCTTTTTTCCATTAGAGAAACAATATAAAAATGTGAAGAGATTTATCTCTTTGTAGGAGAGTCCAACAAGTAGTTTTCTTCTAAAAGAAATAGTAGCCAATATAATAAAAAAAATGTAGTGACATAACTCTTGGTTTACTAGATAAGGGAAATTGCAATAGCCTGTGCTTTTAATGAAGACATTTCTTTAGTTTTGAATGAAGACACTGTAAGAATAAGCAAAGATTTATAGTGAAGGGGATGTGCCTCTCTATATCAAAAGATAGTGTTGCATTAGATCCTGAGGAACCAATGATTACTCCAAATGCAAAAAGACCTTAGTAGGCTCGCAAGTTGGGAAGATGCAATTCTAAAACTAATGATGTTGTAACTAAAGTCACAGGTTAAGGAGGCTCCTTTTGAAAGAATTATAAATTCTTCTCAAATATATATGGACACCATGCAATCATAGATGGCTAATTTTGAAACATATCTAGAATTTTGAAATGAAATATCACAAAATGGAGCTTGAAATAAAAAGTGGTAACATCTTTTCAGAACTCCATCAATTCAAACAACTAGAAGGCATTGGCACATGCATATTCTCATCAGTCATCATATTATACAACCAAATCTACTCATTTGATTATTGAAGAGCCTCAACCAAAGCATAGGTGAGGTTGGTAGTGATGGTTCAAGCCGCTCACAAGAGGAAGATCTCAGACCCATATCTTGTTTCCAAAGGTTAGCTTTCCCTAATGCCATTAATTAATCATGAAGTTTCACAAAAAAATGTGTTAACCCTAATTAGGGTTGAGATGTGATGGCTAGAAAATAAGACAAGTCAGCTAGAAATAATATTTGCTACTATAGTCACCTCATGTTCATCAATTTTTCCCATTAACAAACAAATCAAAGCATTCCTTGTTGTTGAAGTGCACGTGGTTGAAATGGTATAATCAATAACATGATTATTACCACTGAATGCAAAGATGTAAACTGCATTTATATGCCACCAAATCAAGGAATCAATCTTGCAGTCAACATATTGTAATAATATTAGACATTGCTCTAGATTTTGCTAATATTCCCATCATATATTTTTGGGTGATTGAATTAAGACCAGACCAGTAGGTTGTATTTTTAAAGTGCAATGTCCAAAAAGGGTGCTCGACAATAAAGGTCCCCAATAGGTCAATGGCTTTTCCTTTAGTGGTTGTAACCTATAGTATGTAGCGAACCCATCATTTTGATGTTTGGCACTTCCAAGAAAAAAAATGGCATTTTAGAGTAAAGGATGATAATGCAAGTTTCTCTCATAGTATATTTATTACCTCTAGGCATGGATGGGTAGTATTCTTTCTTTCCAAATATTGCCTCCAATTGTAGTAGAGGCTAAAGTTCATGAAGCCATGACAAAATCTTTGAAGTTGGGAGGTATTCATGAGCAACATCATTAATGAATTCTTCAGTTGTGACTATTATGTTTGTGTTAGCATTCAAATAGTAGGTTCAGATGTTTGCAAGTTTTTCAAGGAAGACAAAGCATGTTGAAAAATGATAACAGGGTTGCTGGATCTGGATAAGAACACAGTGAAATAACAATGTGTCAAGAACTTTAGTATGGTGCTCTTGTCCCTACCATGATGTTTCCTTTACAAATTAGGACTATGATAGTGGTTTAAAATATTGTGCTTTAAGAGGCTACGATGAAGAGGAATACATTGATCATTTCCTTGATACTTGAGAGACATGGAATATTGTAATATTGCATGCCTTAAAATTGTGATGTTCACACCATAAAGGAGTATCTTAAATTGAATTTCAATTGCAGAATCAATCTCTGATGAGCTCTAGAAGCCTTCAGTTGCTCAATTGGGAGAAAGTGATGTGCCTCCACAAGTAGAAGACTTGTCAAAACCACCATAGTCAAAGATATAATTTAGCAAGAAAGGTCACAAAGAAGTCTTAGAGTTTGAAAGAAGAAAACATGGTAAAAGAATTAACTTGTTTTTAGATGGAATCAGATGGGAGATAATTTACTTTCAATTGATGCTCATGCTTCAACAAATTTAGGGTGATGAACTTAATCTAGAATCCACTCTATGAGAAATTTTGCAACAAGATCACATGGCATCATTAAATACATTATCTGAGCTCTCAAATTCTAATAGGTTCCCCATACACATTGATGGTCATGCACTTGTTGTTCCTTCTCTAATTTGTATTGGTCTGCATAATTTTATTTACATTATGTAATGAAATTAGGGATGGAAAATTTGTGTATGCAGCATGGAGGAGCCAAGTGAGACAATGTTACAAGAATTATTGTAATTATGGGAGACCCAAATTTTGGTCTGTGTTGTGGATGGTCATTCCAGATATGCATGCAATACTTTTTGAAGCACATCTTGTTGAATGAAGTAGATGGGACAGATCAAAGTGGAAATTTTAAGAGGTGATCACTTTTCCACAGGAAGATGGAGACAAATATATCTTGCACTAATTGCACATATTCTATGCCCACTAAATCTCAATTTGATACGTTGATATGAGAAAGATATTTTGGATAGAAGGAACTATTGTGAAATAGAATCTTATAGAAAGAAGTCTCTAGGCAAACAATTTGATTCAAGATACAGATGTGGAAGCACACTATAAAATTGATATCTTGGGTGAAGGATTGTTTGAAGAGTAAAAAGAGGCTTATATTTTGAAGTTTGATAGTAACACAACCATGTATCAGTTGTTAGAAGAGAATAAACCAAGAGAAGAAAAGATTAGCAAAACTCAATCTGCACTAGTAAAAAAATTTAGGGATGGAAGAAAACTGAAAAACTTTAAAATTTTGGTTCAACATCTAGTCAACTAATGGTGTGAAAATGTTGATAGATGATTTGTTTTAGGTTTGGAATGATTATCCCCTATTTGAAACTAGAAGCTCACTTGTAGGTTTATGGAGCAATTAATAGAAATGTTGTCCCTTGCAATGTAAGGGAACTACATCAAAACAATTTCTCTATTTTGGTGTCCACAAAAATAATTTGAATATAGTGGAATGATGACTCTATGGCCCAATAGGAAAAGACTAGATAGCAACATTGAAGTGAGAGCCAAATATTTTGGAGTTCTCTGCATCTTGACACAGAAAGTAACCCTTAGAGAGAGCCACTATTACCTTGGGTTTTGAAACCCTAAGCACTACCCCTCCAAAAAAAATTAAAAAATTAAAATACTTTCAAAGTAAAATCATTATAATTTTTTTTGCATTATATTTAATTATTCAAACATGCAAAATATTTAAACATTAAACTATTTTAGGTAACATGAATTTTAACATTATTTAATTTTGGAAGAACTAATTATTACTATTGTAATGTGACCATGAAAGTAAAATTTATAAATAGGGGTAAGATAAGTCCAAAAAAAGAACTTAAATAATTAATTCTTTAAAAGGATTAATTATTATCAAGTGACATGAGGTATTTGTGGAAAGTTTGTATAGGAAGGGATTTTTGGAAAATAGGACAAATGTGAAAAGGAATGTAAATTAATTAATTCTTTAATAGAGTTCATTATTGTGATGTGTGTAAAAGGATGAAAGATTTGTGAAAGGCAGTTATGGTAGTTGAGAAACTACTCAGGTAGGATTTCTTTAAAAGGAAAGAATTATTATTGTAGTGGGGTTCTTCTCCCATTTCAAGGGTTTGCATGTCTAAAGGAAACAAAAGATAGTTTTAGGTTTTCAAAATTTTAATGAAAAAGGGTTCATCCCTCCATGGATATGAAATCAAAACTACTTTTTAAAAAGTATTTATGCTTTAAACTTTGAACATGTTTTTCAAAAGCTATGACAAAGTAATATAAAATTATGCAATTTTATATGATTGAACTTTCTGGAGTATATAGTATTGTTTACTCTGTAGTGGTTCATTTTCTTGTGGATATCAATCACTTGTGAAAGTTTTGGCTTTTCTTGTGTTGCATATTGGAAACTTGTTTTTGGAGTTTAAAGGTTCTGAGGGAGGAAGTTAGACTATTTATTTACTCCTCATTTTAATATTTAGTCACGTTGTTAATATTCCTTCATTACCTTTTGGGTTAAAGGCATATCAGAATTTTTTAAAATTTTGAATGAAAAGAAGGGAGTTTTACCTTTATTTAAAAATTTAGAGAGCACTTGACAAGATAATTGGAAGTGATTCTATTGTTGGTTTCAGAGTTTGTATTTCTTTTGGGGTATTCGAGAGTCATTTGTGAAGGTGTTTTTGGGAGGACAAACCTATTTACTAACAATAAGTATCAAAGGTTACCCTCAATAAACTTCCTCTCAATATCCTAATAAACCTTTCATCACTATCAAGTTTTATCATCAACAATCTAATCATCCAACTTTCAATAAACTTGTGATTACAATTAAGAGGTGTTTAGTTAAACTTGTTATAACTATTAAAGGAAAATTTAGAGATTTATAGGATTATCATATGGAGAATTTTACCTGTTGTATAAGACATGACCATAAACCTAATACTTATCTCCTGCCTCGTCGACACATTATTCCTCCTCCACCATGTTTCCTCAAAATGTTGGAAAGGATTGTGACTTGGTAGAGAAATTATGGAATACCCCTACCAAGATTTATCTTTGGGAGATTCTTCAAATTTCTCTTACATATCATGAAGCATTGAAAAATGTTAAACCACTCTTCTAACTCCACTTCCTAATCAAGATAACATAAGTTTCTTTTTGAAATGAGTACACTCTCCTCCTGTCCCACCTAAAGTATTTACCCAAGATATTTTTCTAGTAAACAAATTCAAGATCACTATGAAGGTTTTATGGTGGTCTTCTTTATCAATGGTAATCTTATTCGTAGGAGCTTAATTGATAATGGGTTTGGGATTAACATTTGTATTGTAGAAATCCTCAAATTCATTAGATATGATCTCTCAACTATTCAGCCTAGTAATATTCCTATATGTGGCTTTAATAATATTTATAAGGAAGTCTTGGTCATCAAAACATTACCTTTTAGAGTAGATCTAACTATTTTATATACTCATGATTTTTGGACCTCTTAATTGCAACCTTCTTTTGGGAAGGCCTTGGTTACATAACATGCATGTTGTTCCTTCTAATCTTCATTAAAATGTTAAGTTTATCTAGATTAATGTAGTGTACACTCTTCATCCAGATGATAGACTGGATAGTTGTTTGAATTCATAATCAATCAATATTCCCATTTCTATTGAGGAAAAAAAAACTCCAGAATCTAATTATGGCCCTCCTTCCGCTAGTATTCTCTTGGATGATGATTGGGAATCCTTATATTTTACACCAAGTTTTATTAGAGAGTACAAGTTTTAGACATTTAATTTATGCAATCTAATTCTGAAAAAAATCAAAGCAACTCCTCTTTCTAATCAACTTCGTAAATATTTTGTCAGTACTTTCAAGTTCCAAATGAGTTTTTCAAACCTAGTTGTGATGGCATACTAACTAAGGTTGTTCTATTATCTTTTTTAGATATAGATTCTCATCATAGTTGTGGTTATCATTTATTATAAAAAATTGGATTCACTAGGAAAGGATGTGGTAAACAAGATAAAGGAATTCAAATAAACTTAGGAAATTTGGGGTATGAGTTTTCTTATGGGCTAGGATTCAATCATTATAACAACCACAAAGAGTTGGGCTAGGATTCAATCGTTATAACAACCACAAAGAGTTAACACAATCACACTTCTTAAAATGAATTAGGATATGTGAAACAATTTTTTGAATCTAATATTTTTCCACATCCTCATACCCATCATCTAACATATATCCTCCTATCACTTTCAAACAAGAAATAAATTTGCCTAAATTTATTTATTCTAAGGTGATTACTAAACCTAAACATAAAAGGAAACATAGTCACAAACTTATGAATCTTAATTTTTGCATGTACTAGAAGTATCATGATCATTCTACTAATTAATGTCAATATTTACATTAAAAAATCAAATAACTCATTGATAATGTTATTATTTGTGTATCATTTCACAATGAGTTATTTTTCAATACTATTTTTTTCTAAATAATATTTAACTCCCTATTATGTTACTCCACATCATCTAACATTGTTATCCTATTCCTTGGGGGATCATTGTCATGCATGATCCTCTTTGTGAGTAGCTTAATTGGTACCCTTTACTCATGTTCCTACATTTGGAGGGAAAGGGTATCATATCCATCTCTCTTATTGATGCAGGATAAGTTGGGAATAACTAAGGCCAATAGGCACACTGAGCTACCCAAATCACCATGCGAGAGTTAATAAAATAGAAGCAAACACAAAAGAGAACAAGACCATAGACAGAGAGAACAATATTCTTTATTGATTCATAAAAATAATCAGCATACATGTCTAGTTGTAAGGCCTTCTAGGTTATGACCAAATACAAAATATATTCAAGATCAAAGATTCAACATCAAATTCATAGCTCCATATACATATGGAATAAAGTTTCTAAACTTTCATGTTTTGCTCCAAAATCCCTCGAAAATTGCCTAACTTTAAGCCTAAACACTCTATATATACTTGCCAAAATGGATTATAGATTATTCTAGAACATTACATAAGAGGAAGGCCAACCCAACAATATTTTGGACACATCCCAAGAAAAGATCTTAACATAAATGTTGCAATTGAAATAAATCCCACAAGTTGGCTTGCAAAAATCACATCCAAATGCTAACACTCAGCATAAACAGGAAAACTCAGCACATGAAGGGTCACTCAACATACACTACATAACTCGGTACATGAAGAGTCACTCAACATACACTAGGTAACTCAGCACATGAAGGAACACTTGGTCAACACTAGATTGCTACAGTAACTTGACATCCATTAGAGCTACAATAAATCAACATCCATTAGAGCTATAGTAACTTAGCAACCACTAGAGCTATAGTAACTTGACATCCATTAGAGCTACAATAATTCAACATCCATTAGAGCTACAATAACTTGGCATCCACATGCAGAATGAACAAAAATGAGTAGGATAACAAGGCAACCTAGGATGCTCCTACATTAGACAAGAGGGGTTGAAAAAAATGATTCTCCTAAATCATTGAGATGTCACAATATGAATTGAATCCAACTTAGATTGAGAAATCCATGAAGCATCTTCAATAGGCCTATTCTTCCACTTCACCAATTATTCATAGTAATCTTTTTCTCTTGTGATCTTGCCAACTCTCTAATCCATTATCTATTCAACTTCTTCAATCTACTTCTTAGGATAATCTTCTGATACAACAACTTCATCATCTAACTCATGATACTTATACAAATCAACAATATTGAATATAGGAGATATATCCATGTCATCAGGTAACTCAACTTCATAAGCATTACCACCGTCGAACTTCTTCAAGATGTTACAAGGTCCAAATTTTTTCATCTTCAGCTTACTATATGTTCCAACAAGAAATCTTCCTTTCTTTAAATGAATCATCACCTCATCACCAACTTCAAAATCACGATGTCTTCTAGACTTATCAGCATTTTTCTTATACTTTTGATTACTTTGTTCCAACCTCAACTTCACTTCCTTATGCAAAAACTCCATAAAATCAAAATTTTTTTCTCCTACAACACTTCTCTTTTCTTCACTGACAACATCTCTCAAATTTGATATACCTCTAGGCTGCATTCTAGTAACAATCTTAAAAGGTGTTTTCCCTGTGTAAGGAAACTTGGCAATAAAGAATATAACCATTTCCACATAACCCGTAATAAATCTAAAATAAACACAGAATTAAAATCCACATGCAAGAGAATAGACAACATACCCACAAAATTGTGATACAAGATATACCTTGGAAAACCCTCATTGAGGGAAAAACCCAGCCTCCAAAAGCTTCCATCACCATGTATTATTCAGTAAAAAATACCATTGCCATACAACCATTGAAGCCTTCATGGCCATAGCCACAACTAAAAAAACTATGTGAACAAGCATGAATCCACACATCGCATGCCATGCTTCCAACCTTCACAAATGCTCCCTTGGCTAACCTGTCAAGCCTTGTCCCACTCGGCTCTTGCCTTTTGTCTTCTCCTTGTCACTCTTACTCTCTCACTCTCTACAACAACTACCCTTGTGGCTGCTTATATAGTAGCAAGTCCCACAAAACCACCAAGTGGTATTACATAAACCATGTGCTAAAACCATGTGCTACCTAATCTACTGACCCCACATTTAATATTGGGCATTTAATTCTTTTCCCCAATATTAAATAATTACATAAAATATTATCACAATGTTACAATACAACTCATCAAGTATATCCCATGGGAATCTTTACATGTTGCACGTCCATCTAGGTACAACATTACATAATAAAATAAAATAATAAAATAACAATATTATGCAATGTGTGCAACACCCATTATATCAACAATCTCCCACTTGTTGTATACATTGCATAGGGTCAATTCGTAGCCACATAAATGAACAAGGGAACAATCCCTCCTAGCACATCCACCATCATGGATCAAAATACACCAAGTGCTCCATCCTGGTACTTGCAACAAAATCAAAGTATCTAGCATCTCGAACATGAATGATCTCACCTCCTATTATGCCACTCCCATTGGACATACATAGAAGCCACCCAACCTGTCGCATTAGAAGATCATAAAATCCTGTACCAATTGAAATTTTGAGTACCAAAAAAAAAAAAAAACCTGATCCAAAGGTAATCACATGTATCTGTAGTTGTCAAAATATCCATAGCTGAAATAACACCCACAACAAAGTGTCAAACCCATCCAACTATCCATACCTCAAAGGTATAACAAGTGAATCTCATATCACTGACATATCAAATCTACAACCTGCAATCACAAGCCTCAAGAGAAATACCTGCCACATATATACCAAGAAGCTCCCATTGCAAAAGATAATGTCAAATCTATAACCAATCCACTCAACACATCTCAAAGAAGTGAATCCATGTAGTATCAAGGACATCCACAATACATAAACTAATATCCTGCAAGAACAACTCTCATAACAAGTCTCCAATGCTCTCCCAAGTTCACCACAACCAACAGAGGAAAGAGATAAAGGAATAACCATGTCATCTCTCACATGACATACATGAGCACAAACTAATGATCACAATCTCTAACCAATCTCAAATTCAATGTAAGCAAAACCAAACATCTAGGAAGATAACCAAGACCAGAGAAACCATGTAAATCATAACCTGTATCATGTCCTTCTACACACACCTCTAGATGTAAACTGTGCAAGTATGATCTCCTCCATACAACCCCAACAAGAAGCCTCAACAACACCCAAACCATACCATATAACTAATCATGGATGTAAGCCTCTCACAAGAAGATCAAACTCAATAAACCATTCTTAAATCAAGAAATATGCCCAATATAAAACCATCTCCCAAACTCAACCAGCATAACAACATATGCACATGGAGATAACCAATGCTTAACCATCTCTCAAATGAACCCTCCCGAACTAACTCATGTACCATAGCTCAAGATCCATATCCATGAAAGACAAGCATAAATATAATGCAACTGAGAGAAACAATGGGCTATACCTCTCAAGCAGCAAACCACCAAGTAGACCAAGAGTGGGGAATGAGAATGCTTATCAAGATACCCAAGTCTCCAACCAAGACTCATCTAAGAACAATCTCATATCAAGTCCATATCAGGTGACTGCCCCTCAGACTTCTTGCTGAAACCATCAACTGTCCCAACAAATACTTCTCTAATCCAAGAGAAATCAGCGTCACCACCGTCTTTAAGTATCCATGAGCACCTGTAACCAATCAATTCATGCCAACTCCAAATGCAACATAGCAATATCATGAAGTATCCAGCTTATGATTAGTGTACTCAATACCAAGAAACTAAACCAAGATCAATGTCCAAGTTCCAACCATGGCCTCAGGAACATAAACATGGGAACATGATCTTACCATCTCAACTAAAGAGATAACATGCTCCATATGAACACACCATAACATGTCACAACTCTAAATGCGTATCAAGAGTATACCATGACATAATAATGAAACCATCCTTATACCAAGGATAACATGTCAAATAAAAGCATAAACTACACCTTTGCCAAGAACCTTGTGAGTCCTCAAGATGCAACCATCTCTACACACCATGAAGAAAACCATCTCCACACACCATGAAGAAAACCATCTCCACATACCAGGAAGAACCATCTCCATACACCATGAAGATAACCAAGAACTCCATGAGTCCTCAAGATCTAACCATCTTCAAACACCATGAAGATAACAAGTGCACCATGCAAATGTCAAAGATGCTTATGCAACAACAGGATCTAAGACAAACCTCCAACATCTAAAAATACTCAATAAATATATCAATGCCAACAACTCCCACTCAACCGTGGTACCAAGTCACCTATGGCATCATAAAATCCATCTCCTACTTGAAGATCCAAACCAAACCAGGAACTAATCCTACACTGTTACCCCATCACTGTCACAAGCTCCCACTAAATCGTGTATCCAAGCTATCCATGACATAATGATGAAAAAATCCATCCTCTAACCATGAGAATCAACCAAGGCATTAAACCATCAAAGAACTCAAAGTGCACATCATGAGCTCCTCAAAAGAAACCAAATAACCATGATCCTCAACCAAGAAGATATAACACCATAACTGAATCAAAAAAATCCAAGCTAATGAACATCAAGGATGTACCTGTATATCCAATCATGTCATGCCAAAATCCATGACACCATGATCACATCCATGAAATGAGCATCTATCTCTCAAAGTGTCCAACCTGATAGCATAAAATAGTCAACCACAATCCTCCACCATGACTGTACCTGGTAACAACATCTCATCCCTTCTACATGAAGATAAAATCATGTGACTTAGGGCATAGACAACCCAAATCCAAGCCACCAATCTGAATATGCATCAATAATGAAAGATCAATGGGCAAAGACAACCCATAACCAAGCTATAAATGCAACCTGTAAGTATAGACTGCTTACAACACTGCACAACTCATAGATCCAACAAGTCATCATGCATATCCAAACCAAACACTGATAACCATATCATCATGAGACCAATCTGAAATATGAACTGAGTATACAATGACATCAAAATTTAAATCTCCAATGTCATAAACTCATAATGTTACCATAGTCAAAATATATCTATAAGCTGTTCAGATAAATATATCACCAAATAAATCATGCCAAACCTACACCAAATCTAAACCAATGTGTAGAGCTCTCCAAGAGCTTTTTGTTGACTACTCGAAGTCCAAAATCTGACTCCGTATGCCTAAGTTATGCCCTAATCCGTGCTCAAATAAATAACATCTGAATTTAGGGCTCTTAAAACTTGACAAAGTATCAAAATCATAGAACCAAACCTACACCAAGTTGTAGTGCTCTGAATTAGCTTTCCAATGCCTATAAGAACTTTGAAATTTGATATTTTGAGAGAAAGTTATGGCCGTTTTACTAAGACAGTCTTTTTACCATTTTTAGTACAATTTTTCATTTTTTATTTTTTCAGTGATGAAAATTCTGACGGGATTAAATTTGATGGCCATCATGGGCTGAAACTAAAAAAACTCTTTCATTTCCTCTGAACATGGCCAAACTAGGGCATATTATATATCAAATTTTATGGAAATGTTGACCCGGATCCAATGGTGAGGTTTTTTTTTTTACCCAGGAGGTCATTTTTGCAAGCTACCCCCCAAAACCCTCATTTAAATGAAACATCCAAAAAATCCTTTTCTCCAACAACTTCACATACCCAAATCTTTTAACATCTTATTGATCTGCAATAAATCATTCATATATCTTGCCCTTTTCTTTTATCCTCTCATGCATTCCCATAGATTCAATCTAGGGTTATAAACAATAAAACCATAGCTCTGATACCACTTGTAAGGAAACTTGGCAATAAAAAATATAACCATTTCCACATAACCCATAATAAATCTGAAGTAAACATGAAATTAAAATCCACATGCAAGAGAATAGACAACATACCCACAAAATTGTGACACAAGATATACCTTGGGAAACCCTCATTGAGGGAAAAACCCAGCCTCCAAAAGCTTCCATCACCATGTATTATTCAACAAAAAATACCATTGCCATACAACCATGGAAGCCTTCATGGCCATAGCCACAACTGAGCAAACTATATGAACAAGCATGAATCCACACATCCCATGCCATGCTTCCAACCTTCACAAATGCTCCCTTGGCTAACTTGTCAAGCGTTGTCCCACTCGACTCTTGCCTTTTGTTTTCTCCTTGTCACTCTTATTCTCTCACTCTCTACAACAACTACCCTTGTGGCTGCTTATATAGTAGCAAGTCCCACAAAACCACCAAGTGGTATTACATAAACCATGTGCTACCTAACCCGCTGACCCCACATTTAATATTGGGCATTTAATTCTTTTCTCCAATATTAAATAATTACATAAAATATTATCACAATGTTACAATACAACTCATCAAGTATATCCCATGAGAATCTTTACATGTTGCACGTCTATCTAGGTACAACATTACATAATAAAATAAAATAATAAAATAATAATATTATGCAATGTGTGCAACACCCATTATCTCAACACCCTGTACTCCTATTCATAGAATTGTTATATGCAAACTCAGCTTGTCCCAACACTACTTCCAAATTACTTGGCTTATCTCCAACTAAACATCTCAACAAATTACCCAAGATTATTTTAACAACCTTTGTTTGTACATCTATATGTGGATGGAATATATAACTAAACTTCAACTCAGTACTAATCTTTTTCCACAAAGTCTTCCAAAAATAACCAACAAACTTATTATCTCTATCAGAAATAATACTTCTAAGTAATCCATGCAATCTCACAATCTCTTTAAAGAAAAGTTTAGCAACATGCTCAGTATTTGATGTCTTCGTACATGGTATGAAATGAGCCATCTTAGAAAATCTGTCCACTATAACAAATATGGAATCATACCCCTTCACTGTCTTAGGTAATCCAAGAATAAAATCCATATTGATGTCACTCCAAGGTTTCTCAGGAATAGTAATAGGTGTATGAAAACTAGTATTTTGACTCACTCTTTTTGCAACTTGATAGATTTCACAACTCTTTACAAATTTTTGAACAACCTTTTACATTTGTGGCCAATAATACTTCTCTTTTAGCAAACTCAATGTCTTATCAATTCCAAAATGTCCAGCCAATCCACCACTATTCTTTTCCTTAATTAGATTCAACCTCATAGAACTTTTAGGAATACACAACTGAATACCTTTGAACAACATACCTTCTTGAATGAAATACTCATCATACTTACTTATGTGATCTGTTAAATTTGATGCTCTACACTCTCTCCACAACTCAGAAAAATCAAGATTAGCATCATACAATTCTTTCATTTCATCAAAACCAAGGAATTCCAACCTTTAATTTAGTCAACAAAGAACATTTTCTACTCAATGCATCAACAACTCTATTAGTAACTCCACTCTTGTGCTTGATCACAAATGTAAAATTATGCAAATACTCAACCCACTTCATATGTCTCTGATTCAATTTATGTTGACTTCCCAAGTATTGTAAAGCTTTATGATTAGTATACAACACAACTCCTTAAGAATTGAATAATGTCTCCACTTCTTCAATGCTTGAAGGATAGCATAAAATTCTTGATCATGCACAAAATATTTCCTTTTAGCATCATTCAATTTCTCACTAAAGAAAGCAATAGGTTTACCTTCTTGACTCAATACAATGCCTATTGCACTACCACTTGCATCACATTCAACTTGAAATACGTTATTGAAATTAGACAAAGCCAATACAAGTAACTCAACAACCTTTTGTTTCAAAGTCTCAAAACTCTTATCAGCTCCGTGTGTCCACTTAAATTCCTTTTTATCCCCTCTCATTGTCTCAGTCATAGCATTACAAATAGAACTAAAATTATTTATAAATTTTTTGTAGAAACTAGCTAAACCATGGAATGATCTTACCTTACCCACATTCTTAGGTGTAGGCCATTCCAAAATTGCTTTTACCTTCTCAGGATCCATCTTCAATCTATCAGCTAAAATCACAAATCCCAAGTACACAATCTCCTATTGCATAAAAGAACACTTTTCCACTTTTTTAGATTAATAAACAACTTTTCCTCTTTCAACCTCTATAATACTGTTCTAATATGCTCAAGAAGTTATTCTTTAATCTTACTAAATATCATAATATCATCCAAATAAAAAATCACAAACTTACCCAAGAATCTTTTCAGAACTTCATTCATCAACCTCATGAAGGTACTAGGTGCATTGGTCAAACCAAAAGGCATAACCAACCATTCATACAAACCATCTTTTGCCTTGAAAGTAGTCTTCCATTCATCGCCTTCTTTGATTTTGATATGATGATAGCCACTCTTCAAATCAATCTTGTCAAAATACTTTGCTCCACTCAAACAATCCATTATGTCATCCATCCTTAGGATAGGAAACCTATATTTCACTATGATCTTTTTAATAACTCTAGAATCAATAAACATTCTCCATTCTCCATTCTTTTTAGGTGCTAATACAATAGGTATAACACATGGAATCAAGCTTTCTCTAATCAAACCTTTCTGCAACAACTCATGCACTTGTCGATTAAGTTCTTCATTATCTGTAGGTGTCAATCTATATGGTCCTTTGTTCAAAAAACTAGCTCCAAGAATTAGATCCATACAATGACTTATACTTATCATTGGAGGTAAACCATCAGGTACATCCTCTACAACAATCTTTTTAGACTCATTCAACAATTCTGCAATTTTTTCTAGTACTCGGTCAATAATATCAACTATCACTTGGTCACCACTGACTTGAACTCGATTAACACTATTTTTTGGCACTTAGTTATTATTACACAACTTAGTTTCTTTATAATTATAGCAAAACAAACTTTATTCTTTTTCATTTCCTTTTCAAATTATTTCTCATTAACCATGCAAATTTTTATAGCAATATAATTAACCTCATTTGGACTTTCAATTAATGGCAACAATATTTGTTTCTTCCCATTCACTCAAAGAGTATATTGATTCAATCTTTCATCATGCATAGAATATCTATCATATTGCCAAGATCTACCCAATAGAATTGGCAACAATCCATAGGCATAATATCACACAAAACTTCATCAAATTAATCTCCAATCTTGAACTTCACAAGGCATTGCTCACTTACCAATGTCTTATGCTCATCTTTGATCCATGAAACATGATAGGGTTTAGGATGCTTCAGCCTCTATAATTGCAACTTTATAACTAGCTCTTCTAATGCCAAATTTGTGGAACTTCCACTGTCCATGATACTTTGCAACATTTTCTAGCCATATTACATCTTGTCTTGAAAAGACTTCTCTTTAAAATAGGTTCCTCATGACTTCCCTTATTACATAAGGTTCTTCTCACCATCAGATCCTTAGGTCCACTTAGTGAACCCTCATCATCTCCTTGAATCACAACATTTCTATTAACTTGCCCACTTTTAGAGGATCTACATTCAAAAGATCTATGTCCCTCTTTACCACATCTGAAACAATTACCATGAAAACCACTTCTAGAATAAGAATTACCTCTTCCTCAGTAAGAATTAGTACCTCCTTAGTAAGAATTGCCACCTTTCCATTCAATCTTGTTTCTATCATCACTCTTCCATTCAAATTTTCCCTTATCTTGTACAAAATTATCAGATCTACCACCTTCACCATAAGATCTACCTCTACCTCTCTGGAATCTACCACCTCTACCTCGTTGTCTTTGTTCATGCTTCTTTGTCAAGATCTCCTAAGCTTTCAAGGCATATTGGTATGCTTCTTCCACACTTTCCAACTTTGCAAAACTTATTTCATATTGTATTCTATATCTCATTCCATTTATGTACCTTGCAATTTTCTTAACATCATCATCCACATGTCTAGATTTGATGTCCAATCTATAGAATTCCTCAATATACTCTTTCATAGTCATGTGCTTTTGTCTCACATTTTGCATCTTTCTCAACAAGCTAACTTGGTAATCAATATGAAGGAATTTGTTCTTTACTTTATTTACCATCTTTGGCCAAGTTTTTATCTTTTCCTTTCCTCTCCTTTGTCTATCTGTCTGCAAACGCTCCCACTACAATGAAGCATGACCTTTCAGCCTAATAACTGTAATCATCACCTTCTTATTATCAGGAGTGTTTTCATAATAAAAAAACTTCTCCATATCAGAGATCCAATCCAACACAACATTGGTATCTAACTTTCTATCATAAGAAACAACTTCTATAGGAGGATTTGGATTTTCCCTAGACAACACTCTCAACAACCTTGGTTCATCTTGGTCTTCTTCAAGTTCTGGATTAGGGTTTGGTGCTACTACTTCATCATCACTTACATCATGTAGATGTGCTCCTCTCCTTCAGGCTATCTCCACAACATCAAATCTAGCTACAATTTGTCTCAATGTATCTAATATTGCATTATCAACATTTTCTCTACCTTGAACCATATTTACAAATCAGGTTCCTACAAGATCATAATCCTCTATAAATTATAGGTTAGATTCCTAAATTTTCATCCCTATAACCCAAATTACTCAGGGTTCTACATGATCCAATCAACACAAGGATGAACCTCACACTTTGACACCACCTAACATAGGGTAGGCTGGGAGTAACTAAGGCTAATAGGTACACTGAGCTACCCAAACCACCATGTGAGAGTTAACACAATAGAAGTAAACACAAAAGAGAACAACACCATAGAGAGTGAGAGAACAATATTCCTTATTGATTCATAAAAATAATTAGCAAACATGCCCAGCTATAAGGCCTTCTGGGTTATGGCCAGGAACACAATATATTCAAGATCAAAGATCCAACATCAAATTTGCAGCTCTAGATACATATGTAGTAAACTTTCCAAACTTTCATGTTCTGCTCTAGAATCCCTCCAAAACTGCCCAACTCTAAGGCTAAACATTCTATATATACTTGTCAAAATGGATCACAAATCATTCTAGAACATAACATAAGAGGAAGGCCGACCCAACAATGGTTTGGACATATCCCAAGAAAAGATCTTAACATAAATGTTGCAATCAAAATAAATCCTACAAGTTGGCTCATAGAAATTATGTCCAAATGTTGACACTTAGCATAAATAGGAAAACTTGGCACATGAAGGGTCAGTTGACATACACTAGGTAACTCAACACATAAAGAGTCACTTTGCATACACTAGGTAACTTGACACATGAAGGAACATTCGATCAACACTAGATTTCTATAGTAACTCAACATCCATTAGATCTACAATAACTCAGCATCCATTAGAGCTACAGTAACTTGACATCCACTAGAGCTACAATAACTCGACATCCATTAGAGCTACAGTAACTCAACATCCACATGCAAAATGAACAAAAATGAGTAGGATAACAAGGCAACCCAAGATGCTTCTGCATCACTTACTCTCTTAAAGTTCCACTTTTCCCTTGGTTAAGTATTATTTGGTTATCATGCGACATCCTATCTTACATCATTTTCAATTGTATTTTCACATTAAATAAATCCCTTACCTTGGAGCTTAAATACAGTGTCATCCTTTATAAGAATTTTCTTTTCAATTATTGCATGGTATCTCTCTACATTAATTCCTTCCATGGCCTTATAGGAGTTGTGGCCTCTTTGGATTGGACTAGGGTTTTCCCATGGATAATATCTTGATCTTGAAATTATTTTATCCTTGCTTATTACTTCGTTAATATGTCAAACTAAACACTTGTTTTTCCTTCTTAAGAGGACTATGCATGGACTCCTCATTGCATATATTTTTGTTCATTTTAAGCATGATAGATATAATACACTAGCATAACAAAAATTTCTAGGGTTAGTTACTATCCTTTTTTTAAATTTTGGATTAGTTGACAAGCATAAAAAAACTCCCTAGACTATTTGACCTATCTAGGCACATAGATATCCAATTTGCATGGTGACAATTCGATCAATGTGTGGGGTGTGCACACATATTAGTCCTTATAAATATAAAGGATCATATTCCATTCATGAGACACACACACACACACATATAAAAAGCTACCAAAAGTACAAGGTTTTTATAGTATTGACTACCAGGCACAAAAACCTACTAGACTATTAAAGCCCATCTTTTGTGAGATTCATAGTAAGAGACACAAATATTACTAGGTGACAAGATCACACCCATTTTTGTCAGTGTTTTAAAAAAAATCTCTATATCTTAGTTTTGGACTCAATGAAATGAGAAATCAAGTCTTTTGTGGGCTTGATTATCTTCTTGTTTCCTTAGTTGTGATAACATAATCTTATGCATTTCATCTACTTTACTATTACTTTGAGTTTGATTCACAACCCTACTAAAGTGAGGGATAAATGTAACATATTAAAAAGTTTTCAATTTTTTTTAGAGATCTTTGATCCCTCCCTCTAATGATATCTTAGGTCCTTGAATGTACTTATTCTTGAATTGTTTTCTCTCCTTGAGTTTTTGTTCATTTCTACTCATTATTTTACTATCTTTGAGATCCTAATGCATAACTTTAGGTTCAAAACCATAGGTTGGGGTTGAGTTTATCCCTTTCCCCCAATTAAGGGACAAGTATATCCCAAACCCCCTTGAAAGGGATGAGGTCATCCCTTACCTAAGGTGTTTTTTCTCAAATCCTATGCCAACTTGGAATTTTAATTAGTTTTCCCACTTAGTGTAGTTGGACCTTTCAATTTTAATTCTAAAATAATTATAAAGGGAATATCACTCACTCAATTTATTCATCAAATAGTATTAATTATTATCTATGAGTATTTGTTCTATTAGGTTGAAAACCAAAATTAATTCAAGTCTTCATCCACTCAAGCAAGTTTTCGAGGTACACTCAAAAAGTTTCAAAAAAGAAAGAAAGTTTTCAATGAAGGCCATCATTTCATGTTATCGATAATTCATTTCATTCTCAATATATATCTTCTATCTTTATAAATAATACAAGATTTTTTCATCAAGAAAGGAGATCTACTTTTATCAAGATTGTACAAGTATTTATCCTTCAAGCATTAACCCTTTAAGTGTTCAAGAACATACTTAGATTCACATATATATGATTTGGCACTTGTAGATATATTTAATTTTTGAAAACATAATACATTATCATTTTTTATCATTCATACATCTATGTACAAGCATCTATACATCTTTGTGGATAGTTGATCTGGATCCCTCCATAGATATTTGACAAGTAAGATCAATATATGCAGTTGTCTTTCTTTTAAGTTCTTTCTCATTTAAATATTAATTCCTAAATGAGGGGTTGACCAAGTAAATCCCCCCACCCCCACAAAAATACCATATTTTTGTGTGTAGGTTCATATTTACTTTTTCATTAGAGTATTGGTTGCAGATCTTAGAACTTGGGTTTCTATACTTGGAGTTTTAGATTTTGTGAAAAGTGGGTTTCTTTCACTTGCCCTAATGTGATATGAAAAAAAGGAGTAATCAATATATACAACTTAATTAATTTCTTTCCATACTCATTGATTCCTAATTTTTATGTCACATGTTAGAGAAGTTTTCTCATTCAATATATTTTTATATTCATTCTTCTTTGGGTGTTAGGGATTAAGGTTGGGGTACTTCTAACTCCTTATTTTGATCAAAGTTGACTATAATATCCTGATCCATTTAAGTAGTGAGGGATTTATATGTGAATCCTTAGTACTAAAGGAGAATTTATGTAGTAAGTATGTGTAAGAATTGTGTATAGCTTTGATACCATGTAAGAATTTGCCTTAAGGAAAAATCACCCAAGATCAAGAAGCTCAAGCACTAGCACAATATGGACCAGTAAAGTATGATAAAAAAAAAAAGAAAATGAATTGATGTACATACACACTAGGAGTGCCTAAATATAAAGGCCTCTAGTAGGAGTCAACAAAATGATAAGACTCACAACTAAGTACATGTCAACCAAGAGTGGATTATCCTCCATTGAGCATAGAAGTTAGTGTGATGATGAGAGGATAAACTTACATAGGTGTGTCACATAGAAATATGTCATAGAAACCATGTGCTTAATTAGAGTGCGAACAACTATGTTGTCTACATGAAAACTCAAATAAATATGCAAACTCCTGTGTTCTAGACACCATGTGCTAAATTAGAGTTGCTAACTCCTGTGTTGTCAACAACACAACTCATATGAGTACGCATAGTCTAAGGTGTCTAACTAATAAATAATAAAATAATGCATTAATCTAAGTAAACTTAAGTAAAGTGTAATCATAATTAATTATTTACACTAACATCCCCCCTTAAGTGTAACTTCGGGGAATGCACTTAAGCTTACAAAAGATATAATAAAAATGTATGATGGGTCCCAGCTAGTAGGCCATGTTAGGTACCCATGTACAAATGCAATGGAATCTCTTTGAAAACAAAGAGAGAGGGAAAGCTTCATGGGAAAAACCCTCCACCAAAAAGAGAGATGAAAAAATAAGATGCATGGATGGATGGAGTAATTAAGACCCCCCCATTACACCATACATCATGTATATACAATAGAGAAGTATCAAAAGGACATATCCCCATAAGAAGAACCTTGATGGCTTTACATGATTGCTTCTCAACATGACTCTTAAAGGATAGAAAATTATCAAACACTTCATTCTTGTGATTAAGAAAGTAGACCCATGTGTAGCATGAAAAGTCATCAATGAAAGTCAAGACATAATGATTCTTGCTAATTAATGTTATTGAAAAGAGGCTTACTAGGAACCAACTCAAGAATAACTAATGCTCTCCAAGACTCCCCTTTGTCATACTTTTCTTCTAGATGCATATCCATTGAACAAGTTGAACATTCACCCATAGAAAAGTTGAAAGTAGGGAGACTTTTGACCATTTTTTTGAGCTAAGTTGCTGAAGATAGCAGAAGGCAAGATGTCCATACCACTCATGCCATAATTTACTTTGTTATTGAGAATGTGTCAACAAGGCACATGAAGAAGACTTAGGCACAAAGTGAGAGAAAGAATAAAGCCTTGTTTCATGATTGACTTTACCCATTGCAACCAATGAATCATCCTTAAGATTTTGCACCATTACTAAATTAAGAAGGAACTCAACTTTATTGCCACCTCCATAGTGAGTGATACGGTAAATTGAAAGGAGATTAGTGCTAAGGCTAGGAACATAGATAACATCTTTGAACTCTTCATTTTCCATCTCAACTTGTCCCTTCCCTTCAACTTCCACTTGCATATCATTCCCTACAAAGATGTGAGGTACCTTAGACTGCTTCAATGAAGAAAAGTGTCCTTTTAAAGAACCCATATGATATGAGGCACCTAAGTTAAGAATCCATTCCCCTAAATAACATGAACTTGCCATAAATGCTTGCCCTTTTCCCTTTGAAGTGGATGGATTTGAATCCTTGGAGGCATTTGGCACATTGATTTTGTTCTTCCTAAGTAAGTTTTCCAATTCATCTAATTCTCTTAGTCTTGTAATGATGTTCATCATGATTTGGTTTCTTGCAATATGCATAAAATAGTTTATCCTTCTTGTTGGAAGAAGAATTTCCTTGTTGTGAGAAGGAATATTGTTGTGTCTTTGATTGTGATTTTGGCTTCCACTACTTTTTCTTGCTATTGGTAGAACTTTTTCCACCTTGATTTGTTTGGTTCTCATTACTAGCCACCAATGTTGTAGACTTGGATGACTTGAGAATTCCCATATCTATCAACTTGGATTGTTCCAACATTAGCATTTCTACAAATGCATCAAATGGAGGCTTAGTGAAGACACTTCCCATGGTCAACGTATGAGTGTTGTAACTTGAAACAAAAGATTCATACTCTGAAGGTAGCCTCTTCAAGATATGATGAATCAATCTATCATCCTTCATGGGATTACCACAATCCTTAAGTAGCACTCTCAATTCATTGGTTTTGTTGACATAGTCTTGAATTGTGTCAAAATTATTAAGATCTAATACAAGTAGATCATCCTCAATTTGGAATCCCTTTTCCTCATCCACCTTACCATACAAACCTTCAAATTTTTCCCAAGCACTCTTGGCATCCTTAAAGCTAGAAATTTGGAAGAAGAGACCTCTATGAACACAACTCCTAATAATTCCTAAAAATTGGTTGTCTTTAACTTGCCAATCAACTTGTGCAATAGTATCAGTGGGTTTTACAATTACACCATCAACATATAGATTTAAGCCTTTTTCCATTAGTCTACTCCATACAATATCTTTCAATGTAGTATAATTTTGTGAAGTTTAAAGTGGAGTTTTAGGTGAACCCATGATGCAAAAAATTAAAAGAGCACAAGAGAGAAAGAGAGGCACAAGAACAAAAGACACCCCCCTCCCCCCTATTCACTCAATCAAAGAACCCCCCAAAAATGATGCTTTTGGCACTTTATATGTAGTGCATTTATAATAGGTCACTTGTCAAAATGGACAAAAGTGGGCTTCTTATTTTTTTGTTTACAACCTCGTTTTGGAGTTCAAATTTGGTACTTAGCAATGTAACTTAGATGTGCAACAATTTTGAAGTTTTATCAAAGCAATACAATGCAAAAAGGACCTATTTTTGAAAGTGGTATTTCTATCCACACAAGCCTATAATCTGATTGTAGATATGGAAAGTAGACAAAAAATTATTCACTTTTTAAAAAAATGGAACTTGAAAATGTGTCCAGATGAGCCTGAACTAAGCCTTTGAGGTTGCGAAAATTGGGATTTGCAATTTGCAAAAAAATTTAGGAACAAATATAAAAAACATCCTACACCAATGTTTAGATCATGAAATTCTACTCCAAAACAAAAAAAAATTGTGTAAAACAAGGAGTCTGTATGAGGGAGATATTGTTGTTTGAAAATCACCTCTATAATTTTTTTTTTTGAATCACCGTTGTCGAACCTCCAAAAATCAAATGATTCTTGATTTCACCTCAGATGTTTGATTTTGATGAAACAAAATTTGATATGAGAGTTTTTTGACCTTTTGAATATGATGCCAATATTTGATTTGCACTAGCAAGCTCCAATCTTGTCCTGCAAAAAAAATCTCTCCTACTAGCCTAAAAGGCCAATTTTTCCATAGAATTTTGAAATTAAAATGAAAATTTGAAAAGAAAAAATGAAGAGACATAAAAATATTTAGATTTTAAAAATTTATTGCATAGATCTAAAGAGATCATACCAACTTCACAAATCGGGCCTTCGATTTTTGGTTTGCAAATTTTTTTTGCCTTAGATTTGACTATGGCCTAGGCTAGGCAAATTTATAATCAAAATTCATCAAATTGATCCTCCAGACACTATGGTGAGGTCCTCTTTGGCTCTAGATGCTCCCAATAGATGTAGATACTTCGGATCTGAATTGTAGTCCTCCAAGAGGTGAAGTAAAAATGGTCTCCAATGGCTATGTGAAGAGAAGCTCCCTCAAATCTAATACCATTTAAGAATTTGGTAGAGCTCTAATACCATGTAATAATTTTTCTTTAGGAAAAATCAACCAAGATCAAGAAGCTCAAGCACTAGCGCAATATGGACCAATAAAGTATGATCATAATAACAATATGAAAATAAATTGATGTACATACACACTAGGAGTGCCTAAATATAAAGGCCTCTAGAATAACTAGGAGTCAAAAAAATGATAAGACTCACAACTAAGCACATGTCCACCAAGAATGGATTATCCTCCATTGAACACAAAAGTTAGTGCGATGATGAGAGGATACACTTACATAGGTGTGTCATGTAAAAAGATCTTGCAGACACCATGTGCTTAATTAGAGTGCAAAAAACTATGTTATCTACATGACAACTCAGATAAATATGCAAACTCCTGTGTTGTAGAAACCATGTGCTAAATTAGAGTTGCTAACTCTTGTGTTGTCAACATGACAACTCATATGAGTACACATAGTCCAAGGTGTCTAACTAATAAATAATAAAATAATGCATTAACCTAAATAAACTTAAGTAAAGTGTAATAGAAATTAATTATTTATACTAATAGTATATTCTTAATTCATCCAATGATTTATTTTTTCTTCCTCTTTCTTGTTTAATATACTAGGTTTGGGTCACTAGTGTTAGTGACTAATAGAATAGATAGATGTATAATATTTCATCATGTTAATTATGTTTTTCCAATGCAAAAGCATCCTAGGTGTAAGAGAAATCTTTCATCATGCAAAAATATTTCTTTTCTATTTCTTGAATAAGGGTTGTCTCAATGCAAATTTTTTGTTTGTGGAGGCTTGCTTCTTGGTAAGTCAATCATATGAGCTTGGAATGTCCTGATTTCAGAGGTGGAGGTTCATCTTGGATATATTAGTCGTCCAGTTAAGGATCACTACCATGTCATGAGTATTCATAAAGTTATTATTGATATTTGGTGTGAAATTTTGGTATAAAAACTTTAGGCTTAGTTTTGAAGGCCTTAGAGGACTTGAATGAGCTCTAAAATGAGTTCAAATGGCACTTGCACAAGTTATAGCATATAGATCAAAGATTGAGGAGTCTAGAATAGGGTTATAATAGCCAATCAAGTCAACGATTTGTAAGTTATGGTCTTTTGAAGTTGGTCAACCAAAATTTCTAAAATACATGTCATAATTGTTTTGAGATGACTCTATATATAAGTTTAGGGTTGGTTAGCCTCAAGGGTTAGGGTTTTATTTCTACAACATTCCTAGGTGATGTAAATTTGCATATATAAGGAAGGTCCATAGATTGTCTAGAAAAAAATTGGGTGATACTTGTAGCTATATCTTGAATATTCTTGTAAGGAAGGTGCCCAATTGGGTTTCCATATTGTATTTCAAGCTTCTATAAGTTTGCATTTGTGATGATAATAATAAGCCAATATTTTGTTCTTGAAAATTATTGTTATTTGTTTGTTTTTGTTATGTTTTTATGGTATTAAGGGGAGAATTCTTCATCAAATGGTATTAGAGAGACCCTTCATTGGTGGTATTAGATCAAAATTTCCTAAGTGTGTAAACATATCGCTAGTTGTTAGGTAGTTCACACCAAGATTGTGGTTTAGGTTGTATGTATAGACATATTGTCAATTGTGAGATAGTTTATACTAGGGTTTCAACAAAAGCATGAAAATACCTCCACAAAGGGAACATGGTGGAAGAGCTAGGGGTGCTACACTTGAGGGTTTTAGAACCCTCTAGAGAAAAATCTTGCACTTGAGGGTGTTAGACCTAAGGGTATTGCATAGAGATGAATCTTGTTGTAAGAGATGAAAATGATAATGAAAGAAAAGAAGAAGGAAAAGTTGATCGAGAAGTAGAAGATAAAGCTATAAATCTAGAAGAAGAAAGGATTTTTAGGGCTATTTCCAAGATTGGAGAAAACAACAAAGTTTGAGGTTCCCACATTTTTGGGAAATCTTAACCTAGATGAGTTGATAGATTGGATCAATGAATTAGAAGAGTACTTTAAATATGAAGATATTGAAGATTTGAATAGGGTCAAATTTTTAAAGGCCAAACTGAAGGGTTGTGTAAAGATTTTGTGGTAGGAGATTCAATTGGAGTGGAATAGAAGAGAAAAGGATAAAATCACAAGATGAGATTAGATGATAGCTAAATTGAAGTGACAATTCATTCTTGTTGATGATGAGCTTGATCTATAGAAAGAAAATTACAAGGTTGAAGCAAGTGGGATGATCTATTCAAGAGCATACAGAGGAGTTCTACCAAGTTCTCATTAGAACAGGCCATGCATAAGTTGAAAAGGAGAAAGTTTTCCATTACCTTAATGGGTTGAGGCCAACCATTCAAGAGGAGCTAACTATTGTTTGGATGAATAGTATTGAGGAGACATATCAGTTTTCCCTAAGAGTAGAATTAAAGTTGAACAAGAAGTTTGAGAGAAGAAAAAGTGGAGGAGATCCTAGTAGAAGATCTATTGGACAATCTTATGGGGGTTGAAATGATTAGGTTGGCAATAATAGTTAGAGTCAGAGAGAAGACAATTGTTTGTATGACTAGAATTGTTAGAAACTACTATTGGAATAATTGTTATGTTGTCATTGATGTCAAACCTATTGGTGAGAAATTTTGCTATCTGATTTGAGTTTCATATCTATTTGATTGATGAATAAGATTTGAAGTTGTTCATAACAAAAATATCTAGAGGAAAGGTTGACTTATGAATTGGACATTATAAATGGACACTTGATTAGTTGGAATTCAATAAGATAAAGTGATTGTTTAAATCATATTACAAGTGGAGAATATGGTTACACTGAAGCCTGGAAGGATAAATCTAAGATAGATCAAATGCATAGGCTTGACCAAGCAATAGAGCAGAAGATTAAGAAACTTGAAGTGCATGTCGAGTGATTCTAGTGTCAATCGAGCACCATAACAAGCGAAGAAGAGTTAGTATGGACCAAACATCAAAATCAAATGAGTGATAGTTTATGTGCCTAGAAAGAAATTTAGTAGTGAATGAGTATCCCAGTGATGACCAAGTGTCAAAGCCTAGTACTAGTTAAGGAACAAAATTTTAACAATTTATGAGAAATCATAACTTCTAGCTAACTAAGTTGATTTCTTGGGATATGAAAAGTATATTTAAGATAAGAATCAATGAGTTGGATCATTTAATGCTAGGAGAAAATTAGTTAAATGATCTAAGGAATGGATTCCAAGAGAAGCTTCTAGAAAAGATGAGGATCAATAAGATGATGATCAAATTCATTGTATGTGGTAGATCAAATTGTAAACTCTAAGATCTATGGTGATGTTCAAGCAAAAAAAGATCAAAATTACCTATAAGGAGGTACAAGGGCTAGACCTACAGTAGGTGTGAGAAAGTTCTAGACTGTTGTAAAAAGTTGGAGTAGTTGTTGATGTTGTTGACTGGTGAATCTAAGCACAAGGCTAAGAAGAGTTGAGAAGAGGTGAAGAATGATTGCTTAAAGGGTTTCCAATCAAATCTAAGATTGAGATGAAAATGGAGGCCAAACAATAAGTCAACTTATGAGATGAATTAAGATCTATATATGCAAAGTGAGTTGTAGCTAATAGATCAAAACCTATTGTTGCTTTCTAACCATTGTAAATAGTATTTGAAATACTCTAATTAAGGTTGACCTAACAGCCATATGTAAATCTTTTAGTAGGGTGACATTCTAAGGGAATGTTCTAAAGTCCTCTAACAAGGATACTCCTAATAGGGTGATTAAATCCTTTAGAAAGGTCACATTTGTAACCTTTAATAAGGTTGGCTCCTAATAGAACTCACTTCAAAAGCGTGAAAAAATGGTGACATGTTACAAGTGGTTTTTCCCAAATTGAGTTTCCTCATTTAATCCTAGTGTCAAACTTGTGTGGATGTTATTTATAGTGTTTTACTAATTATTTTTTACATTTTGCAAGTTTTTTATATTTAAGATAGTGAACAATTAGTTGATGTTACTGAAAGTTGACTGTAGAGATTGAGCGATGGAATGATAAGATTTGAAGTTGTTTAAGTGTTTGTTTATTTAATTGGTACATCTAGACCTTGGATAACTAATTCACCCCTTCTCACTTATTCTAAGTATTCCAAAAATTGGTATCAGAGTGTTGGTTCTTGTAGATAAAATTTTAAAGGTATTCAAACATAAAAATCATGATGTACAAAAAGGAGGTACCAAAGTTGAACAAAGAGAATTTTCCTGCATGGTAAAGATGTTGGTCTTAGAATGGTTTTGACATTTGAGTGTCAACACACGTAACCACTTTCTACATTGAAGCCAAGTACACTATGTATGCTGAGCCATAGTATGTGCTGAGTCAGAATTCCAATAGGTGTCGAGTCACAATTGATGCCAAGAAAGTTAGAACACTACATGTGCTGAGCAAGTCAAAATGCTACATGTGCAAAGCAAGACAACATGTAATAGGTGTTGAGCAAACTAGGATCAAATATGTGCCGAGCACTAGTAGTTTAGTATGTGCCGAGTAACACATAATCAACATATGAGTTTGTGCCCTCACAAACTTAGATGTAAATTTTTTTTGGAGCTGACATAGAAGGATTTCAAAGAAGAATAAGGACAAGAATGAATCTTTTATATTTCCTATGCAATCAACATGCAACCAATTAGAAAAATGAAGAAGGCATGCAACCAATGAGAAAAATGTAAGGAATGAGCAAGAATTCAAGATTCAATATGGATCGTAGCTCCATACCTAACCCTAAGTCTACAAAGTCTTTATATGAAGGTTTAGACCCCACAATTTTTTGTTGATGAATAGAAGTTAAGGAAGTTGCTAAGCAGATAACAAAGTTGCAAAATAGGGAAAACAATAGGGGCATCACAAACTTAGTGAATTGAACAACAATTACACATCTAGCTAATCAAAATAGTACAAGGGATACGAACAGATATTAGATCAAGCAAGGATCACATCAGAATGAGTAGATCAAGTGCCTAAAATCAACAATTGAAGATTGTAAGCAATCAGGTCAAAGGTTTCTAATACTCTCTAGCAATTGCATTAGATAGTGAAAATCCTATGTTGATAGGTTAGCTTAGCAGCTATTTTGAAGATCCTTTGAAGAGGTGACTAAATCCTTTAACAGGGTGACACTTCATGTAAAGTGTTTGTAAATCCTTTAACCAAGTCACTATTGACATAGTGTAAAACCTTTAACAGGGTAGGCCTTGCACAGGGCAGACCATCAGAAGTGGTCAAACAATTATTGTTGTTATGATTTTGTGGGTATCATCCCCACCCCAGTTTTACCTTCTTATTCCTGGAGGGTTTCTGGGTTACGAAATCTGGTGTTATGTTTGTTGATGCATGTGTTTACTTTATGTTTATTTAATATGTTTACATGCATGCAGTTTAATTTTAGTTATTTGTTTTAAAGGATTAGAAAATGTTAAAAGTGTGGTACTTTTGATTCACCCCCCTCTCAAAAGTACTCTTCCCATTTGAATATTCCAACATTTGGTATTAGAGCAGGTTACTCACAAGGAGAAGCCTAATAGCTTAGAGAAAAGATCTTAATCTGGAAGTCTTCAAACTTGGGAAGATCATAGACAATCAGGTGATTGATGTGCACCTTGTTCTACACAAATTGGAGGAAGCCAGAGAAGAATTGAGAAAGTCCTTGAAAAGAAGGAAGGATATAGCCATAGCTGAAAATGACATACACTACAAGGAGATTGATACCACACAAATGTTTGCCAATGGAGATTCCAAGGATTTTGATGTAGCAATAGCTGAACTAATGGAGAAAAATAGAGCACAAGCTGAAGAAATTAGAATACTCAAGTTTGAACAAGAATCACAAGCCATAATGCTTTGTGAAGTGACTGAACAAAAGAAGAGAGCCATTGAAGACAAGCCCATGATAGAAGATGACAAGAGAAATCTTACTAATAGATTAGAAGAGAAGAAAATTGAGTTTGAAAAAATCTCAAACATGCAGCTTGACACCTTAAGTCAGATGATGAATGCTCATCATGAGCTAAACATGAAGGACATTGAGATCTCCACCCTGAGAATGTAAAATGATTAACTACAAAATGACCTGAAAAGAGAGAAGGAGATAGCAAAAAGCTTCAACAAACCCAATGAGGCTATCAAGTACTTTGATCAACTACTGAAATTACCAAGGGCTAGCAATGATACTTCAAGACTTGGTTACACCAGCATTAAGCAAGGAGAATCATCCAAGACTATAGAAGAAAGAAGTAACAAAGGTAAGAACACTAAACCTAATTTTCATTTCTATGATAAAAAGGGACATACCTCTAATTTATGTAGGAGAAAAAATGGTCATCAACATGATAAGCCTAAAAGTGCAAGCTTTTGTCACAAGTGCAAAAAACAAGGACATCAAGCACATGAATGCAGAACCAAGACCATGAGGACACCAAGATTTGAGGGTCACTACTAAAACTACAAAAAGTATGGACATAGAGCATTTGAATGTAGATCAAAGCCTATGTGGACACCCAATTAGACTACAAATGAAAACAACCATGGTCATCATTGCAATTGGGACTATAACACTAGGTATAGCTGTCACTACTATCAGGAATATGGACACATTCCTCAAAATTGCATAAGGACACATTTTAGAGGGAACTACAGTAGATGGTTAAGTCAAACCACATGTTTTAGTTGCTTAAAGATTGGTCACATTAGTAGAAATTTCTCAACAAAGTCAAAAGCACCCAAGACAGAAGTCAACAAAGGAAAAGAGAAGGTTGATGTTGAACAAATCAGAGGGCAAATGAACAAGACTTGGAAGAAGAAAGATGAGTGCAACACATCAAATGGAGGGATCACTTCACCCAAAAGGTCAAGTGATCACATCTCATCCAACTAAGCAAGAATAGGCATATGGGACTAATATACAAAGTTATATCATACATCAGTCTGAAGACAAAAGAAGTACTACAAGGAAGAAATTTGCATGAGCAAAGATGCCAAGTCAAAATTTGAAGTTTTTGCAAATATTGCTGAACTGTCCTCAGATGCCAAGTAAAGCTCCTAATAGCAATTGAGTTGATAGTTGATAGTGAAGTAGAAATCTAGTGAAAGTTGAATAAATGAAATATAATAAGAGTTGAGTCATGGTGAAACCTTCAAGTGCCAAGTTTATAGTTGTATGCACTAAGAATTTAATGCTAGGTTTTTAAAAGTATAAGGTCAAATTTTGATCATTTTTATGCCATTCAAACATAGAGCAAAGACAAGAAGAGTGTAGAAGCAATCATACAACAACCTTGAAGCCATTTGCATCAATCTCAATAGTGATTCAACATACATTTTGACGATCTAAGGTATTTATCAAGTGTTGAGCTACGTAGTGTTAAAGTTTTTAATACATTAAAACCCTAGTTTGGTATAATGGCTTCTAGCTCCAAGAACCCCAAAGGAAAGGAAGGACATGAAGTCCAGCTAGTTAGTAATGAGGTAAAACAACCTGAGTTTAGGCCAATCCCTAAAGTTTCCTACAAGAACGATCCAGCTGGCTCATTGTCCATTATACCACCAAAAATTGTCATGGTACAAGATGTGAGAAAGTGTTATAACTACAAGATAGGTGTACTAGGTGATCTTGAGATATTCCAAGCCTATGAAAAACTGTGTGAAAGCAAAATTCTAAAGGATGAATTCCAAATAGTCAAGAAAAAGGGTTTGACCAATGCCCTAGTTTACCCTATAGGTATCATAATAGAATGGATATGAATTGTCCTTAGTAGAATTCACAATAGATGTTTGTGGTTGGAAATAGGACTAGTAAAGATTAAAAAAAGGATAGTACATAGGGTTACAGGTTTCCCAACCCTAGATCGGCCTAAAACCTTGAGAAGTGATTCAAAAGAGATCATTGAAAGGAATACAGGAGCCAAATGGAATAAGAGGGTTGTGACTATTGACATTGTAATTGATCCCCTTCTATATTTTTCAGTGAGAGTAATCTCTCACAAAATTTACTAATCTAGTAGATTGAACAGGGTTCCATGTATAGCTATTGATGTAGCCTACCAACTTGTGAAGAAAGATCATAGATATGATCTAGTAGAACTGATGTTGCAACAACTAAATGAGGACCTAGGAGTGATAAGGAGGTCAAAAGGTGCTCAATGTAACTTTGGTTGAGTTCTTATGTGCATATTCTTTTATGTCATGGAAGAGTTTCCTTCTGGAAAGGTGAATTAGAACCCAATCAAAACTTTAATCACACAAATCAATGAGTTCATTGATCAAATGGGTGATAATTTTGAGGCCCAAATGACAAGGTATTTTGAGGATTTTAAGAAATCCATGAGGCAAAGGGTGAGAATACCAGTTTCCCTAGTGGAAAAATACATAAATGACATATGCTTTTTGGTAGACATTGATTATACCTACATCTAGGCAACAATACCAAGAGTAAGATGGCTAAGGCCATTGGGATACGAACTTGATATAGATGAAGCCTCAACAACAATCACAACATTGCTTGCAGAAGAGATAGATAAGGAGGCTCCTCACTTTGGCACATATGATGTTGTCAAATCCAAAGTTGAAACAAAATTGAAGACAACCTCTATTATTAAGAGGGAAGATAAATTAGTAAAGAAGATAAAGAAGAAATTTGGAGTAAATATTGGAGGAGAAGCAAGTGATAAAGAAGAAGAAGAAGAAGAAGGAGAGAGTGAAGAAGAAGAAGAGAAAGGGCAAGGCCTAAAGGAGTTGACATAGGGTTTAGGAGAAGACAAGGAGGAAGTTGCCAAGGAAGAAGAAGCCAAGGAAGTACCTACTCTAGCTGAGCAAAAGAGAAGAAAGGCTAAAACTCAGCCTCCAGCTCTGCCCAAACCCAAGAAGGTCACTAAGCCTGCACAAGCCAAGCCAACACCAACAACAAGAGCTAGCACAAGGACATACACACAAAAGGCCAAAGAGGCAAAACAAGTGAAGAAGAAGGGTACTGAACAACCTAATGAAGTGCCAAAGAAGAGAAGAAAGTATGTGGCATAGCCAGACATAGATGATGAGGAGAGAATAGAGTCAAAGGATATTAACCAATTCAGAGTGGTAAGTCATCCTCCTAAATTTTCTATAGACAAAAATTGTGAAAACATTAAGAATGTAGATTTGAATGATTTTAAAAGTCTTGATTTCAGCAAGTTAAGTAGAAAAGAGAAAATTAGAATAGAGGAATCTATATATGCCATGATGGCTTAATTTAAGAATACACCTCTAGAGCTAGACAATACCATGCCTAGAGAGCTATATGAGATAATTGAAAACAAATGGCATTATTCTCTGAAAATAGAAAAGGAGATTAGAGAATCTACCTTAGCACAAGTGACGCCTGACCTGATAAGAGGTCAAATAAAAAAGGCTAATAAGAAACATGGTGGCAAATTTGCACGTAAATATAGAGCCTTCAGCATCCTACAAAATAAGATTGAAGATGTAGTAAATAAATCTACACAATTGTGGAAAAAAATCTACAAAATAACTGACGGCAAGGAAGAGGAAGCAAATAAGGTAGAGGTTAGTACCTAGGAAAAGATAGAAGAAAAGAAAGTGGAAGAGAAGAAAGAGAAAGGAGAAGAAGAAAAGAAAAAGGAAGAGGATAAAGAAACAAGAAAAGAAGAATAAAAGAAAAGAGAAGAAGAAAAGAAAGATGAGGAAGATAAGGAAAAAGGTGAGGAGGAAGAGACACAAAAGGGAAAGGACATGGTAATAGCTAAACAATAACAAGAAGAGGAATAGAGCGTGCAAGACACATAAATGACACCTCCTAGCCCTCCTCATGTAACCATCACACCTGCAGATACAATAACTATTAAGGATGTTCCTAACAATTCAGCTTAGAACATGAATCCCCTAACTACAGAGGATCTATCCAAGATCTTTCACCAATCCACTCTATAGGCATAGTTATGCACAAACCCTATATTGTTGAGTGTAGATGAGCTACTAAAGGCAGTAGCAGAACCAAAAAGAGATAGGTGAAACCACAAGAACCACATTTCACCTATACAACTACTAGCACCAAAATTTTAATGCTTCCACCACCAATGGTAGCAGGTTACACCATATAGAAGCCAAGTGTAGAAGAAGGGAAGTTTGATGAGTAGAAGGATACATCAAAGGAAAAGAAGTAGGCTGCTATTTAAACATTGGTAGAACTACCAAAGACAAGCATTCCTACAAAAACCCTTCAGATGCTGAGCACTGAAGCCATACCTTTGCAAATCTCCACACCAGGCTTGAGCTCAACCAAGGTGGCCAGGGTACTTCACTATGGAGACCCTAAGTTAGATGAAGACATAGTCATACCTGCCTATGAGTCAAAGACCATCACCATGGACAAGATCGCAACAATGCAAGATGCATTAAACAGGAGGAAGAGGTAGGAAATACTCAAAAAAGAGTATAAACACAAGCAAGCAGTACATGAGATTAAGGACATCTTTATGGATGCCTTAGCTTGAAGTCACCAGATGAGTCAAAGCCCATAATAGAACAACTATCTGATATAGTTGACCAGGTAACTAGTGAAAACCAAGATACAAATGTTAAACTTATGGAATGGTCTAAGAGGAAATTTCAGGGGAAGGAGAATGAGAAAATATCAAGTGGTATAGCACTTGAATAGGTAGAATTGTCTAGGAAAATTGACAAGGTCAAAACTGTACTTGAGAACATTTTCTCATTGTACAAAAAGCTCTATGATTTTTCAAACTTCACACAAGAGACAAGCTAGAGGGTATTGAGCTTGGAGAGAAATTTGAAGATTTCTATCATGTGATTGCCAAGGGATCTAGCTCAAAGTGAGAAGCATTTTTCCCAATCGCTTCACACTCAAAGAGAGTTAGCTACACTAACAAGTGAAGAGGCCAATATAAAGGCCAAACTAATGTAGATTCAATCCTCCATAACCCCACATTTGGAGGTCCTCCACAAAGAGAAAATCTATGCTGAAACTATCTTAATGAAAAATTCTAATCTTTCTACATTAGATAGACTTGTACATCTTGCTGTAGAGACTGCCATCCAACACAAGTCACTAGACATTGCTTTGGAGAATTGGAATGAGGCTTTGAAAATGATAATGGAGGTAAACAACAATTTTTTGGCTAAATATGGTATTACTCCTTAGAACCCTTTGACATAAGTGTCAAAAAGGGGGAGAAATAAAAATAAGGAAGATATGACTAAGGGGGAGAATACTAAGTATTGCACTAATTACATTCTTTCATTCATTGTTTTGGATAATAAAAGGGAAGAGATTGCAGATAGCCAAAAAGGAGGAGGTAAGACTTAATGTGTATGGGGGATATTGTTTAGTTAATAATGTTTAGTTAAGTGTTTTTGACACTCATGTCAAAGGGGGATATTGTTGGTCTTAGAATGGTTTTGACATTTGAGTGTCAACACACTTAACCACTTTCTACATTGAAGCCAAGTACACTATGTATGCCAAGCCATAGTATGTGCCAAGTTTGAATTCCAATAGGTGTTGAGTGATATATAGGTGCCGAGTCATAGTTGATGCTGAGAAAGTCAGGATGCTACATATGCTGAGCAAGTCCAAACACTACATGTTTTGAGCAAGACATAATGTAATAGGTGCTGAGCAAACCAAGATCAAATATGTGCCAAGCACCAGTAGTTCAATATGTATTGAGTAACACAGAATCATCATATGAGTTTGTACCCTCAAAAACTCAGATGTAAACCATTTTTGGATTCAACATAGAAGGATTTTGAAGAAGAATAAGGATAAGAACAAATCTTTTATATTTCTTATGTAATCAACATGCAACTAATCAGAAAAATGAAGAAGGCATGCAACTAATGAGAAAAATGCAAGGAATGAGCGGGAATTCAAGATTCAATATGGATCGTCAATCCATACCTAACCCTAAGTCTATGAAGTCTTTATAAGAAGGCTTAGACCCCATGATTTTATGTCACTGAATAGAAGTTAAGGAAGTTGCTAAGTAGATAGAAAAGTTGTAGAACAGGGAAAATAGCAAGGGTATTATAGACTTAGTGAATTGAACAACAATTACACATCTAGCTAATCAAAATAGTACAAGGGATACAAACAGATACTAGATCAATTAAGGATCACATCAAAATGAGTAGATCAATTTCCTAAAATTAGCAATTGAAGATTGTAAGCAATTAGGTCAAAGGTTTCTAATACTCTCTAGAAATTGTATTAGATAGTGAAAATCCTATGTTGATAGGTTAGCTTAACAACTATTTTGTAGATCCTTTGAAGAGGTGACTAAATCCTTTAACAGGGTGACACTTCATGTAAAGTGTTTGTAAATCTTTTAACCAAGTCACTATTGACACAGTGTAAAGCCTTTAATAGGGTAGGCCTTTCATAGGGTAGACCATGAGAAGTGGTCAAACAATTATTGCTGTAGTGATTTTGTGGGTATCATCCCCACCCTAGTTTTACCTTCTTATTCTTGGAGGGTTTCTGGGTTATCAAATCTGGTGTTATGTGTGTTGATGCATGTGTTTACCTTATGTTTATTTAATATGTTTACATGTATGCAGTTTACTTTCAGTTATTTGTTTTAAAGGATTAGAAAAGGTTAAAAGTGTGGTACTTCTAATTCACCCCCCTCTCAGAAGTACTCTTCCCATTTGAATATTCCAACAAAATATTGATGAGGCTACATATAGCTAGTATTAGTGATGCTACACTAGAGTTTTTGGACAATACATATGTGAATATAACAATACTCCCTCTAACCACTCAACAAATGAAAGAAAAAAAAGAACACAATCAAGTAATATTGGAGATTTCTTTAGCCCTAAGCTATGTTGAGTTTGATGAAATAAAAGAGTGCAAGAATGCAAAAGAAATGTGGGATAAACTAAAGACCATATATGGAGGAGATGATAATTTCATGAGAGACAAATCAAAAATCTTGAGAGGAAAATTTGATGAAATGATAATGGCAGAAGTTGAGAATATAGTTCAGTACCATGCCAGAATCAAAGAGGTTTTCAATGCTATTAGAGGTGCAAATTGAAAGACTAAGGATGAAATATTAATAAGTAAGGTATTGAGAACTCTACTTCCTATTTATGCTATTAGGGTTTCTATAATACAAGAACTAAGATGTAATCTAGTTAATACCCTAACTCTAAAAATGTAATTGGTAGGCTTAGTACTTTTGAGATGTCTAATTCTGATAATTACAATCCTAGTACTGTTGAATCGTCTTTTAAATCACAACTAGTTCTTAGCAAGAAAGGAAAAGGGAAACATGTGAAAAGTGAGAGTGATACTTCTAATGATGAACTTGATGAACTTGAGGCACTGATGGCTAGAAGACTTGGAAGAGGCAAATGAAAATACAAAGGTAAACTTCCTATAATCTATTTTTCATGTTAAAGAGTTGGTCATATTACTACAAGATGTCTTGATAGACAAAACAAGGATAAGGGAAAGGAAAGAAAGTACAAAGGAAGAACATATTATTGAGATAACAAGAAGAACAAAGACTGCAAAGAAAAAGGTAAGAAATCATGTTATATTTCTAAAGAAGAAACTATTACTAAGTCTAAAAGTAATGATGAAGAAGTATTCTATGTTGCTATGAAATAAGATTTTGATGAAGATGAGAAAATGGTACTAATCTCTAATGTGAATAAAAGTGATAGATGGATAATTGATAGTGGTTGTTCTAATCACATGACTAGTGATAGAAGAAAATTTGAGAATATTTGACCATACAAGGGTAGTTGTGTTATAATGGTAATTATGTTTCATGTCTTGTAAAAGTTAAATGATCAACACAATTGACTGATAAGATAAAATGTGACAATTTTTATTCAGTTGAAGTACTTAACTATAATCTATTGAGTGTTTAAAAGTTAAACAAATCAAGTTACAGAGTTGAATTCCATCATAGAAAGACAAAAATATTTGATGTTGATGGTAAACTAATTGGAAGTGGTGATCAACTAAGATGTAACTTGCTCTATCTAGATTTATCTAATGAGACATGTTTTTTTGCACAACATGAAGATATTTGGGTATGGAACAAGAGGTTATGTCATGTAAATTTTGACAATTTGGTTACCATTGGTAAAATGAAAAGAATAAGGGGTTTTAAAAAACTAAAGAAACCTAATAATTCTATGTGTAAACAATGTCAATGGGGAAAAATGACAAAACCTACTTTCAAGAGAAAGACATACTCATCAAATGATATTTTGGAGTTGGTTCATACCAATGTATGTGGACCTATTGGTGTCCAAAGCTATTATGGAGACAAATATTTCATTTTGTTTGTTGATGACTACTGTAGAATGATGACTGTGATGTTTCTTAAAGAAAAATTTGATGCTTTCAATTATTTAATTCATATTTGTCCAAATTTGAAAATGAGATAGGAAAGAGTCTGAAATACTTGAGATCTAATAGAGGTGGTGAATTTATTTCCAATGAATTTAACATATTATGTAATGACAAAGGAATCAAAAGATAGATGTCACCACCTAAAACCCCTCCTCAAAATGGAATAGCTAAAAGAAGCAATAGATCAATCATGGATTGTGTTATTATATTGATGATGGAGAAAAATGTGTCACATAAATATTGGAGAGAAGTTGTAAGTAAAATTTTTTATACCCTAGATAGAGTGCATGTCAAGAAAGGTATAAATATTGCATCTTCTAAATTATGGTATGGGTATGCACCTAAATAAAGTATTTCAAAGTTTTTGGAAGAAAATATTACATACTTTAAGATAATAGAAATGGAAAACTTGATGCTAAAAGTGATGAAGGCATATTCCTAGGTTATTCCACTACGAGAAAATCTTATAAGTATGTGAAACTTAACACTCACAAAGTTTTGGAAAGTGAAAATGTAAATGTTGATGAGTATACAAAAAGGAATGAATTTGAATGCAAGATAGAACCTACAAAATATAGTTCATTCAAATATGTGAATGATACTGATCCTAGCACCCCACCTGAATAAGAGAACAAAGCTATAGATCTACAATAGACTAGGAATGTTGAGTTTTAATAGCTAGTTTTCGAGTAAAGGATTGTGGGTGTTGAGATACAAGGAAATGATGTCGAGTCACAATTAGAGGAAATCAAACATTAGGAAGACAATGTTGAGGATGCAAATCATGAACCAAAACCTAAAAAAGTTGAATAAAAATGGTGAAGTCACAAGGAACAAGAATAGATGGGTATGCAAAGGATATACACAAGAAGAAGATGTTGATTACAAAGAAACATTTTCCCCTATAGAAATACTAGAAAGAGTTAGAACACTAATTGAATATTTTTCTCATAAAATGATTTAAGGTATACATTATGGATGTCAAATTTATATTTTTGAATGAGATACTTGAAGAACAAATATACATAGAGAAGCCTGAAGGCTTTGTGGATCCTAGCAAGAAAATAATGGTGTGCAAGCTGAACAAGGCTTTATATGGTTTGAAACAAGCTCCTAGAGCATGGTATGAAAGACTTCATAACTACTTTGTGAAGATTTGATTTGCAAGAACAAATGATAATAGTGATGTGTACTTGAAGACTGGCAAGAACAATGAGGTATTGCTATCTAATTTTTTTTTGATGATATCATATTTGGAGGCAAGGAAGAATTATGCAAATCATTTGCTAATGAAATGAAGAAGGAATTTGAAATTTTAGTGTTTGGTGAGATCAAATTCTTTGTTTTTTTACAAGTGTATCAAATGAAGTAAGGTATCTTCATTACTCAATTCAAATATATCAAGGAAATATTAAAAACTTTTGGAATGGAAGATTCAAGACCAGTTAGTACACCTATGGTCACTAGACATAAATTATATAAAAATGATGATTCTACTGATGTGAACTAGACATTATACAAGTCAATGATTAGAAAATTATAATATGTTATTCATAACAGATCTGATATTACATTCGCAATTGGCATAGTTGTAAGATTTTTTGCAAGATCTAATCAAAACCACATGGTGGCACTGAAAAAAATATTGAGATATCTGAAAGGAATAGAAGACTAAGACAATAGATTGTATTAAAAGAAGAATTATAGGTTTTAAATTAAAGTATTCACTGATTCTAATTGGGTAGGAAATGCTGATGATAGAAAAAAGTGTAAGTGGAGGCACATTCTTTCTAGGAAAGAGACTAATTTCATGGACAAGCAATAAAAAAAACTTTATTTCTTAATCAATAGTTGATGTTGAGTATGTGGCATCACCAATGATCTGTTCAAATATCATATGGATCAATCAATTGTTGAAAGGTATAAAGAAAGAGATCACAGATCCAATATTTATCTATTGTGATAACATAAGTGATATTAACATATCAAAGAATCCTATCATGCACACAAAAAAAAAGCATGTTTCTATAAAGTACCATTACTTGAGAGAGCTAGTTCAAGATGAAGAAGTAAAGTTGGAGTAGGTGAACACTAAAGAGCAAATAGTTGACATATTCACTAAAGTTTTACCTAAAGATACTCATTAATATCTTAGAGGTAAACTAGGGGTGATTTCTCTAGACAAAGCTACTTAAGAAAAGATGGTGCCCTAAATGAAATGTGATGATCAAACTATCTTACAAATAGTTATACTTTAGGAGTTGCCTAAGGCATTAGTGAAGAAGAAGAAGAACAAAATGATGGATTAATCATACAAAGATGACAAAAATGAATTCAGAATTGACATGAAGATATATACATGAAAAGATGCATGAGCTGAAATATCTTTGGCATTATTGTCAAAGAGGGAGATTATTCACTTACCATAAGAAAGAAAGAGAGGATATCCTAAAAATGAAGATTAAAAAGTAAGAGGGAGATAATGAAAGTGTGATATCCATTCAAGAACTTAGAGGGATAGATTACAAAGAGGGAGTTCATAAGACTCACTAGAGGTGTTTCCAAATCTAGTATGATAGAAAGAGATTATGTGTTGTTGTATTGCATGTCAAATTTGTATGGCTGAGAATCATAATGAAAGTAAGGATATTAAGAAAGATCTGATATTGAGGATGTTTCTCGAGACAATATATGTTTTGGATTGTATGGTAACTAGAGGTGTTTACATCAATGCCAAAGAGTGATATTGTTGGAAACTACAATTATAACAATTGTTATGTTTTCATTGATGTCAAACCTATTGGTGAGATAGTTTTCTATCTGATCTAAGTGTCATATCTATTTGATTGATGACGAGGATTTGAAGTTTTTCATAACAAAAGTATCTATAGGAAAGGTTGAGTTATGAAGATGATACTATAAATGGATGGACTTTGACAAGATAAAATGATTGTTTAAATCATGTTGCAAGTGGAGAAGATAGTTACATTAAAGCTTGGAAGGAGAAATCTAAGATAGATCAAATGCATAGGCTTGACTGAGTGATAGAGAAGAAGATTAAGAAAATTTAAGTGTATTTCTAGAGATGCTAGTGTCAACCGAGTGCCAAAAAAATCCAAGAAACATTAGTGTTGACTAAGCTTTAGTATCGACCAAGTGATATTTTATGTGCCTGGCAATAACTTTTGTAGTGATTGAGTAACCTAGTGATTATCGAGTGTCAAAACATAGTGTTGGATGAGAAACTATATTTTGATAGTTTATGAGAAATCATAACTTCCAATTGACTAAGTTGATTTCTTGGGATATGGAAAGTGTGTTGAAGATAAGGATTGATGAGTTGGATCATTTAATTCCAAGAAAGGATTAGGTAAATGACCTAAGGAATGGTTCCAAGAGAAGTTTCTAGAAAAGATGAGGATATACAAGATGGCGATGAGATTCATTATATGTAGTGGATCTAATCATAAACCATAAGATCTAGGGTGATCTTTAAGAGGAAAAATATTAGAATACCTATTTAAGGAGGTACAAGGGCCCAACCTATAATGTGTGTGAGAAATTTCCAGAGTGTTGTAAGACATGAGAGTAGTTGTTGATGTTGGTGATTGGAAAATCTAAGAAGAAGGATGAGACAAGTTGAGAAGAGGTGAAGAATGATTGCTTGAAGGGTTGCCAAGTGAATCTGAGACTAAGATAACAATGGAGGCCAATCAATGAATCAAATTATGAGCCAAACTAAGATATGCACATATAAAGTGAGTTGTACTTGATAGACCAAAACCTATTGTTACTTTCTAAGAAATCCTTTAATCAAGATTGACCTAATAGTCATATGTAAATCTTTTAATATGGTGACATTCTAAGGAAATGTTCTAAACTCCTCTAAGAAGGCCACCACTAATAGGGTGGTTAAATACTTTATAAATGTCATGTATTTAATAGGCTCCTAACATAGCTCACTTCAAAAGAGTGAAAAATTGGTGACATGTCATTGATGTTTTTTTCCAAAGTGGGTTTCCAAGCTAAAACCTAGTCTAAAACTTGTTTGGATGCTATTTATGGTGTTTTACTAATTAATGTTTACATTTTACAAGTCTATTAAATTTAGGATAGTGGACAACTAGTTGATGTTACTAAAAGTTGATTATAGAGACTAACCTATGGAATGATAAGATTTGAAGTTGTTTAACTATTTGTTTGTTCAATTAGTACATCTAGACCTTAGATAACTAATTCACCACCCCCTCTCTTAGTTATTCTAAATATTATAACATAGAATAATAGGGATCAAAGAGGAATTGGAAGAGGGAAAGGGTTTGGTAGTGGACAATTTTGTGGAACCTATTTTCACTATGGAGAAGAAGGGAATATGGCATTTGAATGTCCTCAATGCTAGGGAAGGAAAAATAGGAGAACCGAAGGACAAACCAAATTTGTGCATGTTGATGAAGATGCCAAATTATTACATTCTAAAGATTTTAAAAGAGGAGAAGTCCTAGTTAATAGAGGAGTCTCCTTGATTGGTGAGAATGAATGTGATCAAAGGAGGATCTTATTTTGTACGAGGTGCAGTTGTGAAGATAAGTGTTGTGATGTGATCATTGATGATAGAAGCACTAACAATATCATGTTAGAAAAGATGCTCACAAAATTAAATCTCAAGAGGTAGAAATACTTATGTCCATACTATATTTTTTGGGTGTAGGATCCCCACAATGTCATGGTCAGTGAACAATGTCTAGTAAAGTTCAATATTGGAAGCTACCAAGATGAGGTGCTTTGTGATATAATACCTATGGACATATGTCATATGTTATTGGGAAGGTTGTGGCAGTTTGATAGGAACACTATACATGATGATCATGCAAATATCTACACTCTAACAAAGGATGGAGTGAAACACAAGTTGATGTCATTGAAGAAATAAAGAAGAAAAGGTATATAGTTTTTCTAGAGTATGTTTGTTGATGTAAAAAAGTTCCTAGAGGGTATAAGGCATGAGCATATGTGTTTTTTTAATTTCTAAAAGATGGTAATGAAGAAATAGAAGAGATTCTTGGATAAATTATAGATTTATTAGATGAGTTTCCAAATATTGTATATGATAATGTGCCCAATGGATTACCACTAGTGAGGAAGATTAGATGCCAAATAGACTTGATTGAAGGAGATAGTTTTCCAAACACGACAGTATAGAGAATGACACTAGCAAAAAGTGAAGATTTGAATAGAAAAGTGCATTATTTATTGCATAAGGAGTTAATTTAGGAAAGTCCATGTCCATCTATTGTACTAGCAATATTAGCATCAAAGAAGAAAGATGAATATGTATAGATTCTTGAGCTATCAATAAGATCATAATCAAGTACAAATTTCCATTTCCAAGGATTGATGATATAATAGATCAGTTGAGTGGAGTTGTGCATTTCACAAAGATATATTTGAAGAGTGGGTACCATTAGATTCAAATTAGAGGAGATGAATGAAAGAATGCTTTCAAGACAAGGGAAGGATTGTATGAGTGGTTAGCCATGCCTTTTGGGCTAACCAATGCACTGAGCACTTTCATGTGGTTCATGAATGAGGTACTGAAGGAATGCTTGGGTAAGTTTTTCATTTTTAACCTTGATGATATTTTGACCTTTAGTAAGACATTGGGGGAGCATATAATGCATATTCCTAAGTTGTTTTAGAAGTTGAGGGAAGAAAACTTACTAATAAATCTAAAGAATTATAGTTTTGTAAAGAAAGAGTTGGTGTACCTAGGATTTATAGTTTTAGAAAAAGGTCTAAAAATGTACCCTAAGGAAGTGAAGGCCATCCTCAAATGGCATACTCCAAGGAGTTCTACGAAGGTAAGATATTCTCATGGACTAGCTAGTTTTTTATTGAATCTTATTAGAGGGTTTAGTAGTATTTGTGGAACCTTGACTAAAATAATGAGAAGGGATAGGAAAGGATTTAAATGGACTATAGGGGTAGATAAGAGTTCCAATTTGTTGAAACAAGTAGTTACAAAATAACCTATTTTGGAGCTTCAATATTTAAACAAGGTGTTTCAAGTAGATTGTGATGCTAGTAGTACTACAATAGGAGTTATTTTCTGCCAAGAAGATAAAGGTGTTGCCTATTTTAGTGAGAATTTGAATGATGCCAAAAGAAAGTATTTTATTTATGATAAGAAATTTTATGCTATAGTTTAGGCATTGAAGAAGTAGAGACACTATTGTCTTCCTAAGGAATTTTTTTTGTATATTGATCATGCTTTGTAATATTTGAATGGTGAAGGAAATTTGAACTAAAGGCATTTGAAATGGGTTGAATTCTTGTAGAGTTATACATTTGGAGATCTAACAAAGTTGTAGATGCTCATAGTAGGAGATTGATTTTGCTAATAGAGATGTAGATTAACGTGGTTAGATTCAAGGCACTCACAAGTTTGTATCTAGAAGATCCCAATTTTGATGAAGCTTGGAAAGCTTGTATAGAACCTCTTACACTTGATAGGACAAAGTGGTTGGATTTTATAATCTATGGTGGTATATTGTTCAAAAGAAGTCATTTTTTCATACTGAGAAGTTTAGTGAGGGAGAATATCATGAAGGAAAATCATAGAGGAGGATTGATTGGATATTTTGGTAGAGATAAAAATATTGCTTTGGTTGTTGAGAATTAGTACTAGCCACAGTTGTAGTAATATTTTAGAAAGTTTGTTGAGTTGCAAAGTATGTCTAATGAAAAAGGAGTGAAGCAAGATACTATTGGAAATGTAAGAGTAGTAACTAAGAGGGGAGGGGTGAATCAGTTGCCACAAACAAAAATCCTAGATCACTTTAGATGTCAATACAAAACAAAACAACACTCTGCTGAAAAAAAAAATACTATTGTAACTTGGTTAGATCTGAAACACTTAGTTAACATAGTAACTTGGTTTATACTAACAATCATTGTCATCCGATAAATACTTGGTTAATACTAAATATATGCACTATTACTTTGTTAACACTAAATATAAAAATCATATGATATTAAGTATGATTACTCTTAATTAACTTACTTATAGAATCATAAAGAAAATAATATGAACATAAGATGCGCCAAGATTTAACATGGAAACCCAACTTGGGAAAAACTAGCAATTGCAATTAGTTACTCTTTTTCACTCTTCTAAAGTGAGCCCTATTTGGAGCCAACCCTATTAAAGGTTACAACACACACTATTAGCTATGACCCTATTAAAGGATTTAGTTCACCCTATTAGGAGTGGCCTTGGAAGAGGTCTTTAGATACTTCAATCAAGAAATGCCATGTTGTTAGAAGATTTGGAAAATAGTTGTTAAGCTAACTCTGTTAAGAGATTTGATTCATTGATACAATTATTAGAGAGTAACAATGATATGACCTAATTGTTGATTTCTTGAATATAATTTCAAATAAATGAAATTCATCCCATGATTCAGCTAGAACTAACCAACAAAAATGATATAGGAAAATCCTTTGTTGATTGATCCAACTTGGTCAACACTAACTCATTAATTTTTTTCCTTCAGACTTCCTTTAGTAATTGAGTCAGCTCAACTAACACTAGTTCCATGCCACTTTTCTTTGGCTACCGAGTGAACTTGGTAGACACTGTCTTCCTACAAACTTCCTTTGGTAGTTGAGTGAGCTTGGTTAATGCTCACTTTGAACTTGGTTAACACTAAGATGCTCATCATACACTGCAACTTGCTTTGACTCCTAAGTGAGCTCGATGTACATTGATTGTTTAGTATATACTTGAAATTTGTGTGACATTAAAGACAACATACAATTGAATGATTGTATACAAAAATCTCTATCTTTGGAATTGATGACAACACAACAAGTCATGATAAATAGAAATTTTAGAGAAAAATAGAAGTAAGGATAATATCCTTAGTTTCGTTCTAATTCTCATCCATGAGAACTCCCTCTATTAGTGTGAAATCCCTCTATCATCAATCTTTGATTACAGTGAATTCAATATTAAACTCTCCCTCTTTGATATCAACCAAGCTCATTCTCCCTCTCTTACATCTCTGATATATATATATATATATATATATATATATATATATATATATATATATATATATATATATATATATATATATATATATATATATATATATATATATATATATATATATATATATATGTATATATTTCTTTGATATATGTCAACAAACTCTCAATATTATACATAAAATTTCTTTAAATAAAATGTCTCTGATGTATCACATAAAAATCTCCATCTTTGACATCTTATGCCAAAGGCAACAATCAATGTAGTTTCCATGTACCTTGATGTACAGATTCATATGCAATCTTCTCTAACAATATTGCATCAACTTGTTTGATCTTCAACATGCTTGGTTGATGTATCACTAAAATTTGATTAGTGAGCTTTAGATAGGGGAATGACCCCTACCTTACCTCTTAGATAAAAAAATACATCCTTAGGAAATGGCTTGGTGAATATGTCTATAATTTGTTCTTTTGTATTCACATATTCCAACCTCACCTCTTTTCCTTTCACCAATTCTCTTAAGAAATGAGATTTTATTGCAATGTGCTTAGTTTCGATATGCATCACTAGATTCTTGTATATGTTGATTAAAATTATGTTATCACAAAAGATAACAACTAGGTTCTTGATCTCCTCCTTCATATTTGACAACAGTTGTTTGAACCACACAATGTTGGAACAATTGAGTGTTGCAGCAACATATTCTGCTTCTATTGTAGACAAAGAGATATAGTTTTGCTTCTTGCTTGTCCAAGATACTAGCTTCTTTCCAAGAAAAAGTGCTTCACCACTAGTTCTCTTCCTATCATCAACACTTCCTGCCTAATCTACATCAATGAATGCCTTCAAATAAAATTTTTCTCCTTTCTTATACCACAAACCATAATCTCTAGTACCTTTTAGATGACTCATGATTCTTTTGATTGCCATCATATGATTTTCTTTAGGATTAGAAGAGAATCTAGCCACCATACCAACTGCTAATGTTATATTAGGTCTTGTGTGCACCACATTCTAAAGTTTTCCAATCATTGATCTGTATGTAGTCTGATCTACCTCATTGGAATCATCATCTGTGGAAAGCTTATGTGTAGTAGACATAGGTGTTCCAACTGATCTAGAATCCTCCATTCTAAATTTCTTTAGTATCTCCTTGATGTATTTTAATTGAGTAATATAGATACCATCCTTCATCTGTAGAATTTGTATGCCAAAAAAGAAGTTGATCTCTCCAAACATTGACATTTCAAATTCCTTACTCATTTCCATAGAAAAAGATTTGCACAAATCATCATTTCCAGTAAATAATTTATCATCCACAAAAATTTTTGCCAACATAATGTTCTTATATTGTCCTTCTTTGATGTATAGGTTGTTGTTATCATTAGTTCTTTCAAAACCAATGCTTATGAGATAATTATGTAACCTTTCATACTATGCTCTAGTGGATTGTTCGAGACCATAAAAAGCTTTATGAAGTCTGATAACCATGTCCCTTTGGCTAGGATCAATGAAACCTTCTGATTTCTCAATGTACACATCATCTTCTAAGATTCCATTCAAGAAGGTTGATTTTACATCCATCTGATATACTTTGAATCCTTTGTATGTTGCATATGCAAGTAGTGTTCTAACACCTTCTAGTCTAGTAATAGTAGGAAAAGTTTCTCCATAGTCAATACCTTCCTCTTGAACATAACCCTTACAAAATAATCTTGCCTTGTTTCTTGAAACTTCTTCATTCTCATTCAACTTATTTCTAAATACCCATTTTGTGCCAATTACATTCTTGTCCTTGGGTCTAGGAGCAAGAGTCCAAGTTTTATTCCTCTCTATTTGATAAGTTTCATCATTCATTGCCTCTATCTATCTTTCATTTTCTAATGCATATTTGACAGATCTAGGCTCAAATTCAGTAGAAAACATGTACTTTTTAATTTGTTCCTTGTTATTGTACCATCTGACTGATCTCCAATGATTTTATTAGGTGTATGATACCTTCTAATGTATCTAGCAAGTCTGGGCTCATTCTTTCAAAATTCACTAGGTTCACCATGTTCTTCTGAATCATGCTCAAGTCCCACTATCTATGACTCAAGTCCATTAGATGATTCATTTTTTAGTTTCTAAAACTTGGGTCCTTTTGACTATGACTCAGGTTGCACTAGCTACAACTTGGGTTTAACTAGGGATTTTGAGGACTCAGGTGATGAAGATTGTTAAACCCTATTTTCTTTAACTTCAGGTAAAGTATCAGGCTCATAGTAAACAAATTTTTTGTAGACTTCAATTTCTTTCCTACTTTATTCTTCATATTCTTCTGCAAACTCAACAATCTTTACATGTACACTTTCTATAACTTTGTGAGTAGATAGATTTAAACATTTATATGTTTTACTCTTATTAGAATATCCCAAGAATATTCCTTCATCACTTTTCACATCAAATTTTCCTTTTCTAGACTCCTTCAAAATATAACATTTGCTTCCAAATACTCTGAAATAACACACATTAGGTTTATAACCATACCATAATTCAAAAGGTTGTTGATTTGAGTACTTCTTCAGCTAAAATTGATTCAAGGTATGAACTATAGTGTTGATTGTTTCTTTCTAGTATTTGATAGCAATGTTCTTCTCTATCATCAGTGTCCTTGCACAATCCATGATTGATCTATTCCTTCTTTTAGCAATACCATTCTGCTAAGGTGTACCGGGTGTAGATACATGTCTTTTAATTCCTCTTTCATTGCAGAATTTATTGAATTCATTAAAGATGAATTTACCTCCTTTATCTAATCTTAAACATTTTAGTTTCTTTCATGTTTCCTTCTCAACTCTTTCTAGATACCATTTGAACTTTTGAAAAGCTTATAATTTATCCTTTAAATACAAAATTATCATCATCCTAGAATAATCATTAGCAAACAAAAAAAAGTACTTACATCTAGTGTGGCTTTGTATGCTAATGGGTCCACAAAGGTTTTTATGAACTAGCTCCAAGAATTCTTTAGAATGGTAGTTCTTACTCTTAAAACTTGTCTTTCCCATCTCTCCAATTTGACAATTCTTGCACATGCCCATATCAGGTTTCTTTAGGCTTGGAATGCCTCTAACCCTTTTTTTCTTGCTTATGTTAACTAGGTTATCAAAGTTCACATGACACAACCTTCTATATCATAACTAGTTGTCTTCTACGTGAGCTATGAAATATGAATTTACAGTTAGATCTAGGTAGAATAGATTACCTCTTGTTTGATTACCAGTCCCAACTAGATTTCCATCTCCATCCAACAATTTGGATTTTCTATTCATGAATTCTACCTTGATTCTAATGTTATTCAATTGTGCCACTTAGTAGATTATGCTACAATCCTTCAACCTAATAAGCATTGTCACATTTGAGATTATTGGTTAGTACAATACAACCTTTTCCTTTCACATAACATGGTTCATCATTTCCAAATCTAACACTCCCACCATCATTATGTTCCAAGTGCTCAAATTTAGATTTATCACTAGTCATGTGGTGAGAAAAACTACTATCAATAATCTATTTATCATTCTTACTAACATTTGAGATAAGGGCCATCTTATCATTTTCATCATCTGATTCATCTTTAACAACAATATAAATCATTTCATCTTCTTCACTACTATTATAATCTTTATCATTGTAGCAAGATTTCTTACCTTTGTCCTTGTAGCTTTTGAAATCCTTCTTGCATTTGTACTTTTCATGCTTATTTTCTCCTTTTCCTTCTTTATTTAGCATAAGAATCTCCCTTTGGTAAGACATCTTGATCTTTAGCTTAGGTCCTTGAAACCTTCTCTATAAGCATCAAAATCTCTGATACCAATTGTTGGAACTATAAGAGGAGTAACTGAGAGGGAAGGGGTGAATTAGTTACCACAAAAAAAAATCCATATCTCTTTATGTGTCAATACAAAACAAAAACCAAATTCTATTGAAAATGAGATACTATTGTAACTAGATTATTACTGAAATAGTTGGTTTACACTAATAATCACTATCACTAGGTAAATACTTGGTTAATACTAAATATATGTACTATTACTTTGTTAACACTAAACATATGGATCTTATGATGTTAAGTGTGATTAACCTTAATTAACTTAGTTGTAGAGTCATAAAGAAAATAATATGAACACAAGAGATACCAGGATTTAATGTGGAAACCCAATTTGAAAAAAACCACCAATTGCAACTAGTTACTATTTTTCACTCTTCTAAAGTGAGCTCTATTAGGATTCAACCCTATTAAAGGTTATAAAATAAAATATTAGGTGTGACCCTATTAAACGATTTAGTTCACCCTGTTATGAGTGGCCTTGCTAGAGGTCTTTAGACAATTCAATCTAGAAATTCCACCTCGTTAGAGGATTTGGAAAATAGTTGTTAAGCTAACCCTATTAAGAGATTTGGTTCACTACTACAATTATTAGAGATTAAAAATGATGTGACTTGATTGCTGATGTAAACTATATTTTCTAATTTGAGATCTCTATTTTGTCTTGAATACTTGATCCTCTTTGATCAGAATGTTCTTTGCAACACTATCAACTCCTAATTCACTTCCTTGATTTATCTTTTCAATCCCATGCTTCTTCCATACAATTCAATACTCAACTTGACCTCACACTTATATATTTTACCTTTTGAATTTGGCTTGAATACAATTTCAATTAAATCAAATTCATCCCATGAGTCAGCTAGGACTAACCAAAAAAATTGATACAAGAAAATCCTTCATTAGTTGACCCAACTCAGTCAACACTAACTCAAAAATAATTTCCTTTTAGACTTCCTTTAGCAACTGAGTTAGCTTGGTTAACAATGGTTGCATGCCAACTTTTCTTTGGCTATCGAGTGAACTTGGTAGATACTATCTTCCTACAAACTCCCTTTGATAGCTAAGTGAGCTTGGTTATCACTCACTCTAAACTTGGTTAACACTGAGACACTCATCATACACTACAACGTCCTTGGACTCCTTAGTGAGCTTGACATACATTGATTTATTGGTATATACTTGATATTTTTGTAACATCAAAGACAACATACAATTGAATGATTGTATCCAATAGATACAATGTTGTATCAACCATTACCTATACTAGAGAAGCTGTGGAAGGATGTCAACATGGATTTGTTTCTTAGTTTACTAAGGACTCAACAAGGGCATGATTCAATATTTATTGTAGCTGATAGGTTTTCAAAGATGAAACATTTTGTTCCCTACAAGAGGACTAGTGATGTTATTCATGTGGTAGAGTTATTTTTCTAAGAAGTGGTGAGATTACATGGTTTGCCAAAGAGTATAGTTTCAGGTTGAGATGCTAAGTTTTTTGGGTATTTCTGGCATGCAGTTTGGAAGAAATTGAAGAAATATTTTAAGTTCATCTCATCACATCATCCACACATAGATGAATAGATAGAGATGGTGAATAAGAGTTTTTATTTTTGAGATATTTAGTGGAGATAAGCCAAAAGGATGGGATCCAATTTTACCATGAGTAGAATTTGCATACAATAATTCTATTTAATAGAAGCATTGGTAAATCACCATTCTAGAATATTTATGGGAGTAGTCCAAGAAATGCTTCTAAATTGAGGAAGTTGGATAATTGAGAGATAAGTAGTTCTGCAGCAGAGGATTTTGTAGAACATTTGAAGAACATCTATGAGGAGGTGAGCAAGCACATTACAAGGATGAATATATAGTATAAGAATAAGGAAGATGAGAAAAAGATGTATAAGGAATTTAATATTAGAGATAAGGTCATTTTTCATTTAAGGGAGGGTTTTTCAGTGGGTACATATAAGAAGCTAAAAATGAAGAAGTTTGGACCATGCAAGATATTGAAAAAACAAGATTCTAGAAATGATTAAGAAGTAGAGTTACCCATTGAACTAAATATTTCACTAGCATTTAACATTTAATATCTAGTAGAATATCATGAAGGAATTGATGGAGATGAATTTGCAAAAGCGCAATGGAGTATTCCAAAAACTACTTTAGATATAAAGGACATTGATGAGATACTAGATAGTCATGTTGGCAAAAGCACAAGGAAAAAAACATATGAAGAGTATTTGGTCAAATGGAAAGGGAAGCCTATAGAAGATTCATCATGGATAAAAAGGGAGGAGGTTGACCATCTTGATTTTCCTCTAACTACCTAACACATGATGGGGTTACTTCTCAAATTACTTTAGGTGTTTGATGTAGGAGCATCTTGGGTGTAAAAGAAAACTTACATCACCCAAAAATATCTCCTTTTTGTTTCTTGAATAAGGGTCATCTTAGTACATATTTTTGTTTCTAGAGGTTTTCCACTTACTAAGGTGGTCATATGATCTTGGAATGTCATGTTTCATAGGTAGAGGTTTATCTTGGATATATTAGCCTACCAGTTGAGGTTCGCTATCATGTCATGAGTATTTGTGAAGTTTTTGTGGATTTTTGGTGTGAAAATTTGGTATTAAAACTTCAAGATAAGTTTTGAAGGCCTTAGATGCTCCAAATGGGCTCCAAAAGGAGGTCATTTAGAGCTTTCACAATTTAGTTGATGTAGGAGCATCTTGCATTAGAAAATAAAGTGGAAAATAATTTTATTTTTGTTTTTTTTTTTTCAAAAAAAATTGAGGAGAGAGAAAGTGATGAAAATTAGAAGAAAAATAAATTAGAAGAAATAAAAATGGAGAAAAGGGGGGAAATACATTTAATATTTGACATTATTAAATGTAACATGTGGCTAAAGGGTTTATTTAATGTAACCTGCTAAGCTGACTTGTGGCTTGAGGGTTTATTTAATGTAACTATTTAGTGGTTGACTTGCGGCTTGGTTTGGTATAAGTAGAAGGCTTTGTCTTGTCATTATTAATTCATTCAAAGGAGGAGAGAGTGTGGAGAGTAGCAGAAGAGCAAGTTTCTTTTTCTAAGTCTATGGACAGAGCACTGAATGTGAGGTAGTTTATAGTAGGATTGTGATTAATCATCTAGCTTGGAGTAGAGCATGGAAGATGGAGTAGCTAAGTGAGAGAATATTTTCAAAGTGTGTGGATAGAGTGCTGAATGTGAGGTAGTTTACAGTTGGATCTTGGATAAAGTTTGAGAAGGGCTAGTAGTTGTGGCTTGGAAAACAAGGAGATTGCTTGGTGGGCTTGTGAGCAAAAGTTGAGATCTTCCTTAGAGGTTTCTATTAGAGTGTGGATCTAGCTAGTGTTTGGGTTGAATCTTGAGGGATCTTGTAGAACTATTATTGTAATTTATTTGTATTTGGCCATAATCGAGAAGGTCTTATAGCCCAACACATTGCATGTAATAGTTATTTTATGAATAAAGTTATGATTTGATATCAGATCTTGCATTATTATTGTATTTACACTATGTGGTTATTTTCTAGGGGCTAGGCCATCTCCTTTGGGGATTCTCCTACCTTTCACTAGATCAAGCAGTATCAGAGTGAAGGTGGTTCCTGAGCATGTAGATAGATCATTGAAGTTGAGGCAATTTGCACCAAGACCTTGGGAAGACATGCATATGGATCTATGGTTGTGAAGATGGAAGGTTGATCTTGTTCGGGAAGATTTATTGTTGGTAATTTGTTACAAAGGGTTTGCAAAGATCTTGGAAGATGGCTCTAAGAGGATTGGACCCTGGGATGATTGTGAATCTTTGTAATATAGTGGAGAGGAGGATTAATGAGACAATAGCTCAAGTGTATGTTGTTGTAGATGCTACTTTTTCTAAAAGAGTTTAGAAACAAAAGAAGGAAGTTGTATGCTATTGGAGTTGGAGTCTACCAATTTGGAAGAGAGTTGTTTGGCCAGTTAGAAGACTTGTTTGAGAGAGATAAGATGGCATAGCAAGGTTGAGGTGGAAGAGTTTGGTTTTTTTGATTAGTTTGTGGAGGCTGATATAGAACCTACAAAGAAACTGAAGGTTGTTGTTGAGGATATTCCTAACCTTGTTGATGTTGGGATGGAGATTAGTTTTCATGATCAATTGGTTGAGTCTAACATGGAGATTGTAGAGAACTTGGTCATGGATGATCTGGTCATTATTGGTGGTGACTTGTATGTTGTAGAGCATCTTGTTGTGAACAATGAGATGGTTGGTGTTGTGAGTTTGTCATATGTTGCTGAGGGGTTACATATTATTGTTGATATGGAGTTTTTTGCTACTGGTGTGGATTCACTAGTTGCTGATGTGGATGATGGCTTTCTAATGAAACATTATGTTTAGTTTTGTTCCTGAGAGTGAGCATGTTGATTGGATGGTTGAGATTCTAGTGTTTGATAGAGTGATATAGAAGTGGATGATTTGCATGTTGGTTTTCTTGCCTTTATTGGAGCGGAAGCCTTTAGTGAAGATGAAGATGGTTGTAGATATTTCTTTTGGCATCAAAGTGTGGGATACACTTTTCTATCTACCTAGGGAGTTTGATGTAGGAGCATCTTGCATTAGAAAATAAAGTGGGAAATAATTTTACTTTTGTTTGTTTTCAAAAACAAAAATTTGTGGAGGAGAGAGAAAGTGACCAAAATTAGAAGAAAAATAAATTAGAATAAATAAAAATGGAGAAAAGAGGGAACATGCATTTAATAGGTGGCATTATTAAATGTTACTTGTGGTCAAAGGGTTTATTTAGTGTAACTTGCTAACCTGACTTGTGGCTTGAGGGTTTATTTAATGTAACTTGCTAGTGGTCGACTTGTGGCTTGGTTTGGTATAAGTAGAGGGATTTTTCTTTCATTACTCATTCATTCAAAGGAGGAGTGAGTTTGGAGAGTAGCAGAAGAGCAAGTTTTCTTCTGAGACTATATACAGAGTGCTAAATGTGAGGCAATTTATGGCAGGATTATGATTAATCATCTAGCTTGGAGAAGAGAATGAAAGATGGAATAGCTAAATGAGAGAATATTTTTAGAGTGTGTGGATAGAGCACCAAATGTGAAGTAGTTTATAGTTGGATCTTGGAATTTTTTTGAGAAAGTCTAGTAGTCAAGGCTTGGAAAACAAGGAGATTTCTTGGTGCGCTTGCGAGCACAAGTTGAGATCTAACTTGGAGGTTTCTACCAAAGTGTGAATCTAGCTAGTGTTTGGGTTGGATCTTGAGGGATCTTACACAACTATTATTTTAATTTCTTTGTATTTGGCCATAACTGAAAGGCCTTACAATCCAACACGTTGCATGTAACAGTTATTTTATGAATAATGAGTTGTGATTTGATATCAAGCCTTGCATTATTATTGTGTTTCCACTATGTGGTTTTTTTGGGGGCTAGGACATCTCCTTTGGGGATTCTCCTACCTTGCACTATGTCATTAGTCTCTACAAATTAGAAGCTGAGGATTCCACAATGGAGTTATAATAGTCAATCGAGTCAATAGCTTGCAAGTTATGGTCTTTTGAAGTTGGGTCAACCAAAATTTCCGATTAAATGTCATAATTTTTTTGAGCTAACTTTATGTGTAATTTTAGGGTTGGTTAGCCTCAAGGGTTAGGGTTTGATCTCTAGAACCTTTCCAAGCAATGCAAAATTTTCTATATAAGGAAGGCCTATAGATTATCTAGGACAACTCTACGTGATAGTTTGTAGCTCTCTCTTGTGTATTATTGTAAGGAAGGAACCCATGTGGGTTTGTATATTATATTTCAAAACTCTATAATTCCATATTTTTGGTGACAATAAGAAGCTCATATTTTGTTCTCAAAAATTTTTGTTGCTTCTTTATTTTTGTCATGTCTTTATGGTATTAAGGGGAGCACGCTTTATCATTGTAACATTACTATATGAACATGTCCAAGTCATATTATTGTAATATATCTCCCTTGTATACAAGTATATCATGGTATCATCCTTATTTGGAAGGAAATGTCTTTCTTTTACAAACATTTTAAAACTTTCCCATTTGGTTAATGTATTTGTGCACATACCAATTTTTCAAATTGTAGATGAGTGTATGTTACAAATTTTCAAGTTTGTAAGCCTTGCTTAAGAATAGTTTCTCTATTTGTCCAATGTATACTAATAAACACTATAGAGTATTTGACCAAAATAATATGTGATATTCCTTATTATATGAAGTGCACTTGGTGAGATATTTCAGTAGTGTCTTTGTCATTTCTTTTTAGGATGGTGTAATGTTATGTGGTATGTTTTATGTTGAGGGATTTTCTTCTCATGACTTTCTCACCATAAAACCTCTTATTGAACCAAAAATCTTATCTGGGTATACTTTGGGTCCATTTTGAATCCAAGAATTTAGTAATGTCTGACCATTTATGAGTCCATTAGTATCATTTAACTCTAAATATTATTCTATATTGGATTCTTTTGAAGTTTTAATTATGTAATTTTTATTTATGGTATATATGTTTTTGTCCTTTCCATTGTATTTGACCATATTCATTTCCTATATGCAAGATTTATCTTGCATCTTGCCTAGAGGGATATGTACTATCTTATTTTTATCAGTAGATGATATTTCATCCTTCCTTACATATACAACCCCAAGTATATCCAAAAACCATCTTACTTATAAGAGTGTTGTTATGCAACAAAATTTGCACCCTTGACTAAACTATAAAAAATTAGAACTTTTGCATAACATGGGAATCACTTGATCAAATGTGAAACATTCAAAACTGAAGCGAACCATTGGTTTCCAGGTTGGTTATTATAGATGATCACCTTCTAAGGTTAAAATTAATTGTAAATCATCAAGTAAAATGGTATAAATGTATAAAATAAAATAGATGCTACAAGTCAAACTAACTTATAAGGTGATACACCAAGCTGAAATGAATATACTACAACCTTATACACAATTCAATTCTAAAAAAGTTCCAGTGATTAACTAACACAAACTTCATGCATGCATAACTTAGAATGGTAGGAAAAATAAGATTTGACAATCAACAAAACTTAATGAAGTTAATCTCACAAATTATAACATATGCAAGACATAATGTTATTCACTTACAACTACAAATCTGAGATGTAAAATTTTAGGATTCAAATAAATATGATTCACCACAAGTAATACATCAAATCAAAATGGAAGCATACAATATAGTGAGCACTAGTTAGGCCTCTAAAGATTGTGCACTTTTATACAAAAATACAAGATATTGTTATCAACCTATCTAATAGTGAGTTACAACTGCATGAAGAGAAAATAACCCAAGAAAACATTCTACAAAACATTCAAGATCTCTACATACAAGAAGACGAACTAAATCCAAAATGAGTTAAAAAACTCATTAAGTACAAACTACCCTCAACCTCCTTGGGTGGGATGCAAGAAAATGGCCCACAAAATAGGACACTTCACTCTCTATGATAAAGTAAAAAACACGAAAAAGTTTTTCCAAGTCATTAAAACACATATGACTCACAAAAACCACACAAAAAATGCTCCAACAACTCATAAATGACCTCCAAAATTTAGGATAAAAGTAAAATTTGACCTCCATATATTCTCTCCTAATGTCTTCAAATTGATTATACTTCTAGGAAGAATTATTTAAGCTCATGAATACATACTATCAATTTTGGAGATACACCATTATTATGTTTCATTTAATAAAGTTCAACAATTATTAGATTTATAAAATTTATCAATTAATATTATTAAATTGCAACATATGCTTATAATAGAAAACAAAAATAATGATTTGCTATCTTTACTTGATAGTATAGTAATATTATTTGACAAATATCACTATTTTATTAAATGCAAATAACAAAAAGTGAGAAAAAATTCCTACTAAAATGCTAAAGGCATCATAGTTGAAATTTGTTAAAAATTTATTAAGAGCATTTTAGATAGCTTGACAACCCTAAAAAATCCTCATTTTTCATTTGAAAATTTAGAGAAAAGAAGGTTGAGGGTTTCGAAACACTATCTAGTTGACATGGAAAAGATGAAAACTCTAAATATTTGGAGCTCAAACATGAATTTTTGCCTGGCATTTCATAATGACATTTGTAGATTGCAATATTGGAAATCATTTTGGTGAAGTTCTATCATTTTCAAATGGAAATTATTTCATTTTAAATATGCCCTTAAGTCTATGACTTTATCTAAAGGTGTCAATGGCATGATTTCCTCTAATTTTTAATGAAGATTTTTGGGAAATTTGAAGGCTTGAACATGGAATTTTGCATGTCATTTTACAAATAAAACCTTGCTTCTCTAATAGGTAACTCTAGAAGAATACTTTTAGTGTTTTTTAATTTTGGATGGTTTCAATTATTTGAACTTAGAAAGTTGAGAAAAAAACTCCCCTTTTTAGTTGTTATTTGAAGGATTAAAATTCATGGACATTTTTTTTGTCTATTTGCATATTACAGGCCTGCTTATTAACCAAATAAAAACACTAGATGGGTTTTCCTTTTGTATCCCTTTTATAGCACAAACTCTTTGTTTGATAATCTAAAATGTTTTCTCTTTTGCAGTCATCTTCTATGGCTATCTCTTGTTATTAAGGGTTTATATTTTGAATATTCAAAGAATCTCAATGATGTTTCTTGCACAATTTATTAAGCTCATAAAATGACTTTAATTATTTTAGCTAGCACTTCTTAGTTTTAAACATTCTTTTTCTGATCTCTCTTGAATACAATTGTCTTTATGTTCACATTGGCATGTTAATGTCTTTGCTCTTACATAAAATGAACTACAAGATCATAGTTTTCTTTAGAAATTACCCCAACATTATTTCTATTATTGTTGATGATTATGAATTGTAATAATTGTGCTATCCATATGTCATGTTCATTTTTTTTTAATATTATGAATGTTTCTCTTTAGAAACTATGTACCTACTTGATTTACTATATTGGAAAACTTGTCTTTTCTTGAAGGTGAAAACCTCTATTTGCATGAAAGTTGTGGATATTTAATCAAAACCCCTTTAAACCAATTTAGTGATCCTAGTTCTTGTTGTATTGTGGAATATTTTGTATATTTGACTTATGTATAATAGATAAGTAGGAGATAATTTCCATAGCAAGTCAAATTGTGATATTGCTATTAGGATTTAACTATCTGATTTTGAGTCAAACTGATTGATCCATGTTTCATGAGTAGTGATTCAACATGAATCCATCTCTCATGAGAATAAATGGAACACTTAGCACTCATTGGATCTAGCTGATGCTCATAGGGGTGAAGCACAAGGACTTCCTAGGAGGTCACCCATCCTAGTACTTAATAATTTATAATAATTAAATCCTTGGAAGAGAAAAATTTAAAGTATTTGACCTTTGAAGGCTTCCAGTTAGATCAGTTTTATGTTAATCATTCTTGCATCTCCTCTTTGAAGTTTTTATTTGTAGGCATCTCTAACTCTTTTCCTCTTGTGACTTTTTCTGGAACTTTACTTTCTAGGTCATAAACCCTCTCCTTGAACACATTTAGCACACTTTGTAATCCATTCTTTTGATTTTGGATGTCAAATTTTTTGATGTTGAAAGTCACCAAGTACATTTTATTTGATGGTGATTTCCACCCTAGATAAGTCTACAGTCCACTTCAAATTCTTCTCTACCTCAATCACATGATCATATAGAATTTAATCTAAATCATGTACTTTAGTTTTTCTTCTTCAAGAGTTTGAACAATCTGTAGAATATTGGAAACTTCTTTTTTTACTCAATCTAATGTATCTTCAAGATAACTTTCATAATTGATTGTTAACTATATTTCTCTTTCAATTTTTTCTCATTGAGTTGTTGTAACTATAATTGATTTTTTCATTATTCTTCTAACTTTTCACATGAAATTGTAACAAGCATTATTCCAAACATATATTCTGGAATTTCCATCTTGATTTCTCTATTTGGTTCATTATTTGCAGTTATCATTTTAATTCCTTGATAGTATACCTTGACTTCTCTAACCAAATATAATCACCTCTGATGATTTCTCTTCTTTTTTAATTTCTTGTCTTTATTTCACTTATGTACCTTAGGTAATAATTACCTCATTTAAATAATTTTTGTTAGTTTACTATCATTCTTCACCTAATTATTGTTCTTCTTTGTTGATTACTTCTCTTTGTTGTACTTATGTACCCTGTTTGACTATTACCTCATGTAGCTAATTTCTATTAGTTTTCTTTCATTCATCATCCAATCTAGAAGCTTTTAAATAAAATGCAAGCTTTCAAATCACAAACGCTTATCCCTTGAACATTCCATGTATGTTATTACTTGAGTTGTTGTTGTTATTCACTATCACTTTTGCTTTACTAGAACATGGATTAAAAAGTAAAATATGTCATATATCAAATAAATATACCTATTATACTTTATTATTCATATATGTACCTTTTTCATATATGATTCTAGCTCTAATTTTTCTCATTAATTTTACATTGTCTTTCTATCCTTTATGCAAACTTCGGGAAAGAATAGATAACATAGGCATAAAGATAGATGATTAGGAGTAATCAAACATTTCTTATATCCCTTGGATATAATACCATTTTTTAAACTCATGTAGGATTCATGAGCTATTAGGAGACCTAAAAAACTAGAATCACACAATAAATCATCACCAAGCCAGTTCTTTTAGTCGAAGCACAAGGCAATGACTCGTTACTCTTGAAAACCTTCCTCTATTTATTCTATCTATTCTTATACTTTGAATTTGTAAGATAGATTGGATAATAACATATTTGATCTAAGAAATATGTTTTATATTCAATGTATTTTCTTGTCTTTTGAATGCATAATCACAAATGTATGAAATTGATGTTCAATGTAAATAAAATTGTGACCCCTTTACTGTAATAATCTATCTCAATAGAATATATAGAAATGAATAAGATAAATACCTTTCCTTCTTGCATTGATTAGATTTGGGAAAAAAATATAGCAATAGTGAAAATTATAACAACATTTTTGGAGATCTTTGATGATTTTCTGCCTACTAGACACATAACCAATAATCTTGAAAGCATCCATTGGGCCTAGTCAATCTCTTCCTAAGAATTGGGAAATTTTTACATTTGAACTCACCTAGTTTTTTTGATATGTATTTATGTGAAACAAAACATATCATTATGTATTATAGACACTACATGGTATCATGTATAAAATGTTATCTGAAATTTAAGACAACAAAATCATTTGAAGCATAACTAAAAACTCCAAAGAAATAGGTTATGGTTTATCTTTTACTCAACTCAATTTGGGTGTATCATCTTGAAAAGAAAAGGAACTCTTAGCAATAAGCTATCTAGGTAAATTATCCTTGGGTAAAATATCAATCAATAGTTAAGAACTCTACTACAAAAACTTATTCTTGAACAATAGACTTGGAAAACCTTATTGAAAGCCAAAAATAGGACAAAACCTAGGAAAACTTGTGTTTGAATAGAAATTAGGGAAAAAAAAAACCACTAACCTAATATGTAGAAGAAATTATTGAAAGAAGGAAGAATAAACACATCTTACTCGAAAAGATAGATCAAACCTAAAAGTAGGGCTTGAGGTGTACTCCATTAACTAAGAAATGCATCACTTCACCCTCCATTGTTGTAAGTTTAAAATATTTATGCTCTTTGCACTCTAAAATCATAAATGACCCACTCAAGAATGCATCAAACTTAGAATGTTTACTAGGTAGGTTTTTGATCTTATCCCACTAAGTACAATGTCCTTATTTTGAAAATATCTAGCTTATCTATCAAAGTTTATTTTAGTTTGTAGTTGTTGGCACTCCATAGTATTCATGGCTTTGTATATAGTCTTCTCTAACTCCATGAGTTGATCATGTCTATCCTATAAGGTAATTCCTTCATTAAACAAAACCAATTGACTAGCAAGGTCCAAAACTAACATCTCTATTGATATTGACAATTGTGCAACTTTTACATACACTAGTGCATAATATGAAGTTCCAATTACCATCTTAGGAGTTATTCTATCTTCTCATAAACTATTTTAATCTTAGAATTAAACACTCTAGTTGTCTTATAGTGTCCTTTTGATGATTTTAATCAAATTCTTATTTGTGGACTTTTCTATTCTATTACACTAAGGATAATAGTTAGAACTTGTGTTTCTCAATTAGTCACCCTAAAACCCACAATGGTTAATGCATTATTTGACATGGTAGATTTTGGAACCTTAAATTTGTAAATTCGATCTTCATAAAAGTTTAAAATAGAGGACTCATAAGATTCATTCAAAATTATTGCTTAAGTCCAACAAGTGAAATAATTTGTGGTAGTGGTTATCCATTTATAGCATATAATTGAATGTGGATTAATCATTGCAACAAAGTCATGTTGGAATTATTTAGAATAACTAAGAGGAGATGAATTATTTATCCAAGGTCCATATGTAAAAATAAAACTTCTCACAACTTAGTGAACTCATATTCATAAACCTTATTATACATGCATTTATTAGATCATACAATGCTTAAACTTTGTAGGTTATTGTCCTAGGTCAAAATAACTTTACATAAATGTAAACATGAAACATTACATATTCTATGACACATTTGACACATGAATTTTATGTGGAAATCCAATTTGGGGAAAACCATCAGTAACATGCTACTAATTCTCACTCTTTTGAAGTGATGCCATGTGAAAGACCAACCTTGTTAAAAGTTACAATATACACTATTGAATGTGACCTAGTTAGAGGATCTCAATCACCCTATTAGGAGTGAGCCTTGTTATAGGACTTTAGATCACTTAGTTGGAATGTCACCTGATTAAAGGATTTACAAATGACTATTAGGTCAACCTTAATCCAAAGGATTTACCCTAGACTAATACAATGATTAGAAACTAATAGTAAGGTTTGATCTGATAACACATTACAACTCACTTGCAGATTACAAATCTTTGTTTTAGTCCTCCATTGTGCTTGGATTTTACACACTTAAGCTCTAGTAGCTTGTTCACCTTTCAAGCATTCATACTCTTAAGCCTTCTTTCTTTGCATGCCAATAGTAGTCTCTTCTATTCAGCCACTGAATGAAGCAATACCCTAGAATCCTTATCTTTCTTAGCTTCTCACACATTATAATCTTTACTTTTGACCATCTATCTCTATAAATAGAGATTTAAGATCTTTTGTTGTTTCACCATAATCATCCATTTTAAGGTTAGGTAGAACTATGTAGTATTCAATGAATCTACTCACTTTTCTTTGGTTCCTCTAGAAACTTCTTCTATAACCCTCTTTGAATTTTCCTTAAAATGGTTTACCTTGAATTCTATTCCACCAACTCATCAAAGTTATCTTCCACATGCTTCACACAATTTAAGAAAAAAAAATAGCCATCTTAGATTTGTCAAATCTACGATTTAACATGAATACTGACACTCGACATCAATATGCTATCACTCAGCTTCCATACTATTCTTCCACTCATCTTCAACTAGATAACATAGCATACACTAAAGTTTATTGGTGCTCAAGATCAACTAAAATTTACTCGTCTTACACTAAGTTCACTTGACATAAATTAAATCTTCAATTTACTCAGCTCCACCTAATTTAATTTTCAGTTTGCACTAACTTTTCTTGGCACCTACTATCTCCTCAGTCAAGCTTGGCAGACTCAATTCTTCTTACTTGCTCTTCTAGACTTAACCAACATATCTATCCTTTGCAACCTTAAGTAGATAATCAATACAACATGTCATCATTGTCTTAATTGATCTTTGAACTCATTTTTTATACCATAACTCAACCTTTCCTCTAGGTGCTCTTCTTATCTCATTTGATCAAAATAGAATAATCAATCAAACAAATGATAGTACTCAAATCAACTAAGTAGTTATCTTACTAACAAGTAGCAAGTTTGACATTAGTGACAAAACAATGATTGAAACACATCCTTACTCAACAATCCCCCTCTTTGGCATTAGTGGCAAACTAGTACCAACATATAATACCAAAAAGAAAATAATTCCTTATATTGAAATCTCTCTCTCTATTAGTAGCTTTCATCTTCTGTATAGGCTACAAAATTATATTCTGATCAACTGTAGATGCTTAAAATTGTCCCAATACTATATTAATTTATTTAATATTTTCCATGACATTATAATTAATTAATTATATTTATCATATTCTTCTACTTATTTAATTTAATAAGTTCACTTTCCTTATGTATTTAAATTTAATTTAAATATTTCCATCCATAATGTGTTAAATATATTTAATAATAATTTTCCATGAATCCCATTTTTAAATAAATTATATTTATAATTTCCTCCATCTCCATTAATTTCTCTAAACATATGATTAAATTATATCTTATTTAATTTAATCTTAAACTTAGCCTAAAACCTAGTCTACAACCATCACTTTCATCCTTCTAAGCCTACCCACTACTTAATCCCACTTAATTACCCTAAATACCTTGCTAAACCCCCTTTTAATCCTAAGTGTGTGCTTACACATGTGTGAGGAAGCTTCACACTTTCCACACCCCTCATGCCTTCCACACCTTTTACATCTTTGTCCCCCACTCCTTTCTTCAAGTTTGCTCACACATGTGTGAGCACAATTCGAATGTTGACCACTTACATGACTTTCTTACATGTCTCCCTTGTGGCACCTATGTTGATGTCACATAGATGCCACCTCCACAAGGCCTCTCTCAAGCCTATAAATAGAGCCCTTCTCTCAAGCATTTTCATCTCCCTCATATGCATTATTATCATGCTAGTTTGTTGCTAGAGCTCTTAGTGATTTTGCATTGTTACTAACCATTTAGTAGTTGATATAATTCATATAATTTTGCATTGTTAGATTAGTTTCTTTCTTACATCCATCTCCATATCTTTTGAATTCTCTCAAACATGGCTGCTCCTATAGCTTGTGTTCTCCACTCATTTACCATAGTTTCATTCTCATAGTTGCATTTCCTATCAAGAGATTCACTATAGTTGTATTTTGGGAGAGCACACCAACATCCCTCCAATAAAAAACACACCAAAAGGGCCTCTCATGGGTGCTTTTGTTGAGCTATTTGAGGTTGTATGAGGACTTGGTCTTTTGGTTGCTTTGAGTTGCAAAACTCAAGCAAGTGTTAGTTATGCTTCATTTTATTTTGAATACTTGACATATCTATTGTAGCTAATGTTTGCTTCTTTTCTCTTACTTCCAATAGGAAAGTTTTCTTGCATAAATTTTGACACGTTGGGTGGGACCCACGTCCCTATTTTCCTTTCAAAAATCCATCAAGAAATTGTAACTTGTTACCAAAAGCTGTGCATTATCATCTGTGCAACACGCAGTGTCATTTGCATTCTGTCATCTCTATAGATTAGCATTTGCATAGACTAGTGTCTACATAGATTGGCATCTCTGCCTTGCAACTTTAGCCCCACTTAGTCTACATTAAACCCTAGTTTTGGTGTCTGGGCCATTTATTTTGTCATCTATGTTGTGGGAAAATTTGCAAGTCTCTGTAAAACCCAAACTATCGTCTGCATTGTTTCCTCTATTGTCTGCATTGTGTGCAAATATTTGAACTTACTATAGAACCCAAGCTATCATCTACATTTACAAACTATCATCTACGATCTATACTTCTATTTTCTACATTATGTGTTGGGTAAATTTTGTCATCTGTGAATTTTAGTGTCTCTGAACCTAAACTATCATCTACACCTAACAAAGTTTCCATGTGTCTACGAACTGTACAACTTGTACTTTGTCGTCTATGTGTTTTGTCATTTGCATAGTTTTGTCATCTGTGCCTGTAGTCTGCTGTCTCCAATTTTTGCAAATTTGTTAAATTTTAAGCACATTATTCGTTGATTGATTGTTTGCAGAGATTTCTAACAAATTTACATTCTAGGAAACAAACCTTGGAAGTTTTAAAAATAAATTCATAGTGATTCTTATCACTTAGGAAATTTGTAGTGATTTTTATCACTTTAGGATTAAAGGGTTAATGAACTTATAAGAATAACCATTTGTACTTGAATGTATGTTGCAAATTAACATGCAAAATCCAAACACACTCTTGAATTCTTTAAGGGAAAAAATTACATCCAATCTTGAATGCCTTAAGGGAAATTAATTCACATTTCATTGAAATGGATGTTTAGGTAGCAAGCACACTCTTGAATGCCATTAAAGGAATGAACAATCTTTTCATTGGAATGCATGCTTAGGATAACAAACACACTCTTGAATGCCTTAAATAAATTGACATACTTTCATTAGAATGAATACTTAGGATAACAAACATTTGGATTTGGTGCTTAAAATGAAATCACACACTTTTTAATGTCTTAAGAAAATTGACATGCTTTCATTAGAATGAATGTTTAGGATAGTAAACATTTGGATTTAGTGCTTAAAATGAACTCACACAATCTTGAATGACTTAAGGAAATTGATTTCATTTTCAACAATTTTCTTATGTTCATGAGTGATTTATTTTTTGTTGACAAATCTACACTTTTTATTCGTGTTGACGACAATTTCAAGTTGGAAAAAACAATGTATGCTTAAACACATGTGTCTTCAAGAGTAGATTACAAAACTTAAAGCTTCATTGGGAAAGAACAAGTGTCTTTTAAAATTTGAGGCCACTTATGTATTCTCTCCTTTTACGCCTTTGGATTATCTTGAGTGCATGAGAAATAAGTGGTCTTGTTTTCTTTTTTTAGGAGGCCTGCTTGGGGATTTCATCACCCCTTGGGATGAACTCAACTTTAGTGTTCTGGCAGAGTATAAGAATCGGGAGGTGAATCAAAAGACACCTCTCTTAGAAGTAAAATCTTGTCACTCTTGGCTAAGCCCCAAAGAACTTTATACCTTTGGGAAGTGAAGGTGGAGATTTGGGTTACCATCTCCTCCTGATTGTGTGGCATTATTTTCTTTCATCTACAGATTTAGGCCTCACATACCTTGTGTATATTGAGGACACCCTTTAGATAATCCTTGTACATCCTAGTTATAGTCTTCTTACGATTTTTGGCATGTTCTATGTGCCTGATTATTTAAACATTCAAAACCAACACCAAACATCAAATAAGTGCAAAAATGAGTGAAATTGTGAGCTAAACTTTAGTGAGTGAAACAGTGGTAAGTGGGTCCTATTGACTCACAGTTATTTTCAAGAGTTCTATATTAGTCTAGTATTTGAAATTGGTTGAGTCTAGTTACAGTTTGTGCTTGAATTTGGGTTTTTTTTTGTTCTTGCCATGAACAAAAAAGTCAAACCTAAGAAGGTGAAATTATCCAAACCATTTATCTACAAGGAAAGGAAAAACCTAGCACATGGTGATAAACAATTCTGATGTACTATCAAAGACATCTAGAAAGATGAGGCTAAACAAGACTGTTATGATAGAATTGAGTACAATGCAAAACTTCAAAATTGGTCTACCTTCCCTACAGTAAACCCAAGGTTTTTGTTCCCACTAAGTGAGGATTGAGTTAACCGCATAAGTGACCACCACACCTTCATTTTCTGCATCAACCCCATTTTTTTCAAATTTCCAGTCTTCCATTTGCAAACTTCCTCTAGAGAATTTGATCATTTGAACCTAAAAACTTTGGCATAAGAACACCTTCTGAGATCACAATACTAGACCTTTTATCCACAAGCAAACACCTATCACTCATTTGGGATCACAAGTCCATCTCCAAATAGTGGATAGTCAATTTGGTGTCCTATCTTGCCTAAAGATCACTTGACCATCTTTGGTAGAAGAAAGATACTTTTAGCCTATAATCACACTTTTTCTACTAAACGAAGGTCTTTTGTTTACATTTAGGTTATTGGCCCCTTTCATTGCATAAGGTTCAACATTTCTCTCTCTCACATTCCTTCTTTCATAGTCTTCCACCCATTGGTTTGGTCACTATTTTATGGTATATACATGATCTGGAAAATTCACATTTAATGCCATGTCTCTCTTATTGGAATCTTTAAGGAAAAAAGAGATGGAGAATCTTTTTCCTCCACGTGCAACATCATTGGGGGGAGCATTTCCCTCTAGTTCAAACTTTGGCATGCCTAGCTTAACATCCACATGAGAACTAGAAGATCCTTTCTATAACACAACTTTAGGAAGTAATGATGACGAAGTATACCAAGAGGAGGACCCTATTAACAACAACAATATCCCTAATTATGTTCAAACATTCCTTGCAAATCCATATAATGTTGAAATGATGAAAAAATCTATTAGGGAAAACAAGATTGAGATCTTCTTAAACTTGGTTAAATACAAGCTTTGATGAGACCACCTTGTTTAGATAGATTAAAAAAGGTGGTGCTCCCATATTGCCAAGCACAACCCAAGCATCTAGCAAAAGACCCACAGTGACAACCAATGCTACATCTACATCAAGTGGCACCACACAACCAAAATTCCAATTAAGTGCAAAACATATTCAAAAAATTATTAGTGCCATAGCTAACACTACTACACATGTTAGTATTCCATAGTCCAGCTTAATAGGTCCAACTATAGGATGCTTAAACATTGGGCAAGTGTCTACTCAATAGATGACAAATCCAACACAACCAATGTATTCGTCCTATTTACAAATTCTAACAGATATGGTGAAAACATCTATGCCAATTCCAACGAATGCATATCAATTCATTAGCCAAAGTGGAGTACTCCCACCAGCTCACAATATGTTTGGAACTCCTTATAACTTTGGAGGTAGATTTAAAAATTCTCAATAGTCACAAGTGCAACCAAACCAAGATTTAACCCAATAGTTTCATGCACTTCAAAATCTAGTACATAGCATGACCAACAAAGTGATAATAGATTTTTCTTTTGAAGAAGTTTGTCCCTTTCCATTTGATAGATCCATTAGCATGATACCATTCCCACCAAACTTTGAGATTCCTAAATTTGACAAATACACAGGAGAAACATGTCCTATCATACATCTCAAGGAATTCTCAATTTTGTGTCAAGAAGTAGCCTATAATGAGGATTATCTTAAGAGGCTCTTCACACAAAGTCTTGGAGGCCCTACACTATAGTGGCTAATGAACTTACCCAAGGGTTTCATTACCTCTTTAAATGATTTACTAGAGAAGTTTGTAGCACAATACTCTTACAACATTGAACACCATGCCTCATTAAGTGATTTGTGCAACACAAAACAATAAAATGGTGAAACATTTGCTAATTTTCTACAACAATGGAGGCATCTTGCTAACTGCATGCCTACAAAATTGAAGATTCCCACCTTGTGGATATATTTATCAAAAACTTGATACTATAAATATCTTTTCACATGAAAATGGATAGCCCTAAAGATTTTGCTACATTAGTCAAGAGAGGCAAGAGCATTGAAAATGGGCTTTTAGACAAAGGTGTCATTAAACATTATAGCTCATCATCCTCAAACAATGACACAAAAACCAATAGCAAACCCAAATTTTGGTCCAAAAACAAAGGTTTCACACATGATAGTGTCACTGATGTTAAAAGTGTACAAAACCTTTAAGGAGGAAACAACAACAACTACTATAACCAAAACAAGAACAATTCAAACCATGACAATTAGCAATCTCGTAATCAAACACAATTTTTTCCTCGCAAAAAAAGTAATACCAACAACAATTATAATCATGACTATGATCAAAATAGGAAGTTCACTACCTTCCATGAACCCTTGGATACCATATTTCAAAAACTAGTGGATCACAATTTGATGGTGTTTCCTGACACATGACCCTTTGATGAGAATCAACCCAAATCAAAATGGTATAGGGAAAATGAATATTTCAAATACCATCGCATCAAGGGACATGACACAAACAAATGTATAAAACTCAATATCTTCATTCAAAATCTTATCGATGATGGAAAAATTGAAGTAGAAAGAGGACCACCCTCTAAAAATGCTAAGTTGAAAATATTCCAAAAGCCATTTCCTGATCACAACAATGACAATAAAAACAATGGAAACAATAATACAGACAATGTAAATCATGCTTCTACATCAAATGCATTACCCTATGACTATCTACTAACCACATATTAGGGTTTGACTCCTTGTGTGGTAAAATAGAAACCAACGATACATGTGGTTTTGACTCCATGTGTGGCTACATTGAAGAGGTAGACACTCATGTGAATACCCTTGTCCTAAAAGTAGCTAATTGTGATGCAACCACTTGATACGAAAGAATCACTTTGCAAGTTGCCACTCCCAACCCCACTAATCCATCAGTTCCACATGCACCTACTGTACTATCCACCTCACAAAGGCTCACTTCTCACTATGATGTGTTGTCCCAGTTAGGTAAGACTCCTACACAAATATCCATTCTAGAGCTCCTAACTACATCACTCATCCACAAAGAAATTTTGGAAAAGGCTCTTTTAGAGTCTTGTGTTCCTAAAAATATTAATGCCTCCCAATTCAATTCCATGATTGGAAACCTTACCACACAACAACACCTTGTCTTCATAGACAAATATTTCCAAGGTCTTGATCCCCACCATAATTTATTTCTCCACATTGAAGTCCTTATACATCAACATAAGGTTAAAAGGGTCCTTATAGATAATGGATCTAGTTTGAACGTATGTACATTGAAGATGATTCATTTCTTGGGACTTCCAAAAGACCTCCTAAATGTCAATAAAAGGATAACAATCAAAGCATATGATGAAAGAGAAAGAGAATCAAAAGGAGTTATCATGTTACCACTCAAGGTTGGGCCAGTCATCATAAATACTAAATGCCATGTCCTAGACTTGGATTTTCCATATAACATTTTTCTTGGTCGACCTTGGATACAAACACTAAAAGTGTTACCATCTACATACCATCAATGGTTGAAATTTCATCACTAAGGAAGAGAGGTTATGATTCCAGGTGATTCTATACCTTTTTCCTTTTATAAAAGATTGGAAGGTGCACCAGCAAATTTTTGTCAAATCAATGAGTTTGCTAAGTTATACCTAAGCCTCTCACAATAATAGAATCACCTTCCATAAAAATGCATAATTATCCAATAATGATTCCAATTCCCACAAAGGAAAAGAAAAGGCAGAAGATACTAAGGTCAATACTACAGGGAAGAAGGTTACTTTTACTAATTTAGGAATGGGAGAGTATAAGTTTGAAAATGCCTTATGTGTTGGACAACTACCACTCTCCCCTCATTTCTTTGGAAAGCCTTCACAATTACCACCTCTTGCCAACAAGGATACTATGCATGTTAACAAGATGACATTTGAATATTGGGGATCACTTAGTGATGAAAATATGGAATCTAATATCCTAGATTGGCTATATTTTGATGGAAAAGATGAACCTATGGAATTCCCCAATGATAAGTATGTTAAGTCCCCTCCCATTATCAAAAATATGGGATATCATGGTATCAACTTTGGACCTAAAGAAGATGGAATCAAACAATCCCTTGAGGCTAATAGCTATCCTAAAGGACATGGTTTGGGCTCCATTAAACCCAAGGTATCCTTTGCTGACAACTATTGTATGGTTGACCCTAATTCTGAGACTAAAGAGGAGGAATTCTTTGAAGTACCCTTCCAATACATTGAGGATAACCTTGATAACCATATTTGTGCCATTACCATAGTTGACCTTTCATCCACTGACCTACCTCTCACCAAACTTAACATGATAGACTGGGACCTTCAAGACACACCACCAACTCTCGATATCTATAACTCTAACAAAGTAGTGATGGCACTCTTTGGCCTTAAGAATCTCACATATTATAAACATGAGATCCAAGACAATGAGGAAGCCTACTTTGGTAGCCAAGTCAACTCTCTTAGTCACAAAAGTGAAAAAAAAATGGAAAAATAAAAGAAACATCCTCTAGTGAAAACTCTTTTAGGGCACTCTTGGATGAAGAAAAAGATAAAATAAAGGACACATCTTTTGGTGAAAACCTCCTAGAGGTGCCAAAAGAAGGAGAGGTTGACTTGCCATTCAGATCTTTACCACTAGAAAAGTCATCTATCTTGAATGAGGACACTATTCCAATCAACTTGGGTATAGAGGATAATCCACAAATCACCTATATTGCAGATAGCTTAAGTCTTGAAGAACACAAGGCAATGATTGAATTCTTGAAAAAGGGTAAAATTAATTTTGCATGGACATACAGAGATATGCCTAGTTTAGACATAGATTTGGTTGTGTATCAATTGACAATAGATCCCAAGATTAAACTAGTGAAGCAATAGTTGCACAAAATGCATCCTAAGGTAGCACTCTTAGTCAAAGAAGAATTGCAAAAAAATTTAGAGGCAAAGTTTATCCATCCTATTGATTATCCTAAGTCGGTCTCCAAGATTGTTCCTATAGGAAAAGCATTTGGGGGCATTTGCATTTGTTCAAATTTTTGAGATTTAAATCTCGCATGTCCTAAGGATGATTTTTCACTTCCTAACATAGACATTATAGTGGATTTAACTTTGGACATGAGATTTTGTCTTTGATGGATGGTTTCTCCAGTTATAACCAAATCAAAATTGTAGAAGAAGATCAACATAAAATGACATTTACCACCCCATGGGGAACCTTTTGTTATCAAGTCATGCCTTTTTTCTTGAAGAATTCTGGTGCCACTTATCAACACGCAATGACTACAATATTCCATGATCTTCTATATGTCATAATGGAGGACTATGTTGATGACATCCTAGGAAAATCAAAGACATGTGATTCCCACATTGATATGCTCACTACTATTTTTGAAAGGTTGGAAAAGTATAAAGTACACCTAAATCCTAAGAAATGTGTTTTTGGGGTCAAATCAGGCAAGTTGTTAGGCTACATTATGTCAAGAAGAGGTATTGAGGTAGATCTTGCCAAAGTAAAAGCCATCATGGACATGCCTCCACCTACCACACTGAAACAACTCTGCAGTTTTCAAGGAAAGTTATAGTCCATTAGATGATTTGTGGCCTAGTTAGCAGATAAGTTCCATCCACTTCAATATTTGCTTCATAAAGACACTATGTTTCAGTGGGATTTCCTATGTTAGAAAGCATTTGAATAGATTAAGGCATACTTGGCTAATCCTCCAGTTCTAGTCCCTCCAATTGTAGGATGACCATTGATCCTATACATTTCAGCCACTTTAGTTTCCTTAGGTGCCCTTTTGGCACAACTAGATGACAATGGTAATAAGCAAGCTATATACTATCTTAGTCGAACATTAGTTGGCTATGAGTTGAATTGCACTGCTATTGAGAGAGCTTGTTTGGCTGTAGTCTTTTGTATTCAAAAACTATGCCATTATATGCTTAATCATACTAAACATCTCATTGCCAAAATAGATCCACTCAAATATTTTCTATCAAAAGCCTCTCTCACTAGTTGAGCTATGAAATGGGTCTTGATTTTAGGTGAATTTGACATTGTTTATAAAGAGCACAAGGCCATTAAGGGACAATTAATTGTAGATTTTCTTGTTGAAGCTCCTCTTCCATGAGACCATCCCATAGTCGCAAACTTTCTAGATGACACAATTATGACTATTATCCCTAGTACACACCAGAAGTTATTTTTTGATGGTTCCTTCACACAAAAGGGATCGGGGGCAGGAATTTTGTTTGTTACACTGCAAGGAGATCTCATTCCTATCTTATAAGATATCATTCCCTTGCACAAATAATATAGCTGACTATGAAGGATTAGTTATAGGGTTGCATCAGGCTTTTAAATGGAATATCAAAAATATTCTTGTCTTTGGCGACTCACAATTGGTCATTAAATAAGTTATAGATGAATACCTCACAAAAGGATGAAAAGTTGTTGCCATATCACAAAATAGTTGAGGATCTTAAACAACACTTCTCAGATATAGTCTTTTAGCATATACCAAAGGCTAATAATAAAGTAGTAGATGCTATGGCTAGCATTGCCTCCATGATTGCCATGCTTAAATATAGTCCTAAGAGTGAGTTTCTTATTGAGAATCTTTCTATTCCTGCTTATGAGAAAAATGATTCAGAGTTGGTGTGTGAGATTATTGGTCCTGAGTCTCCATCGTATGCCAACATTTTTTCTATCTACATCACAAAACCATTCCCATAGCCCTCACTTCGAATCAAAGTAAGACCTTCATCCATCACACTAGCCACTATACTATCCTAGGTGATACACTTTTTTGAAAACACTTCGATGGAACCCTCCTCTGATGTCTCAATTCAGATGAAGCCAGAACGAAATTAGAAGAGGTCCACCAAGGGGTTTGTGGTGCCCATTCTAGTGGCCTTATGTTAGCAAAAAAAACTTCTTAGAATGGGTTACTATTGGCCTACTATGGAAGTAGATGTCTATCATTTTGTGAAGAGATGTGTTCCTTGTTAGCAGCATGGTGATTTGATACACGCCCCCACCTAAGACCTCTAACCCACCATTACCCCATGGACCTTTTCCCATTGGGGATTTGATCTTGTTGGCTAAGTATACCCAAATTCTACAAATGGCCACAATTACATTATTACCACCACTGAGTACTTCACAAAGTGGGTCAAGGCTATCCCATTAACCTACATCACCAAAAAATAGATTTTGAAGTTCATCTTGAACTACATTATCTATCATTTTGGTATACCTCAAGACATCATGACTGATAATGGAACACCTTTCAAAAATTAGGAAGTTGCCACATTGTGTAGGAAATTTGGAATCACCCAACATTTTTCCACCAAATACTACCCCCAAGGCAATGGCCAAATTCAAGCTACTAATAAAAACCATTTTGAAAATCCTAAAGTAAACTATTGATGCAGCTAGCCATGACTACACCTCCATCTTGTTCTTACCTTTTGGGCCTATCGTACCTCCATCTGTACCCCCATAGGAGCCACTCCATTTTCCCTTGTTTATGGTTCTAAAGCTATCTTGCCCATTGAAATTAAGCTCCCTTCCCTCAGAATCTCTCTCAAGAATCTGATGTTCAAAGAATACAAAGTTGCTCACTTGTAAGAGTTGTAACTCCTTGATGAGAGATGCCTCAATGCCCTATACCACCTCCACATGTATCAAAATCACCTTCAACTTCAGTATCACAAAAAAGTCAAGCCACGAGAATTTGAGGTGGGTGACCTAGTTTTGTAGCATAACATAAAGAATCTCCAAAACTATGAAAAGAAAGAAAATTTTGAAGCTAATTGGCTTGGTCCATTTATCATTATAGCCAAATATGGTTTTGGGGCATATCAGATTGCCACTCTAGAGGGAGATTTACTCCCTAAGCCTATAAATGTCCAATATCTCAAGTGGTTCTATGCTTGAGTTTTGCAGTTCCTATACAATGTTATTATAGTCCCACAAAAATATAAAAAAATTAGAAAAATCAGCAAAATCCAAAAAAAATCATAAAATGTTCATGAAAAAAAGACTAAAAGGAAGAAAAAGTTCCTAAAAAAAGCATTTTGATCCATTATCTATAAGACTAGTTTCACTTCACCCCATTCCACCATGTCATATTCCTATTTGTGCAAAGTCTTATCTAGCTTACACTTTTCATACATCCAATAAAAAAGACCTCTTGTCTGCGAAGCTTCATTTCACTCTCATTTTTTCAAAGGCCTCTAGTCTGCGAGGCATTTTTCTGTCAAGTGCTTGTTCAAACCCCATTACACTGAGCTTTTCCCACAATAGTGACTACAATAAGACTTAAACAAAATCACCTTTGAGACTTAATGCTTTGAGAAACTTGTTCTTTTCATAGCTCTTGCCACCAAACAAATTGCGATAACTAACATTAAAAAAAACAAGCTTGCATAAGATGAATCCTTCTTATATGTGACATTACAACATTCACCTTTAGGCTTTAAGGTTCTTGGCAAGAACTATGGACTGAATGACTACTTTTTCATGAGGTCTCTTTTTGGTTGATTTCATTTTGTTTGTTAGTGGAAGTCTTTTATGGTGTGCCTTGATCTTCCATATTTTGGTCATACCTAAATCACTCTCATTGACTACATGTGTTGTTTGTGGTATGATCTATTTTTAAAGCTTTACTACATATGTGTCATTTTTAGGTTATGTTTATGCATTGCACAATTGGGGCAATGGGTTAGTAAAATTTCCACAAAAGAACCCTAAAAAGACTTTGGGGTTACCTTGACATCTCTAGGGTGTATATGACATTTTTTCCATCATGACTATGTGAACTACACCTATTGTTCTAAAGTCTCTAGTCTACACAAAAGAGCCATGTTATTTATGCTTCTATAGCTTATAATGCATAAACTCTCTTGCAAATTCACACTAAGGTTTGCTCTTTGATATAAACACAACTAAATCTCTCGGTATCATGTAGTTAGGGTTCATGTAGTATAGGGTTTCATTGAGCCTTGCTTGAGACAAGGGTCCTATTTATTTCCCCCCTCCTATGCTATGCTACTTGGTTCTTACAAGTGAGGAGTTTTGACACATGCCAATTCATTAGGTTCATTCATGTTCCATTTTCATATCTAAATTTTAGGTTCATTTCACTTTGTATTTATTAGTTATTGACATTTTAGGATACATTCATTATTCATTAGGAATTTTTATTCATTATTAGATTGCATCATTAGTTCATCACATTAATTCATTACATGCATCCATTATAAACATCATTTCTAGTGGCATGTACATCATAAAAACATCTCATAATACTTATAGTGCATCCATACGTGTAAAAATAACATAATGCATACATCTCATAGTTGCTAGCAAACCTGCATCATACACACATTAGGCATCATACATATAAGTCATATGTAATATCACATCACACACATCTTGCATCACAAATGTCAGTATCCACATCATAGATATCATATGCATAATCATAATCATACATGTACACATAGGCCCATCGAATCATGTCATATATATATCAAAGAATAAATGTCTATACAGTTTGTATACAAAAGAATCATATAGTATCATTACGTACAAATGTATCATCAAAAACTCGTTGCATTTACATCTCTATCAAAAGTGCTCACTATACAAAATTTGAAAGCTAAGTTATGAGGGACTAGTCCCCCTATACCCCCACCTTGTGGAGGTCAGCATTGTCCCACAAACTTCTCTGATTTTTCCCTGCCTTCAGTAGTCCATGAGCTTGAGGCTACCTAGAAATCTAGCTGCCCCTAGTCGATAGGCATGGCTTCATGATATAGGGACCAACAGGCCTCCTCTCATACTGCTCATGTCTCTACTCTGCTAGCTATCATCACCTCCTGCATGACTACCATAGCTGCCCTAGGCTACACTACCTGCCTACCTATATCTCATTTCCAGTGATACTCAGCTAGCTATGCTTGATGGGTGTCTTGCTTCACCCATAACATCACTACCTCTCGCTGGAGGGCCTCTATCTCTATGAGGTCCTCCACATCCTCCCCCATCTAAAAATTGACAAACTCCCCAGCATTAACCTATGCTTTTAGGGTTGCCAAAGCTTCTTGCACATTGTCCACCCTAGCCCTCTATGCTTATACCTCTACCTGTAATGCTGCCAAGGCATGTTGTGTACTATTGGCTTGTGCTCGCTCTACTTGTACCTCCCCCCAGAGTCAGGAAACCTCTATATAGAGACTATCCTACTTTTCCCTCATCATATCTGCATCCTCTAGCCCTGGTGGCCCCTATACTTGTAGCCCTAGTGGCACCTATACCTATGACCCTAGCAACATCTATACCTATGGCCCCTGTAGTGGCCCTTGTACTGGTGCTCTCCTCGCATGGGCTCTACACCCCTATAGTCCCTTGTAAACCTCCTATATTGGAAATGGCATCATAGCTACCTATCTCCCATCTCCTATATCATCACCCTCTGCTTGAGCCTACTCTGCCAGTTGTGGTGCTCCAGGCACTATCAAGCAGACTGGCTGGTGTGCTGCCACTAATGTGCATAAGTTGGTGTCATTACCTACATCACCTATATCTTTCCTATGAACCCAGGGCACTAGCTACATGGATCACCAAGAAATTCATGCCAACTATAGGTTGGTCCGAAGACCCCATAACTTGTTATACTCTCAAGACACCACAGGATATAAGAATCTATCTGATACTACATCCTATACTCTCTTGAACTACCTCCACACCCTAGAGGGCATATATCTCATAATGACATGCATGTACCTCCCAATGAGTCAATAGTCTATCTACACATAGGGGAGATACCTTTGATCCTCTCAGTCATCCTCTCTACTCGATGCCATTATGCTACCCCATTGCTCTATGCCATCATATGGTGTCCACTCAAACATGATGATCTCATTGATGCACCAGTGCCAAAATCTCATAGACTCTATAGAGGTCTACTGGATGGGTGGCCTATATCTACATGTGAATGGCTCCCCGAGCTACCGTGTCTCCTATCTAGTGATCAACCATGTGACACTGATATGCTTCTAGGACCATACCATCAGTAGTGTCAACCCTAGCCCCATGGTCCTCTATGCTTTGTAGGCACACATGTGAAGGTCATGGTCTAGCTCCACTAGGATATTTTAGCCCTAGCAATAGACCAAACGATCATCTTGTAGTAGGGTGCTGAGCACCCATGTCCATCTAATAGGGAAACCATGCCCAACATGGTCTAGCACCATCATGTAGATGAGTAATGCGAGGTATACAACCAATTGGTGCAATCTTTGCTCCAATGCCTCCCTCCAATTGAGCCAAGATCTCTAAATGGGAAGTCTCTATCATGACCTCCTGAAGCACTCCTGAAGAAAGGGATATGTATACATCCCCCAAATGGACACTCATAGTATACGCCAAACATCAAGTAGCATAACCATAGCCTCTTTAGGCAGATAGAAGTTGGATGTCAGGGTATGCCATCGCTCTATCAGTGCTGATAGCTATGTTGAATGTGCTCGCAGATCAAGCCACTCATGCATTTGCTCCAGTTCACAAAGTTGTACGTTCCCCCACTCCACCTCTAAGCACCATGGTAAGAGGATAGTGCTCTCTTGACCAAAATATCACCGTCTCCTCTTTCAACATAGACATGCAAATGGTTAGTTTCCTCTATCTCATGATCGCCCCCTTGTCTGGGGCATCCTCTCCTACCCTCCATTGATTTTTCCCAATCGATGAAGATGCTAATCGATGAAGATGCCAATTTGTGTAGACATTTATTGATGCAAACATCGATCATCATAGATGACAGTTAGCGGAGATGTCATTTTGATTTCTTTGATAGCTGCATAGATGTCAATTTCTTGTTAGTAGCAGCTAGTTTATCATTTGCAGAGATGACAACATGCCGACCATCATCTTTGCTTCCCTTTTCACCTATATGTCATCTGCATAGATGACAAGATGTATCCTATCATCTCTATAGACTCTATTTCCACCTTTTTTCATCTACACAAATGATAGGATAGATCTTGTTGTCTTCGCAGATGTTGTGGTCCCTATTTTGTCATTTGCATAGACAACAAGGCAGAGACTGTCGTCTCCACCTTGACTACTTTTGTAGTCTATTTATGGTACAATAAATGCTACCTAGCCTACCAAAATGCAAAATTGACAAGTTGGGTTAGTTGACTCACCAGTGGGCCCATCTTTGCCATTCTTTGGTGCTACCAGATATGCTTGTCAAGCTATAATCGCTCAATAGGGTCCATCCTCACTCTAGTTCTATGCTCTTTAGGTGTGAAAATGACCCTTCCTTGAACCCTTTGGAGGCTTATATAGGCCCTCCAGGACTCCTTTTTAAGTCTGTGTCCCTTTTGAGCCATGTTAGTTCCTTGTTTTTACTTGCAAGTCATGCAATGTCTTCATTTATCTCATTTTCTTCTCATTTCCTTTCTTCTAAAGACCTTTTCGTGAAAATTACCTAAATTTTTTTTGTGCAATTTTCACAAGAGGGCACCCTCCTCCTCTATAGTCACTTCGACACCACCCCTAGGACTCCTATCCTTTCTAGGGCAACCTATATTTTCTTTTATTTGATATAATGCCATCCTGACATCACATCAAAGAGGGAAAAAATGTAGATGCTTAAAATTATCCAAAACACTATATTAATTTATTTAATATTTTGCTTGACATTATAATTATTTATTTATTAATTAATTATATTGGTCATATTCTTCTACTTATTTAATTAAATAAGTTCACTTTCCTTATGTATTTAAATTTAATTTAAATACTTCCATCCCTAATGTGTTAAATTTATTTAATACATGATTTTCCATAAATCCCCTTTTTAAATAAATTCTATTTATTTAATTTCCTCCATCTCCATTAATTTATCTAAACCTATGATTAAATTAAATCTTAAACCTAGTCTACAACCATCACTGTCATCCTTCTAAGCCTACCCACTACTTAATCCCACTTAATTATCCTAAACACATTGCTAAACCCCCTTTTAATCCTAAGTGTGTGCACACACATGTGTGAGGAACCCTCGCACTTTTCACACCCCTCATACCTTCCACACCTCTTACATCTTTGTCCCCCACTCCTTCGTCAAGTTTGCTCACATATTTGTGAGTAAACTTTAAAAGTTGACCACTTGCATGACTTACTTACATGTATCCCTTGTGGCAACTATATGGATGCCACATAGATGCCACCTCCCCAAGGCCTCTCTCAAGCCTATAAATAGAGCCCTTCTCTCAAGCATGTTCATCTCCCTCATATGCATTGTTATCATGCTAGTTTGTTGCTAGAACTCTTAGTAATTCTGCATTGTTACTAACCATTTGATAAATGATAGAATTCATATCATTTTGCATTGTTAGATTAGTTTCTTCTTGCATCCATCTCCATATCCTTTGAATGCTCTTAAACATGGCTACTTCCATAGCCATTGTTTGAAGTGTTCTCCACTCATTTAGCATAGTTTCATTCTCATATTTGCATTTCCTATCAAGAGATTCACCATAGTTGTGTTTTGGGAGAGCACACCAACATCCGTCTAACAAAAAATACACCAACATGACATCTCATGGGTGCCTTTGTTGAGCTATTTGAGGTTGCATGAGGACTTGTTCTTTTGGTTGCTTTGAGTTGCAAAAATCAAGCAAGTGTTACTTATGCTTCATTTTATTTTGACTACTTGACATGTCTATTGTACCTAACATTTGCTTGTTTTCTCTTGTTTCCAATAGGCAGGTTTTCTTTCATACATCAACAGATAATCGACTCTTTCTTATGACTCCCTTTAGATGTCATCTTGTAAGGCTTCTCCCTCTAAATTTCTCTATCTCCCTCTGACTAGGTAGATGTACATCTTGTAGTTTCTTTCTACTAAAGTATTTCTTTCTTTGATTGGTATTCCATTATATAATTCTTCCTCTTTGACAATAATGCCAAAGACTTGTCATCTCAACATGTAGATGTTAACAATTTTAGTTTCTCCCTCTATCACCTTTTATATGACTGATCTACTGTTCTAGCTCTTTGACTACTTTAGGTAGCTCCTATAGTAATATCTACTGCATCAATGTGTAACATATGACATTTAGCTTTAGTTTATGCATGGCACTATTGAGCTTCTTAAGTAGCTTTGGATAGATGTATCACCCCTAGTTTATGTCTTAGATACTCATGAGAATCCTTAGGTAATGCTTTTGTGAAGATATCAACTATCTTCTATTTTTTATTCACATATTCCATCTTTGCCTCTTTATCTTGAACTAACTCTCAATGTGCTTAGTCTTTGTGTGCATCATAGGGTTCTTTGATATATTTATAGCACTTGTATTATCACAATAAAGTATCATAGGTTCAATTATTTCTTCCTTCATACCTTTGAGTAATTATTTGATACATACAATGTTTGCACAATTTACTACAACAACATATTCAACTCCAATAGTAGATTGAGATATGCAATTTTGTTTCTTGTTGGTCCATATCACCAATCTCTTTCCTAAGAAAAATGCTCCTCCACTAGTTCTCTTTTTGTCATCAATATTTTTTGCCCAATTAGCATCAGCGTAGGCTCTCAACTCAAACTTCTAAACTTTCTTATAGTATAGACCATAGTCTTCTATTCCTTTCAAATATATCATTATTGTCTTAACATCCATCAAATGATTCTCCTTAGGATTAACAGAGAATCTTGCAACAATCACAATAAGTAATGCAATGTTAGCTCTTCTATGTACTACATATTGCAATTTTCCAATCATAGACCTATATAATGTTTGGTTTATATCAACTAAATAATCATTCTTTGACAACTTTTATCCTATCACCATAGGTGTGCTAAGTGGTTTTGAATCTTCTAATCCAAAAATAATAATATTTCCTTCACATACTTAGATTGGGTGATGTATATACCATATTTCATATGATATACTTGCAAACCAACAAAGAACTTGATCTCTCCAAACATGGACATCTCAAATTCTTTCTTCATTTCATTTGCAAATGCCTTACATGATCCATCTTGACCTCCAAATATGATATAATCAACAAAAATTTCAGCTAAAAAAATATCTTTACCTCCTTTTGTCTTCAAGTATAGATTGTTGTTATAATCAGTCCTCTCAAATCCAATTTTCACAATATAATTATGAAGCCTTGCATATCATTTTCTTTGTGCTTTCTTTAAACCATATAAAGCTTTGTGTAGTCTATGTACCATGTTCTTGTTGTTAACATTAAAAAATCCTTTTGGTTGTTCTATATAGATCTCTTCTTCTAATATACCATTTAAAAATGTAGATTTCACATCCATTTGATAAACTTTGAAACCTTTGTATGCAGAATAAGAAAGCAAAGTTCTTACTCCCTCTAATCTTGCAACATGGGAAAATATTTCTCCATAGTCTATCCCTTCTCCTTATGCATATCTTTTGCAAACTAATCTTTCCTTATTCCTTGTGACTTCACCATTCTCATCTAACTTGTTTTTGTACACCCACTTGGCTCCAATTGCATTCTTGTCCTCTAATCTAGGAACTAGAGTCCATGTCTTATTCTTCTCATTCTATTCAATCTCTTCTTTCATGGCTTTGTTCCAATCCACATTCTCTAAAGCATCTTTCACTGACTTAGGTTTATACATGCTTAGCAAAAATGTATCATTTCTTAGATTGTTCCTTGTCATTGGTATAGCATTTATGTCTCCAATAATTTGTTCAGTAGGGTGATGTCTTTTGACATACTTTGATAATATTGGTTTTTCTCTACTTTCCTCATTAGGTTTGTCAACTTCCAAATCACTTTGTATATCTCTATCAGTAACTCAACATTTTTTTTCATGTACATTAATTGTAGAATTAGAATGTTCCTTAGCTTCATTCTATAACTCGAACCTTGGTTGTAGCTTAGTTCCTAAATGTAACTTAACATTCATTGTATGTGACTTGGAAGCCATTAAAACTTGTTGTGAATTTGCAACCTGATTTACAACATCTTCATCAGTAGGCATACTTTCATAAAAGTATACAAAAGATTTGTATTCCTCTAGTTCCTTCATAGGTCTAGCCTCATGTACCTCTATATATTCATCAAACTTCACATTTGCACTTTCTAGAACTTTGTTAGTTTTAGTATTTAAACACTTATGAGCTTTACTTCTTGTGGAATACCTTCTTCAGTTTTACCATATAATCTACCATTCCTAGAGTCTTTAAGAATATAGTACTTTCTTCTAAATACCTTAAAATATATTACATTGGGTAAGTATCCATACCATAATTGAAAAGATGTTGAATGAGTACCTTTTTTAACTTGCATATAGCTCAAATTATAGAAAGTTTTACTTATAGCCTTTCTCCAATATTTCAAAGCAACATTCTTCTCCATCATGAGCATCCTAGCATAGTCCATTACAGATTTGTTCCTTCTTTTAGAAATTCTATTTTGTGGAGGGTTCCTAGGTCCAGATGTTTGTCTTTTGATTCCTCTATCATTAAAGAACATATCAAACTCATTTGATGTAAATTCTCTACCTCTGTCTGATCTCAAACATTGTAGACTTTTGCCTATCTCCTTCTCAACTCTTTCTAGGTACCACTTAAACATTTGGAAAGCATCAGATTTTTATTTTAGAAACATAACTATCATCATTCTAGAATAATCATCAACAAATAGAATAATTTACTTATCAGCCTTGTATCTTTGCAATTCAATTTTTCCACACAAGTCAGTATGAACAATCTCCAAAATTACTTTAGAGGTGTGAGTCTTATTCTTAAAACTAGATTTTGTCATCTTGCCTAACTAACATTGTTTGCAAATTATATTGTTAGGTCTCTTCAACTTAGGAAAATCTCTAACTCTTCTCATGTTATTGATACTAACCAAGTTATCAAACTTAACATGAAATAACCTCTTGTCCCATAACCACACATCATCAAATTTTGCAACAAGACAAGTAGTATCATTCATATCAAGATAAAATATATTACCTCTAGTTTGATCACCTTTTCCAATTAGCTTCCCATTATTATCATAGATCTTAGCTATCTTATTCTCAATCTCAGCCTTGCAATCTTAACTATTTAGTTGTGACACACTCAACAAGTTATAGTTAATTCCTTCAACATAATAAGCATTGTCACATTAAAAAATATTTGAGTTTGATAGATCCTTTTTCTTTCATTAGACTGGGTGCATCATTACCAAGCCTTACACTATTTTCATAATAATAATTCAAGGTAATGAACTTACTTTTATCTCCAATCATGTAATGTGAACACCCACTATTAATGATCCATCTGCCATTTTCATTCACACAAGATACTAGTGTAGTTGCCTCATCCTTATTAGAATCATGCATCATTGCAACATACACCACTTCATCTTCATGATCATCAGATCAATCCTTGGTTTCCTCTTCTTCAATGTAGCAAGACTTCTCACCTTTGTATTTGTAATCTTTGTTTTCCTCATCTCTTTTACTTCTACATTTTTCACCACTTCTATTTTTATTCTTCTCTAGACATCTAGTAGTAATATGAACAACCTCATTGCAATTAAAACACATGATAGGTAACTTACCTTTAAATTTGTCTTTCCCTTTGTGAAATCTCCTTGATAGTAGTGCTTCAAGTTGTTTTACATCCTCCCCATTTGTGTCACTATCACTAGAAACATATTTGACCTTTTTTCTTCTCTTTAGGTTCCTTCAATGACAACTTATCTTTGAAAGCATATTCAACATTCTAACGTTTGAAATTATCAAAATTAGAGAGCTCAAAGGTAGTGAGCCTCCCTACCAATCCTGCAAGAGTTATATTAGAACCTAGGATAGATCTCAGTTCTTGAATGGTAGAAACTCTAATAGCATAGATGGGAAGTAGTGTTTTTAGTACTTTACTCAATATAGTATCATCATCAATAATACCATTAGCTCCTCTTATAGCATTAATAATATCTTTTATTATGGAGCTGTATTGGGCAACATTCTCACCTTCCTACACTCTCATGTCATCGAACTTACCTCTAAGACTTTCAGATTTGGTTCCTAAGACATTTGTGTCTCCTCCATAAATGGCACTAAGAGTATCCCACATGTTCTTTGCAAAATCACAATCTTTGATGTCATCAATCTTTACATATCTTGGGGTAGAGGCAATCTCCAACATTGCTTGATTGTGTTTTTTTTTTTTTTTTTTAAGATTATCAGTAGTTGGGGCTCTAATAGGATCAACATGCTCAATGATGATGGTAGATTGTGCATGGTTTCCAAGACCTCCTAGTTGTAGATTCATCAAACTTTTCTATGCATGAAAGTTCTCCTTGTTAAGCTTGGGTACCTATCTTTTTGACATTTTGATCTTTTGCTTCTAGTACCTTCAAACTAGTCCTTTTAAGAAGATGGCTTTGATACCAAATTTTGGAATTCTTTAGAATAATTGAGGGGGGGGGGGGTGAATTATTTATCCAAAGTCCATATGTACAAATAAAATGTTTCATAGCTTAGTGAACCCATATCCATAAAACCTTATTATGCATGCATCCGTTAGATCATACAATTCTTAAACTTTGTAGGTTACTATCTTAGGTCAAAATAACTTTGTATAAATGTACACATGAAACATAATAAATTCTATGACACATTTGATACATAAATTTTATGTGGAAACTCAATTTGGGAAAAACCACTAGTAACATGCTACTAATTCTCACTTTTCCAAAGTGATGCCCTATGAAAGTCCAACCCTTTTAAATTTTACAATACACATTGTTAAATCTGACCTAGTTAGAGGATTTAAATCACCCTATAAGGAGTGAGCCTTGTTAGAGGACTTTAGATCATTCACTTAGAATTGTCACCTAGTTAAAGGATTTACAAATGACCATTATGTCAACCTTAACCCAAAGGATTTACCCTAGACTGATACAATGATTAGAAAGTAGCAGTAAAGCTTGATCTAATAAAAAATTACAACTCACTTGCAGATTATAGATCTTTGTTTGAGTCCTCTATTCTGGTTGGATTTCACACACTCAAACTTTGATAGCTTGTTCACCCTTTAAGCATTCATACTCTTAAGTCTTCTTTCTTTGCATGTCAATAGTGGTCTCTTATGCTTGGCCACTGAATGAAGCAATACCCTAGACTCCTTGTCTTCCTTAGGTTCTCACACATGACAACCTTTTCTTCTGACCAACTATCTCTCTATATAGAAATTTAAGATCTATTGTTGTTTCATCATAATTGTCAATTTTAAGGTTAGGTAGGATTAGGTAGGATTCAATGAATCTACCCACTTTTCCATTTGGTTCCTCTAGAAACTTCTTCTACAACCCTCTTTGAATTTGCTTCAAGATGGTTTACCTTGAATTTTGTGTGACCAATCCATCATAGTTGTCTTCTACATGCTTCACACAATTCAAGGAAAAAAATAGTCAACTTAGATTCATCAAATATATGATTTAACATGAATATTGGTGCTCAATATCAACACGATGTCACTAGGCTTCCATACTATTCTTCCACTCATCTTTAACTAGATAACTTGACATACACTAAAGCTTACTAGTGCTTAGCATCAATTAAACTTTACTCGGCTTACACTAAGTTCACTTAGCATACACTAAATCTTCACTTTACTTGGCTCTGACCAATTTTTTTGCTCAACTTGCACTAACTTTTCTTGGCAACTCTTGTTTGCTCAGTCAAGATTGGAAGACTCAATTCTTCTTACTTGTTCTTCTAGAATTAATCAGTGTATCCATCCTTTGCAACCTTAAATAGATAATCAATACACTATGTCATTACTATCTTAATTGATCTTTGTACTCCTTTTTCATACCATAACTCAACCTTTCCTCTAGGTAATCTTATTATCCCATTTGATTGAAATCTCCTCATCAATCAAACAAATGATAGTACTCAAATCAGCTAAGAAGTTATCTTACTAGCAAGTAGCAAGTTTGACATCAGTGACAAAATAATGATTGAAACACATCTTCATACTTGTATCAATATTTTCTCAACAAGTCAATATCCTATCTCATGAATTTTTTCTTTCTTGAATTGGTTGTAATAGAAGTGCAACCAAATTTTCCTTACCTAAAAACATTGCACACTTAACACATTGTTTGACATGTGCATGCACATCTTTGAAAAGACTTGGCCTATAATAGCCAACTCATGTGATCTTAATATTTTTGTCCTAGTACCATAGTGACATGCTGAAGGTCCTTCATACATTTCATTAATGCTTGGCTGATATGATCATTAGCAATTTACCTCATTAGTACACCACTAGGATACTTCTTAAACAAGATATTTTTAATCAAACCAAAAGGAATTCATGAGATCCTTAAATACCTTCTCTTTACATGATCAAGACTAAGTAAGCACTTTCATACCCTTACAGAGTGTATCATATCCTATAACCATCTTGTTGTTTGCTCACTTATATCTATCCAATTATTGATTGAAATTGTTCATACAACTTCCTCATCATTTGAGATAGGCTTCCTAGCCAAATGTTCACAAAGACCCTTTCATCTAACTAGTTTAGTCACTTGCATATCCACACCATACTCTATCTCCCTAGTAATCCACCTAGCCCTCTTCTCATTTAGTTATTTTCTTAACAAAAATTCCTTTATACTTGGGTGTACTACTATTGAATGAACTTTATCATGAGATATCAAATGCCTTAAAAAATTCCAAGTTTTCACAACATCAAGGATATATTTTACCACAAAATTATATGTTTGTCCATAATTTTCTAGCCCGTTGCCAAAGAAAGTGATAGGCTACTCAGAGCCTTTAGAATACATTACACTATGATTGCAAAATTAACTTTGTAACAACCATAAGCATATATAATGAAATACTTACTAGGATCTATTGGAAAACAAGGATCACTAAAAAGGGGGGTGAATAGTTGATCTATAAACCTATTCAACTTTTAAATTTCAAGTCAATGATGTATATTCATTTATTCCTTTAATATCATTAATAATATGCTCTTTAGATAAAATATAAAATTAATAACACTGCAAGTATACAAAAATTAAATCATGAACGCCATATTTATAGTGGAAAACCCCTTGGGTCAAAAACTACTTTCTCAAATCCTTTTATTATGCCTCACATAGCCAAACTACCTCACATAACATCTCCTTTGAGTTAAAAATATTTTTGAGCTACAACTCATGGAAGCACCAACACCCTTTACATTTAGGAGCTACAACTCCAAGGAACACCCATCCCTACTTCTTGAAGCACCCACTTCACAATCTTAAGAAGCACCTATGTCCCTTATATTGGATAAAAATACTATTCATAGAGTTACTCTTTTTGTATAACAACATTGGCATTAAGAACAATCTACATATTTCATCTTCAAACTTCTTGAGCAATCAAAGTTCCTTTAGCAAACACTCAAAATTTGCACAAGACTTCAAATTTGATTAATGATCAAACTTTCCAATGTTCACTACCCATTGTCCACAACTACAATATCACAAATCATATATTCACACAATATGATCAGAAGAACTTGATCCTTTCATTGTTCAAAAACATTTCAACAATTTGCACAAAATCTATTCGAGGCATATCACTTTAGTCAAACTATCATCTCAATCTCTAAATTAGTTTTCATCAAATCTTGTGTGCATTTTATAATCCCAAATTTTCTTAGATAACCATAAAATCAACAACAAATAACCACAAATAATATTCAATGAGAAACATATCTTTCCTTTGGTATTGTACCATCTTAAAATGGATGCACTTCATTTTGAGACCCTTTAGCCCTCCTTAGTGTGCTTTCAGTCTCTTTTTCTCCTCTCCTCTATTAGAAGGTTTATAATATCTAAGAGCAGGGGTAAATCAATTATCCAAGGTCCAAGTGTACCAACTGAACAAATAAACACTTAAACTACTTCAGATCTGAAAATCCATTAGCTTAACCTCTACAGAAAATTTTCAGTAACTTAAACTAGTAGTCCATTGTCCTAAAAATAAAAGACTTGTAGAATGTAAAAAGTTAATACTAAATCATCACAAATATTATCCACACAAGTTTGACACTAGGATTCATTATGGAAACTCAATTTGGGAAAAATTACTAGTAACATGTCACTAGTCTTTTCACTCTTTTGAAGTGAGGTATGTTAGGAGACAACCCTATTAAAGTTACAAAATACATTGTTACATGTGACCTTGTTAAAGTATTTAATCACTCTGTTAGGGGTGACCTTGTCAAAGGACTTTCAAATATTCTATTAGAATTCCACCTTGGTAAAAGGATTTACATATGACTATCAGATCAACCTTGATTAAAGGACTTCAATATTGATACAATGGTTAGAAATTAACATCAAGTTTTAATTTGGAAAATAAAACTCACTTTACAAATAGAGATCACAATTAGACTCTCATGATGATCCACTGACTGACCTTCAATAGCATCAACAACCACTCTAACCTCTTCTAGGTCTTCACACCCACTCACACACACATGGGCTTAGATCTTGTACCTCCCTAAATAGGTAATTTTGATCGTTTCCCACTTAAATAAAATCATAGATCTTAGGATTTCAATTAGATTCAACTTGTATAATGAATTTATCCACCTTCTAGTTTGTCCTCTTCTTTTTAAGAATCTTCTTTGTGAACCCTTGCATAGAAAAGCACAAACATGGTTTTCCTTGATTTAAATATTCTAGGTCATCCATCCTTATCTTCAAAATATTTAACATATTCCAAGAAATCAACTCTACTAGCTGGAAATCATGATTTCTCATAAACTGTCAAAATGTTGTCCCTCGACCAATATTGTATTCTGATGCTTGGCCATCACTAGATTACATGGCCATTATCAATATTTTATTCAACACATATACTAACACTTAGTCAATATTGATACTTAGTCAACACTACTTTTGCTTAGTACATATTGTGACTTGATTGACACTAGAATCACTTGACATACACTTCAAGTTCTTTAATCTTCTCCTCTGTTGCTTGATCAAGCCTATGCATATGGTTAATCTTTGATCACTTTTTCAAAGCTTTAACAAAACTATCTTCTTTACTTGTAGCATGATTAAACAATCACTTTATCTTGTCAAAGTCTGACTAATCAAGTGCCCATTGTAGTTTCCTCTCATAGCTCAACCATTCCTCTAGATGTTTTTGTTATGAAAACTTCTCAAATCCTCTTCATCAATCATCTAGATATGATACTAAAATTAGATAGAAAAATTATCTTACCAATAAGGTTTGACATCAGTGAAAACATACCAATTGTAATTTCCAACAATCTTCCTATTTGGCATTGATGGCAACACCTCTAGTTACCATGAAATCCAAAAAATGCATTGCATTGAGAAAACTCCTTCTATGTATAATAGTAGATCCCCATTAATATCTTTAGTTTCATTATGATTCTTAGCTCTGTGTCCAACAATCTCTTTCTTTTAGTTTCATTTTTATTCTCAATCATGCATCTTTGTGTGCAACACGTATGCCTCCTCTATATTAGATCATGAAATCAATCAGATACACCTCATATAAGCTCTATGGACTTCCTCTATTGTATTTGATCTCTTCTTTTTCTTATTCCCTCATGGTAACTTCTTCATGATATCTGCCTCTTTAACAACAATGCCAAAGATACTCTATCTCATGCATCTTGATTATGTAGATATCTTCACAATAGTACTAAATTTTCCTCTGTCATCTATGTATGATTGATGCAAAATTATATCCTTCTTCCTTTATTACTTTAGGCAGATCCTAAAGTAAGATTTTCTGCATTAACTTCTAAGATATTATGATCAACCCATTTAATATAGAGCTCCATCTAAGCTTAAGTAGCCTTGTCTAGGGGAATCTTCTCTAATTTACCTCTTAGATATTCATGACCATCCTTAGGTTATTTCGTAGTGAATATATCATCTATTTTCTCCTTAGTGTTCACATACTACAATTGCACTTCTTTATTTGGAACTAGCTCTCTCAAGTAATAATACTTGATAGAAATACGATTAGTCTTTTCATGCATCAAATGATTCTTTGATATGTTTATAACACTAGCATTATCACAATAGATAACAACTAGATCAGTGATATCTTTCTTTATTCCTTTCAACAATTGCTTGATCTATATAATATTTGAACAATTCACTATTGTTGCCACATGTTTAGCTTTAACTATTGATTGAGAAATACAATTTTTCTTCTTGCTTGTCAATGAAACTAGTCTCTTTCCTAAAAAGAATGCTTCTCCACTTATACTATTTTTATCATCAACATTTCTTGCCTAATTTGAACTAGTAAACACTTTTATTTTGAACTTTTCATTCTTATTTTAATACAATCCATAATCATCAATTACTTTTAGATATCTTTGTATCCTTTTTACTACCATCATGTGATTCTTCTTAGGACTTATAGAAAATCTTGCAACTATCCCAACTACTAATGCAATATTAGATCTTCTATGAGCAACATATTGTTCTTTTCCCATCATTGACCTATACAATATCTAGTTCACATCAATATAATCATCATTCTTTGATAAATTATGTCCTATGGACATAGGTGTAATAAATTTTCTTGAATTTTCCATTCCAAAGGTTTTCAATATCTCCTTGATGTATTTGGGTTGAGTAATGAAGATACCTTGCTTCATTTGATAAACTTACAAAGAAACAAATAATTTGATCTCACTAAACATAGACATTTCAAATTCCTTCTTTATCTCATCTGCAAATGATTTGCATAATGCTTCCTTTCCTCCAAATATGATATTATAAATAAAGATTTCAAATAACAATACTCATTTTTTCTACCAATCTTCAAGTACAAATTATTGTTATCATTAGTTCTTACAAATCCAATCTTTACCAAATAATTTTGTATTTTTTTGTACCATTCTCTAGGGGTTTGTTTCAAACCATATAGAGCCTTATGTAGCTTACATATCATGTTCTTTATGCTAGGGTCAAATAATCCTTCAATCTACTCTATGTAAACTTCTTTTTCAATTATTCTATTCAGAAATGTAGATTTGACTTTCATTTGGTATACCTAAATCCTTTATAATAAAGTTACACAAGTAGTGTTCTAACTCCTCATCTTATAACAAAGGAAAATGTTTCCCCATAGCCAATCCATTTTTCTTGTGCATATCGTTTACACATAAATCTAGCCTTGTTCCTTGTGACTTTACCTTTTTCATTTATCTTGTTCTTGAATACCTTTTTTGTTCTAATAACATTTTAATCCTTTGGTCTGAGTACTAGTGTTCATTTTTTTCTTCTCTATCTTCTAAATTTCTTCATCCATTGCTTGAATCTAGTCCTCATTCTCCAAAGAATCTTTTACTGATTTAGGTTCAAACTCACAAAGTAAAAATGTAGCACTTCTAATTCTTTTCCTTGTCATAAAATTGGATTCTTTATCTCTAATAGTTTTATTAGGTGCATGATGTCTTCTCACTTATTTTGCTAGTACATGTTCTTTCCTTCTTTCTTCTTGTACAGGTTGATCTTGAAAATTGATTTCAAGTTCATTTATCTTTCTAGTTCAAGTTTTGGTTTAGATTTTTCTTTCTCGACATTTTCTTCTTGATGTTTGGCTCGATTGGAAATATTATGATAGGCTAAGTTACTAAGAGGGGAGGGGTAAATCAATAACTTATAAATTTGAACCCTTAATTAACAATGTATATTTTGATCTAATTGCATGTATCAAAAACAAAAAAAATTAAAGCACACATAACACTTTTGACACATAATTTGGTGACCCAGAAACCTTTTAAATAGAAAGTAAAACTAGGGTGAGGATGATACCCATAAGCTTTAGTGTCATAGTACAAAGTTGGCCTATTAAGGCTTACAATGATCACTTCTGATGATCTACCCTATTAGGAGCAATAAGGACTACTAGGTCCACCTTGCTAAAGGATTCACAAACATATAATGAAGTATGCACTTAGTAAAGAGATTTACATGAGATTTTTAGGTCTACCTTATTAAATGATTTGACTGATCCACTTGTTAAGATGAAACAATAGCTAATCTATGATCTGCAACTTGGTTTGCTAAAAGGGATACCTTTTAGTGTAAAAATCACCTTGTTGTGATAGATAAATCTTTGCTGCTCCATATACTGCTTGTAGCCTTGTACTTCTCTTTTCTTCTCTTCTCTACTTGTTATCTCAATTTTATTCATTACTTTTTTTTATTGGATGTGATACAATACATTACATACATACCAATCCAATTTACAAATTACAAAGCTGGCCACAATACAAGTTTACACAACATGCATAAAGTCAAACCACACTGTAAGAACTCAGGTTCTAAAGACTGGCTTGGTGAGGTTCTGATACTTGGTATCCACTATCAATGCTCAACATCATTATGCACTCAGTAGATGTGGAGGCTCGGTCCATACTAATCACTTCTAAGTAGTCTTGAACTCAATCTGCATTAGTGACTTGATGAATATTGTAAAACTCTGCATATAAATTGAATCACTTGGTTAACTCTGAGTGGCTAGGTCAACACTAGATTCTCATTATTGTAACTAAGAACTTGGTAAGCACTGCATAACTTAGTTTGTATTGATAAACTTGACATATACTAAGATGCTCAATTTATATTGTTGATCATCACCATAATAGTAAATGCTCAACATAAACTAAAATCTGTCCCTTGGACTCAGTAGCAAATGTAGAACTTGGTAGATGTTGAAATGCTTGGTTAACACTATTAACTATACAATATGCTCAGTAGATACTTACAATCTGAATAAGTCTATGTCACTAATAACAAACATGACTATAATGTCAACAATCTCCCCCTTTGGCATTAGTGACAAAAGCACTTATTAGTCAAAACTGAATTCAAAATGTATAAGAACACTTTTTATCCATCACCTTATGTCTCTAATTTAGTAGAGTATAATATTTTTGAGATTTTCCAAAATTAGTTTTGTAAGGGATGTACCTCTAAGTATCTATACATGAATAATATTATAATGCTCCCCTATACATAATACTCACTATACTATACATTGTTTCACATACTTTTTCTCTTCTTTTCTATATATTTTCTCCCCTTTACACAATATACATTTTAATATACATCTTTTCTACAATCTTATCCCCCTTTTTGATATTAATGCCAAAGGTGTATTCTATACATACACTATACAGTAATGTCAAAATGTGACAAGAAATTTGAATGTACCTTCAAAATTAACACCATTGTCTTGTCCCAATTCTCTTGCAACACCTTGCATGTGTGCAATGCACTTTTCACTTTTGGTAACAGTTCTATCATGTGGTCTGCAATTGAGAAGTTGTTGTCATGGATGAGTGTTTTTGCATGTGCAATGTGTTTTTGCAATGCATCTATGTTTGGGAGAATCATGCCCTATATATCTATCAATGTAGATCTTATTATAGCTTCTCTCAACAATTTTGCTTGCATATGAGCTAGAAATATGATCTTGTTCATCGTCCTCCTTATTACTAACATGCACTACAAAATCATTCAGCTTGTGAAGAAGAAAAATGTTCTTCCAAGTGTTTGTAGTATTCTTTACTATAAGTTCAATTTCATTCAACAAGACAAGACAAGTGTTGAATCTCAAAGTGAACTTTTCCTCAGTTTTCTTCAAAGATTCCTTTACCTACTTGTCATTCAAACTCAACATGATCTGCCTCAAGATTTTCTCATATATGTCTTTTGCAATTTTCATGTTATTCTCCCATCTTGGCTTGATCTTCTCCACTAAAAAATTAGGAATCTAATGAGCAAGTTGATATGGGGAATATTTCCATTTTCCAATTTTAGGTATTACTAAGTCTTTATTTTCTTCTACTCCTCTGCTATCCTAGTCTCATACTTCAATGCCTTGAAGTTTTTTATGCCAACTCTTGATTCTAATTCTTTCATCCTTTCTTGGAAGGTGGGTGGAGTCCTCTTGAAGATTACATCTCCTCCTTCTTTATCTTCTTTCTTCCTTGACGATCTTCTTGTAAACATAGTAGTAGATATCTTGGCAGGCTTGGTAATAATTACCTTACCTTTCTTCTTCAATGGCTCTTCATCCTTTGATTTCTCTTCACATTCCTCTATATCTTCACCTTTACCTTTAGTGAATAGAAGAGTGGAACTGGTTTTTATTTTGGTAATTCACTTCTTTCCTTTGTGGACTGCTTATGAGAGTTTGATTTCAAGTTCAATTCTAGCCTTAGCCTCATCATAAGTACCAAAATATGTAGCTTTAGGGTCTACAGGCTCATTAATCAATGCCTCAATTATTTCCTTGGTTTCATATATGTTTACCTCATAACCAAAAGGTCTTACCCATACTATACTCAACCTAACTGCCTGAATATATACTTTGTGACTATCAGCCATAAAACAAACATCATCTTTGTAATCATCAACTAATTTCTTAGGAATACTGAATCTATTATTCATCTTCTCTTTGAATGCATCAAATTAGTTGTCCATAATACTTGCATGGTTCTCTCCCATTTCAACCATATACTCATTAATCTAATAAAGAATAGGTACATCCTTTCTCCATACTATTGTACCTTTAAATGGGAACAAATTTTGTACATAGAAAAATATAAAAGTCAAAAGTGAAATAAACTTGCATGGATTGTTCTTGGAAGTTCTTATACTCTCCATGTTCTTGTTGAATTGGTTTAGTATTAACTCAACAAGGTCAAGTGATAGATTATTCTTGACCACTTTGTATGCTAAATCTACTACTTCATGTGATACAATATTTAGTTAGCTCAAGCTCTAAATATTGTGAGTGATGACATGTATCCCAAAATTGAGTTCCATGTTTATGACACAGCTGATCTTCATTCCCCTTCCATCCCACTTGACAAGGCTTTTCTTCTCCAATTTGACCTGACTTAGGGTTTTGGTCATTTTTTCTTTTGCCAACATTGGAAGACTAGTGATCCTATGGATTATCTTCTTGGTTATCAAAATGGGTTGATCCGACCACAACTAACCATTGTGCACTCAACTAAGAATATATCTTATCCATTTGATTTGAAAAATCCTATGGCATATGTGGAATGTAAGTTAAACCTTTTGTTTCAAGATGTTAATGCTCCAATTTCAATACACCATTAACACATAACTTTTCCAGGGTTTCATCCATTTCCAATGTTTTGATATCTTGAATAGCACACTTAAAATGTGAATGGATATCATTGATTAATAGTACCTTCAGTGGAATTTGTGACTAAGCTCCACTTGAATCTAGAGTTTTAGTGACGGTAGGACTCAGCTTAAAATTTTGTGCCTTCCAGTCCATGCCCCAAACTAACATGTCAGATCCTTTCTTCAATTTTCTATTAGTGGATGCCATCTTTTCTCAGTTGGGTTTGAGAGAATTCAAAAATCTTCAATAATATTTTTTTCAAATTTCTCTAATTCTCTAAATATTGTTATGCACGGATAGCTCTCAAAAATTTGAGGTGAGAAATGATTTTGATTTCCTCCTTTTTATCAAAATTTTCCATAAATGTGTGGTATGATTGTTCACTCAAATTACAAACTATCATCCACTTCGCTTGCATTGAGTTCTCCGCATAGTCATTCATGAATTAGTAATCATACAAATCTTAGATACTCCCAACTATGCTCAGTAGGGTCTTACAACCCAACCACACTCTACTAGGTCTACAACCTAACCATACTTGGTAATGGTGATCCCTTTGTATCTTGAATATTGATTTGGATCTTTCATTCCACTAGCTAGAATTGACGTGAGATATCTTCAGAATCATAGTTCTAGTTCTCCTATTCGAGATCAAGTGGAGAAGGTTGAGTCACCCAATTCTTGAGTGACTTGTTCATAATTTCTCAGACTTGCATTCTTAGAAGATTTTGGAAGCCATTGATGTTGCATTTTTTCTTGATGTTATTAGCTTTTTCCTTCTTTTCATCTTCAATTCTTTAAGTGTTCATATAGTTCTTGGCAAGATGACCAAGTTTTGTACAAATGACATATCTTCTGGTAGTGTCTCTTGTCCTCATGTGATATTTCACACAATTTATTCCAATGTGTCCAAATTCTCCATAGTCATGACATCTCCACCAAGTGTTATGGTCCCAACCAAATATAACTTTCACAATCTATTTTGCTAGGTTCAATATCTTAGTTTTGCATTTTGAGGATTTGTGCCCAGCTTCTTACATTTGGGATATTTTTCTTTTATACACGGTATAATCATGTATTCATGAAACTTTAATGTAGAATGCAAATAAAATGACAACGAACTAGACTAAACCCAAGAAATCATTATCAAAATGAAAATTCTATGATTGTCTTATGTTTCCCTAACTACAACCACTAAGAAAACTCTTAGACGAACATCTCAGTGATAGTTCTAGAATGGGAATGTTCTTAGAATGCATATATACAAGAATGCATGCAGGATCTATGACTATAATGTAGATTATATGAAGATAACAACTCTCAGAATGCTATGACAATGGACATACAATGAACTAAACATGTAATAAATGATGCTAAATAACATAAAAACAATGCTAAAATGCTATGAATTTTCTAGAATGATAATGCTAAAATGATAACTCAGATTGTGCATATAATGTAGATGACTAAAACTTGGGTCCTTTGGCTCTTGGATTTTCCTCCTATTTATAGAATTTTGGAAGGGGTTGGGGTAGGATGAAAGTGAAACTAAAAATATCTCATAAGAGACTAGGAGCAAGAGTCCAATAGACTTGGTTTTGAGGATAAATAGGAATATTTCTAATTCTTTTAAATGAAAAAGGGAGATTTTCTCTTTTGTGAGGATAAATGATTTTATTGATTTAATAAATTTCTTATTTATTTTCAACACTTTGTCTTTTTCTTCCTTCCTTTGCAAATTTCATTTTATGAATTTGAATTACTTTTCTCCTCTTTTAAAGTTGATTTAGGTCATTGTTGATTTGATAGATAATTAATGGCCTAATGTGATTTTTGATTTGAAAGTCTATTGTGTTCTTTTGATTTCCTCCTCAATTTGCATTGATTGATTGGAATTGCGTAATTCAAGTCTTTTCCAATTTTTAGGTGTCTAAAAATGACCCTCTTTGAGCTAATATGCAAAGTGTATTAGTTTAAAGACTGTCCTGATTCTCTAATTTTAGGTCAATTCTGAAGATGGAATGTCTGATTGATGATATTTTGATGTTTTGAGGTTGATATGATATTTGATTGTTGATGACTTGATGTCTAATCATCAATGGTTTGATGTCTTGATTTGTGTTGTGATGATTTTACTTGGATACCCTAGTTTTGGTTGTAGTAGAACATTTTTGATTTTGTAGAAAATTTTGATGCCCCCATTTTGGGTGCCCTAGTTTGATATGGATGTACTGCCCCCTCAAAAATGAAATTGGAAAAAAATGAATGGTTTTTAATTAAGGAGGTCCAATTTTATTTTTGAAATGTTTGATAAGTGATGGATAAAGATGATCAAGTAGGTTTAATACAACACCCAATTCATGAAAGTGAGCAAAAAGATTCCAATGGTGGGTAAATAGGGTGAAAAGGTGATATAAATTCCCCTAAGGAGGGTTAAATAGGGTGAAAGGTCTTCTACCCTTATCATTTTCATTCTCTCTTTTGATATTTGACATTTTGGAGCTCTGAGCTAGCAAGTATGGTGGTTCCTTTATGAGAGCACAGATTCGAGAGGGTCATAGGTACGAGTGTCTAGTGGACTATGATACCTTGGTAAGTCATTGAGATCCTCCATTTTAAGATTCTTACATTTGTACCTAGATTTTGGTGAATTTTGCACAAATTTTTGTGTTAAATGTGTCTTTTTAGATGTTTTAGTGCATTTATCATTTCTTTTAGTGCATATATAATATTTTAGTGCATATGCGTAATCTTTTAGTACATATGTAGGAAGAAACAATGCATACAAAAACCTACGTTTTTAGGAAAATTAGCGCATATAGATAATAAACAACATATATAGGTGTTTGAATGATGCATTTAAAAGTTTCAATGCATTTGATTAATTTTATAGTGCATATGAATAATTTTGTAACGCTTTTGTTACAAATAGCACTTGTGTTCTGGTAAATAGTGCATACATTCATTGTAATAGTGCATAGTCATGTGATAGTACATTTGAGGTATGTAATAGCACTTTTGTAGATTATAATAGCACATCTATCTGTTTTAGTACATATGAATGATTTGATAGTGCCTATGTCCTATAAAGTGGCATAAATGATCATTACAGAATGGAAATTGATTGTAAGGCCTTGATTGAGTGTTACATAATGCAACAGGCTAGATTTTAGGTCTAGCAGTCAGGGTTTCATCATGATGAGTAAACAATAGTAGTTACTTAGTCATGAAGTGATGTTTTAGGATCAGTATGATGATAGGTAGGTAAATAATGATGCCCTAGCTCAGGATACAAAGTAGGGAAAACAAATAGGCCTGACTCAAGATAGAGAAGGATGTGTAATATGTCCAAGATAGAACTAGTAGCTGAGTAGCTAGATATAAATAGTAGACTGATTTATGGTGATCACTTTGGGATGAAAACTAATATTGTTTTTTATTTGATAAAAAATAGATGTGGGAAAAAGCTCATGGTATGGGTGTTGTATCCATGGCCCCTAGAGGTAGTAGGCAAAATGTTAGTTGAGGAGTAGTAGGTGTTAGACAAATGCAAGTTTACTTATTTGCTATAGATGTCCCAATTTCAAGTGAACAGGGGGCTATTAATAGCTATGGCTAAGTGGTAGCACTCAGACCAAAACACTTTTCATTTTCTAATGGGGGAGATGATAGTGACTCCCAAGGATGTTTAGTTTATCTAGCAAATAGCCACACTAACAAGCTCCTATTAATGATCCATAGGATGTATAGCCATAGGGGCCACAATAGGTGCTACTAGGTGCACAACCACCACCAAAGAGGCTAGGGGGATCTACTAATTTAGAGGCTTGGATGAGTGTTGTAGAGGCTCAAGTGATTGATTTGATGAGTACACTATAAACATTTATAGCCATGATGACATCAGGGCCACCACCGAGGACAGATAAGGTGTCAACTAGTTAGATAGCTATAGCTAGATAGGTTGCATTGATGAAAGATGTAATGGAGTAGGCACCACAAGAGGATACAAGTGCCCATGGAAAGTAGGGAACTTTAGGTTAGCCACCTACATAGGGATGAGAGTACATTATGTGTTATGGCATTACTCATCATTATGTATGATTATTCTTGTGATGTTGTGTTGCTATTGATGTTGATGTGCTTGGTGATCTTTGGATGTTCATGTGGATAGACATTGTGATCTATTGATGTTCATGTTATTGGATCATTTGTATGTCCTTGTTGATGCAGTCTATCTTATATCTATATTGGTTTTATCCTTTTGATGCATTGTTTGATCATTTGCTTTATGAGATACGTGAGTTGGTTGATATTTAGACATGTGCATTTGTTATATCATGGACTCATGTATGCATGTGATAATTTGATTTAATGGATATGATAGTAGTAGATATTGATATATAGGTGAATAATTAATGTAGCATGATATTGGATAATTAATAAAAAATAAATGAAATGGCAATAATGATATGATGGATGAAAATGTGATGTGATGGTGTGAATGTAATGAAATGAAATGAAATATGGTAAAAATGGAATTTGATGTAATGCAATGTGATAAACGAAATATAATGAAATGACAATGGGTGTAATGTAATGATATGAGATGTGATGTGGTGTAGTAAAATGAATTTTAATGTAATGTGATGAAATGAACCATGAAAAATGAATTGTGGTAAATGAAACATAATGGAATGAATTTTGTGATAATGTAATGTAATGAAAATAGATAAAATGACATGGAAAGAATGGAATAAAATGCAAGGTATGAAGGAAATGTAATGAAATGAAATTTGTAAGTGAATTAGAAATGTGATGAAATGGAATGAAAATGCGATAGGGAAGAATTATGATGTAATGTGATGAACACGATATGTGACATGATGAAATGGGATGGAATGAAATTTAATATAACTTAAAGTAATGTAATGCCATGTAATGTAATGTGATGAAGTGTGATATGTAATGAAATGACATGTGAGGTAATAATGAAATTTTGAAATGTTATAAGATGTAATGTAATGAAATAAAATGAAATGTGAATCAGAAGTGTGATGGAATGAGGAGAAAATGAAAAAGGAATTAATATGATATGATGAGAGGAAAAATGATATGTGGTATGATGAATGTGTAAATAAAATAAAAATGTAAATGAACAGATGTTTGACAAAGTGTCATGGAAGGATATATGATAAAATGAAATAAAATAAAAATGTGAAAATGGGATGTAACGACATGAAATGATAAATGAAAATGTGATAAAATATAATGTGACAACATGTAATGGGAATGAAAATGAAAAATGGAAGGAAATGAAATTGTTTGGGGTTCAAAAGACATGGGATGGGAAGTCAACCTTTGAGATTCAAAAGCCACAAAATGAATAGACAAAATGTATGAATTAAAGGTAATGTGATGAAGAACATGAAATGTATGTCACAAATGTAGGAAAATAGGGAAAGTGAAATAAAATAAAATGAAACAAACTATGATATGTAAGGAAATGAAATGGGAGGGAATGACATTTAATGTGGTGAATTATGATAAGTGAAAAGGAAATGAAATGAGATGTGATGAAATGAAATTGTTTGAGATTCAAAAGCCATGTAATGCAGTAGATGATGGAGTGTGCTGGGGAATGAAATTTGATACAAGGAAATAGTGACTAGAATTGTTTGAAAATTTAAAAGCCACATAATGCAATAAGTGGAATGAAAATATAAGATGATGAAGGACGATGCATAATGGAGATGTTGTGAGGAAACGAAGTCTATAATAGTTGATTTGCAAAAGCATGCCTTGATGTTGATGTTGTTGTCTATTATTGGATAACCAGTCTTGAATTTGAATGATGTTGTGAAGGCTTTCTTGTATAATCTTAATTCATGTGCCAACCATGTGTTTTCAAGGGACCCAAGATGAAAATGCAAACTAAATGAATGCAACTAACTATCACTTTTTTGTAAAGAGATACAAACTAACTATCATCATAGAGTGTTTAATAAAAAGTGACTAAGTACAGTCACCAATAGCTTAGCTATGGTGATATGAATACTATGTCACACTAAGAAGTACCAAAAAATACAAACAATGTAGATGAAAATATGACAACTACTAGAAAAAAAAAGTTATAGCCACAAAAGAATGCAAATAGACACTCAAATAATCACATGTCAGATAAAAGACCTCACCTAAGATTGTTGGAATTATGATATATTTTTCATTAGTTACAACACTTATTCGATTCTGAATGCTTATCGAGCTCATCACTCAATCTATAGTTCATACCGAGCATTCAGTAGTGGTTACCGAGCAAAACAGTTCATACCATGCTAAACAGTGGTCACCGAGCAAATGGGAAGTTCAGCAGTGTTTACCAAGTTCTCAGTGTTCACCTAGTCATCAATTGAAATCAGTGTTTACCGAGTGAACAAGGTAAATGAAGGAATCAATGTTTACCAAGTGAAGAAGGTTATCAATGGATTCAATTTTTACCGAGTGACACAATATTCACCAAGTCACCAATAGTTACCAAGTTCCAAGCTACTTAGAGTGATTAGTATGGATTGTGCCTCTACTCTTACCAAGTGCATGATGATGCAGTGTATTGTAGTGGATTCTGAGTATCAGAAGGTCACCGAGTCAGTTTGAGGAACCCGAGTTTTATACTATCTGACTGACTCAGTAATGTTTTGTTCACTTGTGTTTGGCCGACCTTGCCAATGTAAATAATGGAATGCTATATATGTAATGTATTATATCATTTATAAAATATGAAAAAAAATGTTGTATATAATTGCATGGTGTTGTATTGCAATATTTTGAGAAGAGTGAAAGAGAATCAATAGCAGAATAGAGGAATACAACAAGGTCAACATAGATGCAGAAAAGTTATATCTATCACATCAGGTGATCAGTGCATAAAGGATATTATCAAAAATTAGTTGTAACTAGATCCACTACTTCATCCTAATAGGTGAATCAGTTTGTAAATCCTTTAACAAGGTAGACTTAACAGTCTTTTGTAAATCTCCTAACAGAGTGCATACTTCATTGTATGTTTGTAAATCCTCTAATAAGGTGGATCTAGCAATTCTACTTGCTCCTAATAGGGAAGATCACCAGAAGTGATCATTGTAAGCCTTAACAGGCCAACTTTATACTGCAGTATTGAATTTTTGTGGGCATCATCCCCACCCCAGTTTTACTTTCTAATTGGAAGGTTTTTGGGTCACCAAATCAGTGTGTTCATGTGTTATGAATATTTATCTTTTCATGCATACAGTAGATTAGATGAATGAATGGTGAATATGTTATTATGCTAAATTGATTTAAAGTTTTAGAGTTATTGATTCACCCCTCCCCTCTCAGTAACCTTGTTAGTCCTAATTATTTCCAACAATTGGTATTAGAGCATTATGGTTCTCAGGATAAAGTTTGATAGCTTGAGCAAAGATCAAGGACAATAGAGATATTCAAACTTGACAAATCTATTGAGAATGAAAAGCTAGATCTAGAAATAGCCATGGCTCAACTCAAAGAAGCAAAATAACATCTTTCTCAATCTCTAAAAAGAAGGAAGGAACTTGCAAGACAAATGAATGATCATCAGTATGTTGAAGAAAAGATTGAAGACCTTTTACCGTCAAACAACTCAAATGAAGCTAATGAAGCAATCAAGGAACTCCTAGCAAAGAATGGTTCTCTGCAAGAAGAAGTAAGAAAGCTTAAAAGAGAACAAGAAATCCAATCCATCAGGCTATGTGAAATTTTGGAATAGAGAAACAAGGCAAATGAAGACTTAGAGGTAAGAAATAATCAATCCCTTCAGCATAAAAATCTTGTAGGTCAACTATCTAATGCAAATGAAGAAATTGTGAATCTAAGATCTGAGAATGAAAGTTTGAGAAATGATTTAATCACTGAAAGACAAATCAATGCAAGCTTACAAAGTGATCTAAGATCTGAAAGATAAATCAATGAAAGTTTGAAAAATGACTTAATCACTGAAAATAAAATCAATGAGAGAATGATGAAATCTCAAGTAGACATGACTCAATTAAATTAGCAAAATGAGCAGAATCTTCATAGACAAAAAGGTAAAGTAGGCCTTGGATATAATGAAGAAGGTGAATCTTCCAAACAAGGTGCCCAAAAGAATCAAAGACCTACTTGCAATCACTGTGGCAAGATAGGTCATACATCTAACAGATGTTGGAGCAATGGTAAAGGAAAATTCAATGGTAAATGCTGCAATTGCAATCAACATGGTCACAAAGCCAATGAATGCAAAGAGAAACCAAAATTTGAAGGCAAATGTCACAAATGCAAGAAATAAGGTCACAAGGCATCTGAGTGTAGATATAAATCAATCAATCTACCAGAACAAATTGTCAAAGTATTATTTGGTTGGGGCTACAATACTTGGTGCATATGTCACTATTGTGGAGAATATGGACACATTGGAGTAAACTGTACAAGGCATCACCTAAGGAAGAAAGATACTACCATAAGATGTTATACATGTACCAAACTTGGTCAAATATCCAAGAATTGCATGAACATAGGAAGAGTTGAAGATGAAAAGAAAGCCAAAGCTGACAACATTCAAAAATAGATGAGACAATAGTGGATTCCTAAATCTACCGAACCAGAAAGTTCAAATGATGGCAATGTCACTCAAGAAGTGGGTGACTCCACCATTTCTAATTAGACTCATCAAGGAGGATCAGGGACTACATCTTCAAGCCATATCCTAAGCAATTCTAGAATGAAGGAGTGCAAATGACAAATCAATATTTCAAATACAAGACATAGTTCACTGTGATGCATCTACCGAGCAAGGTTGGTCTCAAACTTAACTGAGCTAGGTCAAGAATATGAAAGGTTTTGTTTGTTCACCGAGTTCCAAGGTTTATCGAGTAATTCAGTGACTATCTGGAAAACCCTAGGTCATCTCATCTACCTTCATGCTTGAGCATTAATGGTAGATTTTTCATCAAAAAGGGATAATTTGATCTTATTTTTCACCGAAAATTTAGAATATATAGAGCGAAGAGATTTCCAAGAGCACGCAAGTGAGTTCAAGCAATTTGAAGTGATTTTCCAGCGAAGAATTTTTTTTATAAATTTTTTCACTCACCGAGCAGCAATGGCATCCGCAAGCACCAGTACTAGCAAGGCAAAGAGGGGCTCTAAAATGCTTGTGAAGGAAGTTGAATGGAAAGCACCTAGCTTCAAGCTCGTTCCCGCCATAGCTGAATCACTCGACTCGCACGGAGCTCAATCGTAGATTCCACCCAAGGTACTACTTATAAATGACATTCATACTCATTTCAAATGCACTGTTCAAGAGATAGGGACACTAGATATGGATAATGCCCTAGCTGAGTTATGCATGGATGGAACCTTTAAGTCTGAGTTCAAACATTTGGAAACCAAAGGTTTAACCCATATCCCACATTTGCCAAAAAATTTCCAAGTAAAATGGATAAGATACATTTTGAGCTGTGTTCATAATGGTCAGTTGTGGTTAGAGCAACCCGCTCTGATTACAAAGAAGATGATTCACAGAATCACAGGTTTACCTATGTTGAGCAAATCCAAAACCACTAAAACCCTAAGTCAGGATGAACTTTAGAAGTTAACCCTAGCTGAATGGGATGGCAGAGGACTGAAACTTAACAATGTATCAGATATAGAACTAAGATTTGGAATTAGTGTAATTGCATACAAGTTGTATAGTTCTAGCAGATTGAATAGTGTGCCCTGTGAGGCTATAGACTTAGCCTATAAGGTTGTGAAGAAGAACATGGAGTTTGACCTAGCAGATGTGCTGTTGAAACAACTAAATAAGAATATGGACAGTATAAGGACCTCAAATACCAACCCCTATAAATTTGGTTCTTTGTTAGTTTGTTTATTTTTCTATGTACAAAATTTTTTCCCTTCTAAAGGTATAGTTGTATGGAGAAAAGATGTTCCAGTTTTGTATCAAATAAATGAGTTTATTGTAGAAATGGGTATAAATTTTGATAAGGTTATGGATAACTACTTTGAAGATTTCAAGGAGAGAATGAACAATAGGTTCAGGATTCCTCCTAAACTTGTTGAAGACTATAAGGAAGATGTATGTTTCATGGTTGACTATGACAAAGTATATATATAGACAGTCAAACCTCGTGTTGCATGGGTAAAATTACTTCCCTATGAAGTGAATGTTGATGGAACTAGAGACATCATTGAGGCACTAGTAAATGAACCAGTGGATCCCAAATTACCTACATTCAGAACATTTGACGAGGCAAAAGTAAGAATAGAACTTGAGATCAAGCTTTCGTAGGCAATCTCCAAAGGAAAGAGGAAGATAGAAAAATTGAAAACTAACACTGGACCTCTAATGCTTACTGAAGGAAAAGGTGAGGATGAAGAAGAAGAAGAATCTGAAGAAGAGGAGCCAAAAAAGGAGGCAGAGCCTGTGAAGAAGAAAGGTAGGGTAATCATTACCAAACCTCAGGCAATATTCACAAGGAGAACAAGGAAAAGCAAAAAGGAAAGTGAAGTTGTGTTTAACAAGCCTCCTCTCACATTTGTAGATAGGCTAAAACAACTTAGGATTGGTGCAGGAATCGGCAACTTTAAAGCCTTAAAGTATGAATCCAGGACTCCTGCTGAGCAAAAGGAAATTGAAGATCTGGTAATGGAGAAGTTGGGAACTTGGAAATTCTCCCTAGACCAATTTGTCTCCCAAATTCTTGAAATATTGTTTGATAAAATAAAGGTAAGATGGGAGAACACCGAGCAAACTGTTAGAGACATTTTTGAACAGAAATTGAGAGGACTGGTACCTAGCCTGACAGATGCAAAAATCAAAAAGGCAATGAAGGATCAGGAAGGAAGAATGAATATGAGATTCAATACATGTCTCATATTGTTAAAAAATATTGAACCAGTTGTTAAGAATGCAACTGATGTTTGGAATGATACTTATAAACTGCATAAGCCAAGTGATGAACCTGTGGAAATCAAGGATGATGACAATAATGATGAAGAGGATGTGGATGGTGATAACTCTATCACCATGAATGTAACTGATGAAGATCTCCAACAATTAATGAAGGAGAAGGAAGAAGAAGAAAAGGAGGAAGAAGCAGTTGAGGAGGAGGATGATCCAGTTAAAATTACAATAGCTTTCATTGCCTCCCTTCCTCACTCTCCACCTAAAATTGATAAATCTATGGAGATAGGTTCTTCAAGAAAGATTGTGAGCACCATAAAGACATCATTAGCTCAAACTCCTCCAGTCACCTCTTAGCTCCAGGTATCTACAATGGAAGTATCAAGTACTTCATCTACCGAGTTGAAGATCACTTCTTTGTCTACTGAGCATCAAGAAATATCTTCAGTCACTAAGTCATCCACTACAGTAGTCACTACATCAGGTGTATCGATTCCTCTTGCAGTATGTACAGTAAGTTTTCCAATTTTCACTTCAATTTTCAGCCACATTGGGTCCAATTTTTGCTCCAGTTAGCTCTTCTACTGCAAATATTCCAATTTGTACATCAGTTTTGGATATGGGAACATCAATTTTTCCCACAGTTAGCACTTCTCTTAGTCTTCCTTTAGTTGGTCCTATTCCAGTTTTGACAGCCAGTCCAGCCTCATCAACCATTGTCTCTGTTTTCAAAGGCAAAGATGTTACCACAACAGAAAAACCAAAGATTCCATAAAAATTTTTGCTTACAGGAAAGACAGTGGATGAGGATGTAGACTTGGATAATAAAATTTTCATTCCCAAGATAGATCTGGATACTACTTCAGTTGATGAACTAAGACTGCTTAGTTAGCGTATAGATCTAAAGGCAAAGCAGAAACAACTAAGGAATGAGAGAGATAGAGAGTTTAATATTATTGAAGGAGTGAAGAATATTATTACTAAGGCTATAGGTGTTGATGTTGATACTTCTCAACACATTTTTCTACAATTAGAAGAGGCAGTTAATAAATTCAATGAGGATATCTCTGGTCAAGAAAAGTTGATGGAGAAGGTAGAAAAGAAGTTTGATAATAAGGTGCTTGAGCACATTGCTCAGCATATGGCAATAAAATAGGTTGAATTAACCACAGTTTTGGCCAACATTAAAAATTCTTTTAATAATGTAACATCTCATTTTGCTAAGCTTTGTGATGTTACTGAGTATACTAAGGAGATAAGAGAGAAATTGAATAAGATAGATGAGGATCTGAAGGAAAGTGCACAAAAGCTAAAGCTTGACCATAGTTCAAGCTCATCTCATCACCTCAAGATCAAATTTTTTTCAGAGAAGTAGGTAGAGTTTCTTAGAGAAGAATGAAGGATTTGGTCTACACTGCTAGATATCCAGAACATGATTCTTCCTATCATGGACACAATGCAGAAACATATTGCATACTCCAAAACATTGATCCATGACAACAATTTCTCTGTTGCAGACCATGTGATTGGACTTTCTGTAGAAGTTCAAGTAGCTCTATCCACATGCAAAATCTTGCAAGAGAATTGGGATAAGACTCTACAACTCATTCTCAAGGTACATTTTGATTTTATCTCACATTTTGGTGTCTCTATGTAAATACATTATTTTATTCTTTGGCATTATTGTCAAAAAGGGGGAGAAAGAGATACTCAAAAATAGAAATTGGTGAGATAAATGTACAAAAGGGACAAAGAGACACTATGAATAAAAGTCATATAACTCATGTAAATACCTTGTGTATATTGTATGGGGGAGTTATATGTAAGGAAGCCATGTATATTCAACAGAATTAGACGTCAGTATGTCAGATGTTGTATATAAGTTTTGGCTCATAATTATTTTTGTCACTAATGCCAAAGGGGGAGATTGTTGGAATTATGATATATTTGTCATTAGTTACAACACTTATTCGATTCTGAATGCTTACCGAGCTCATCACTCAGTCTACAGTTCATACCGAGCATTTAGTAGTGGTTATCGAGCAGAACAATTCATACCATGCTGAACAATGGTCACCGAGTATGAAGGACTTAGTGTTTACTGAGTGAACAAGGTAAATGAAGGAATCAGTGTTTACCAAGTGAAGAAGGTTATCAATGGATTCAATTTTTACCGAGTGACAAAATATTCACCAAGTCACCAATGGTTACCGAGTTCCAAGCTACTTAGAGTGATTAGTATGGACCGTACCTCTACTCTTATCGAGTGCATGATGATGCAATGTATTGTAGTGGATGTCAAGTATTAGAAGGTCACCGAGTCAATTTGAGGAACCCAAGTTTTATACTATCTGGCCGACTCAGTAATGTTTTGTTCACTTGTGTTTGGCCGACCTTGCCAATGTAAATATTGGAATGGTATATATGTAATGTATTATATCATTTGTAAAATATGAAAAAACATGTTGTATATCATTGTATGGTGTTGTATTGCAATATTTTGAGAAGAGTGAAAGTGAATCAGAAGCAGAATAGAGGAATACAACAAGGTCAACATAGATGCAAAAAAATTATATCTATCACATCAGGTGATCAGTGCATAAAGGATCTTATTAGTAATTAGTTGTAACTAGATCCACTACTTCATCCTAATAGGTGAATTAGTTTGTAAATCCTTTAACAAGGTAGACTTAACAGTCTTTTGTAAATCTCCTAATAGAGTGCATACTTCATTGTATGTTTGTAAATCCTCTAATAAGGTGGATCTAGCAATCCTACTTGCTCCTAATAGGGTAGATCACCAGAAGTGATCATTGTAAGCCTTAACAGGCCAACTTTATACTGCACTATTGAAGTTTTGTGGGCATCATCCCCATCCCAATTTTACTTTCTAATTGGAAGGTTTCTGGGTCACCAAATCAGTGTGTTCATGTGTTATGAATGTTTATCTTTTCATGCATACAGTAGATTAGATGAATGAATGGTGAATATGTTATTATGCTGAATTGATTTAAAGTTTTAGAGTTCTTAATTCACCCCTCCCCTCTTAGTAACCTTGTTAGTCCTAATTATTTCCAAAAAAGATAGCGCACAAAATTAGTTGAGGTATACATGGCTTTCCAAATGAGAGGAGGCGCTTACAAGTGGACACCAATAATGTATAAAATCAAAGGATCACTAGAGTGAAACAATGAAAAACCAATAAAGTCTCATGAATTCATCCCAGTACCTCTAGTCAAACACATCATCAAGGTACTAGAAGTACACAATAGTGAAGAAAACCATTATTTGTAGACCAAGCATACTGCTAGTTGTGTGTAATAGTGTCAAGTTTGTTTAGTTCTGCCTAGAAGAAACCATTGTACTAGTCAGATAAGAAAGTGTGGGATGTGTCAGTGGTGATTTAGTAGTAGATTCTATCAAGAAATATGCATTGGCAAGAATGAGGGTGTCTAAGTGTTAGAGCCAAGGGTCAAGTGTACCTAGTACTAGTGTAGTGAGATGCAAAGGATGGATACGTGGTAAGACCCATAAATAATAAGTCTCAGGTGAGTGATGACTATAAGTAAGAGGATATCATGGGGATGGAACAAGGCAAGGTGAAGAGTACATGGCTAGTGGAGGTATTGAGAATTTGGAGGAAGGATGTAAGTGAAAGTATGTTGGGCTCACTAGATCAGTCACAGCAGGAGGGTGATGCTATCTAGGGAAGGTGGATGAGGTAAGGGTGGAGAGTGAAGTGCATTCGATGAACCTTTGAGGAGCTGATGTATCAGTCAAAATAAAAAGTGTTGATTCTAGAGTCAAGTGAAGCAAACCATGCATGGCAAGGGTCAGCACAACCTAAAGAGGTGGGGAATAGGGTAGAAGAAATGCCCTTGTTCATGTTAATGATGTTTTTAGGGATTGTAATGCAACAAGCATTGCAGGTGGGATTGAATGATGAGCTGATGATGTAGGTGGAGAGTAGTCTTCCTAGAATAATGAAGAGTATGTCAAGAGTAGAGGAGGAGATGAGGGAGATAAAATCTCCTAAAAAGTCAATAGGATAAGCTCCAAAGGATACAAAAGATATTAGTGTGGGTGAGGTAATGAGTGGAACGTATCAGTTGATTAGCCTCATGATACTAAGACAAGGGTCAACAGAAGGGGAAGTGAGTAGTGTAAATGTGGAGGAATTATGGAGAATGTTAGCTATAAAAAGAGTCTAAGTAGAGAATGCAAAATAGGAAGTCATGTTTTTGTTGGGATTGATGGAGAAGGCATGAGAAGATGGAGTGCAAATGGAGGCAAGATGGTTGCAAGTGGTGGTGGATGTAGAGAGAGTGTAGGTGCAATCACTAGAAGTGGAACTACATGTGGATCAATTGTGGGTGGAGGCAAATGATGTGGAAATGTGGGCAAAGTGGTTTTGGGCTTAGAGGTTATAGGAATCTTTGAAGATGGTGCAAGTGGGTTTAGAGAGTGCTTAGAATAAGCTAGTGTTGTTGCAGTCATAGTCTAAGTCATTTTAGGAGGTGATTAAAAAAGTAAACTCCATATCATTGAAGCTACAAGAGTAGTTAGTGTGAAATGAGGGGAAGGTGAGAAAGTTGCAATAGTGTTTGGGTGAGGTAAAAGAAAATGTGGAGCACTAGAAAATGGTGACTGATCAAATGTAATAAGAGTGAGATGTGGCCTAATGAGCGATCACTACACTAGGAGTAAACAAGTTGGTGGAGAATGTATTCATGGAAATGCACCAGATAGTGAAGGTACACTGGGAAGCCGCTTATTATATGGGATGTTACTATTAGGAATTCATTAATGAGGATTGAAAAGAGACATAGTTCGTGGATAGGGAATTTACACAACTATTGAATGTGTAATTCTGTGGTGGGAAGTTTTCAATTCCCATGGATGACATGTGGGTATGTAGACGACTGATGCTAGGAGATTTCTCTTCTGGAGGTAGGTCAAAAGAAACACCATTGGTTGGATACCCTATCTTGCCACCTCCTCCAAGGAGGCTAGAATAAAAAAATCCACTAGATGCTTATTGAATGTAATATTATTGTTGCCACCATGGTAGAATAAAATTTGTGCTTGCTATTGTGGCAATCAAAGGGGTAATGGATGTTGATTGTAATATATTGTCATGTTTTTTTTGGTATTTTTGGAATATATTTGGATTTTTTTAGCATTTTGATGAATATGTGAATGTTTTTGGGATATCTGATAGATATTTGAATGTTTTAGTGATTTTTGAAAAAAATTAGAAAGGTTTTAATCTGTGTAAAAGTGAGACCAATATGATCTGTAGAGTAAGGAAAACCTTTACTTGCATGCAAGAAACTAAATGTTCATGTGGGCTCATAATGAGAGATGAATATAGATTTGCATAACACTTGGAGAGCTATGATGTGTAAGGCATAATTCTACATATATTAATAGCCTTTATAGACAATTACAAGGCCAACATTGGGATGTTTCTCTAGGTGTGTGCCAAGATGGATACTCTCAAGGCCTATGAAAAGGTGTTTGGGGACCCAAAAGGACACCTAGGCCTCGAGAAAGGTGAAATAGGGCCTTGAAAAAAATGCTTTGACCCAAAAAGGTGTTTTGGGGGCTCAAAAAGGACATTTGGGCCTTAAAAGAAAGTGAAATAGAGCCTTTGAAAAAGGTGGTTGGGCTGAAAAAGGAACTTGAGGAGACCTAAAGAAGGCATTTGGGCCTAAAAAGGTGCTTAAGGGGCCTAAATAAGGTGTTTGGGCCTAAAAGGTGCTTGAGGGGCCTAAAAAAGGCTTTTGGGCCTAAAAATGTTCAAAGGGGGGTGGAAAGTTCTCACACTTACACTTACTTATTTTTTGTCGCTGGTTAAGTGATGATGAAAGAGTCCAAACAGATATTTGGGCTTTTGGGATAGCATTGATATATTTATTAAAGGGGGCTAGACCAATCGTGGCCACTACAACATAAATAAGACTAATGATTTATTGGGAATTGTTGTTCTTGACAAAAGGGAGGAAGAGGGGACTCTACTGATGCCTCTGGCACTATTCACATTGTGCCAGATTTTCCAAAGCCTAGTGAGATGTTTCAGGACATAACTATGTTGCTTCTTAATACCATTGAGGCACTTCATATTTAAATATTTTATGACATGTTATAAGGCCTATTTGAGCTAAAGTGACACACATTTGATAGGAATTTTGGGGTGTTGTTAATTTTTTGAGATTTTGTGGCTATGTTTGGCTATTATTACATCATTTTGAATGTTATTTGCCATTTTTGACAACTTTGGAATGGTTTTTATGATTTTTGATCATTTTTGAAATTTTATGAATTTTTGTTGGTACTTTTTGAGAATTTTCAACTGGTGGGGGTGAAGTGAGAATGTGAGTGAGATTTGTTGGAATACGGGGGTAACCAGGACAATGTGAGGCACCTAAAGAGGCAAGGAGACCAAGAGTAGGTAGAAAGGCAAAAAGTCGGTGTGGATAGCTATTTATGGGATGTGAAAGGTAGTGAAAGGAGTTTGGGACATCAAATGGGTTGACTAAAGGCTAAAATAAACATTGGAGATTGTTGATCCAGGTGGATAGCTGAGATGTGTGTTGATTTTCTTGCAATTCATGTCTATGATATCTTAATACATATTCTAACTCCCTATTTCTCCTAATTGGTTGTTCTTCCCTTTGTTGTTGTCATATTGACTATCTCTACTATGTTGAACTACATCTGATGCCAAAGAACCACTAAACTATTACCCACAAGTGTCTCTAAATTGGGTGTGTGTGAAATTAACTTAACTATGCTAGATAGGCTTCAAACAAAAAAAAATTGTCACAAAGGGAGCTGCTTGACTGTTGTCTTGACTATTTTTCAACATTGAAGGACTTTTTTTTTTTAGGGAAGTCCAAAAGTGTTGTCTCTTGCTCCTTTTCAAACAAAAGGTGGCATTGTACAAAAAATGTTTTTTTTTTTTTTGAAAATTTTTGGTGTTTTTTTAAAAAAAATTGTTATTTTTGATGTGTTTCTCAAGGCTCTAGACATAAAATCTCTTGAGATGGATGCTATTGATAGGTTCTACTAGGTCTGTGCCATTACAATTTGAAAGTCTATATGTACCAGTCCTAAAATACTATGTTATAATGTAAGGACCAATTCAATTGGGTTCTCACTTTCCTTTATTTTCCCTAGCCAATAGGTTCTTAGGGTTTTCTTAGAGTACTAGGTCACCAATCTAAAAAACATGGGGTTTGACCTTCTTTTTGTAATGTCTCGATAACCTATTTTGATATACTTTGAGGTGTTCATGTTTTGCACATTGATGTTCTTCTAACAACTCTAGCTACTCTAGATGGGCCACTTTGTAATCCTCATCTAATAGGATGTCTCGAAAAGTAACTCTCAAGGAGGGTATCTCAACCTCTCAAGGAAGAATAACTTCAAAGCCATAAACCAAGGAGAAGGGTGTTGCACCTGTAGGTGTCCTAATGCTCTTCCTATAGACCCAAAGGGAAGTATTCAGCTATAAATGCCAATACCATTGACAGTTCTTTTGAGGATGTTAATAATGGTTTTGTTGGTGGCATCTACTTGGCCATTGCCTTATGGATAATAAATTGATGAGGAGTGGTGTATAATGTGATATTTTTCACATAATTCATCAATTATTTGATTTTTAAAGTACAAGACATTGTTTTTGAGAATCGCATGGGGTATGCCAAACTAAAAAATGATATGTTTAGAATGAAGGAAGAGATTTGTTTTCCCATAGAGTTGGCAAGTGGCACTGCTTTGACCCACTTGGTGAGCTATCTATGGTACTAATAATCCATTTATGTCCACCAGAGGAAGGTGGATGGATGGCTCCAATAAAATCAAAGCTCTTAGGCTAGTGCATGAACAAGGTTACCATGGATTTGGCATTTTTTGGAAGTTTGAACATAGTCGATAGAATCTTTTTCCATGGCTGGCCAAAAATAACCCATCCTAAGAATCTTCTTTGCTAGTATAAACCCACTAGAGTGTGACCACAAATTCATACATGGACTTCCTCCAGAGTGACTCTAGACTCATCCTTTTCAACACATCTAAATAAAGTACCATCAAGACCCTTCCTATACAACATATCAACCACCATGAGATTTGTCGAATGAAATTACAATTTTGGTTGCATAAGAAGTTAGACAGAATGGTGTTATCACAAAGGTAAGTGATGATGGGGTTATACCAGAGGGAATCAAGACCATCTAAGTGGAAAATGATAAGGGAATTAGGTTGAGTAAATGTGGGTTGAACCGCCTCTTCTATTAAGAACTCATACTACTCATGCTAATTTGGTAGCTAGAGTAAGGAGGCCAAGGTAGCCATAGAATCTACTGCTTTGTTCTTATCTCTGGGAATTTGTTCAAAAGTAATATGAACAAAACATTCCTTGAGCATGTCAACCATATGCTTTTAAGGTAATAACTTTTCATCTTTGGTTTGATAAGTGTCAGTGACTTGATTGATGATGAACTAGGAGTCTCCATAAACTTCTAGTGCTATTAGATTCCATTCTAAAGCTAGTTTGAGACCCAAGACCAAAGCTTCATATTCTACCATGTTGTTGGTGTAGGGGAAAAGAAATTTGTAAGACTTAGGGATGGTAACACCTAGTGTCATGATGAACATAATACAAGTGCCATGATGTGTGTAGAAACCATCAAAATAGAATTTCCACGTCATTGGCTTTGTCTAAAGAATGTGTGTGTCTGGGAAATCAGCTAGGATAGGATTTGAACTCTCTATAGGTGCATCTACCAATTGATCAACAATGGCCTATCCTCTTATTTCTTTCCTATCAACATAGTCAATGTCAAACTCACTAAAGATCATCACCCATTTGGCCAATCTGCTTGTTAATGTTGTTTTGTGAGGGGACCAATTTTGGAGATGAGCTTGACCTTCTATGTTAGAAGATAATGATTTAGCTTTTGGGAAGAAAAAACTATGGTTAGATAGCCTTTTCAATAACAGATTAATTAAGCTTATAGTTGACTAGGGTATGATTGATATAATAGATGGCTCATTATTTTCCTTGGTCATTTGCTTGTGCTAGGAAGGCTCTGATTGATTTATCTACTAAAGAAATGTACAATAACAAAGGTTTGTATGATACTAAAGGTATCAACATGGGTAGATTCATCAAGTAGGTTTTGAGTAAGTCAAAAGCCTTTTGAAATTGATCATCCCATTTAAAAATTATGTCTTAGTGTAGTAAGTGAGTGAAAGGTACACACTTTTAAACCAATTGAGAAATGAATTGATGAACTGATTTAAGCCTGCCTTGAAGAGAGTGTAACTGACTCAAGTTCTTTGGAGGTTGCATGTTGATTATGGCTTGGACCTTTTTAGGGTCAACTTCTATCCCTTTCATTGAGACAGTGTATCCTAGAAGTTTTCCTAATTTGATGCCAAAAGCACATTCTTGGGATTGAGCCTAACTTTGAATGCTTCTAGGTAGGTGAATATCTTGTCTAGTATGGGGAGATGTTCTTCTCAAGTATGGGATTTGGCAAGGATATCATCCACATAATCTTCCATAAAGATATGCATCATATCATCAAAGATGGTGGTCATGTCCCATTAATAGGTGGCCCCAACATTCTTTAACCCAAAGGGGATCACATTCCAACAAAATGTACCCCATGCACAAGTAAAGGCTATTTTCTCTTGATCTTTTGGTGCTATCCTAATCTGATTATACCCTAAAAATCTATCCATGAGTGAAAACATGGAATGGCCTACTATTAGGTCTACAATGGTGTCAATGTTGAGAAGGGGGGGAATCATCTTTAGGACACACTTTGTTTAAATCCCAAAAATCAATAAAAATGCATTTGCTACCATTCTTCTTTGATATAGGGACAATGTTGAATATCCATGATGCACACACCAAGGGCCAAATGAAGTTGGTGCTGATTAGCTTCTCTAACTCTAGTTTGACTAGTAGAGCTATATGGGGATGCATCTTTCTAAGCTTTTGTTTTACTAGCTTGATCTCTAGAGAAATGTTGACATGATGGAGGATTAAAGTTGGGTCTAATCTAGGCATGCCTGCATAAGACTACATAAATTTTATCTGTCTTTCTTCAAAGAATAGAATAAATGCATTTCTTTCCTTTGTGCTTAAGGACCGTACCAAATAAATGACCCTTGGTTCCTACTTTGTGCCAATGTTGACTTCTTCTATTGGTTCAATCAAGATAGAAGACCTTTCCTCAGAGTGTTCAAGTAAGGTATCAATCACCCCATCTATGGGTGGCACAGTTGGGTTTCACCTTGGGATGCGTCACTTCTATTTGTTTCTATTTTTTTCTCAAGATCAGCTACAATTTAGTAGTGATCATTAAGGCTATGAAATGCTTGACCTATTCTAGCATGACTAAGGTAATTGATAGTAGACCCAACTAGATGCATCTCTTCTATTTTTCATTGATGAGATGGTTCAACCACATTAACGTAGATGAAGATGTCATGGTTAGTGCCAATATGAGGAATATGGTGAGGCTTAGTTGTATCCCAACTAATGAGTTAATGGACTAGTGAGAGTGATTCATAATATGGAAAGGGTTTAGTAGGGTTTAAAGACACAATCTCATTGGATGGCTCATACGTTGTGTCTATTAGATCTATGACATATTCTTCTTCTAGAGTATCAAGAAAAATAGAGCTTGTGAGATGCTTGCAGTAGTCATCTTCAACTTCTATTGGAAAGAAGTTAGGAAATAGGGTTTGAAATTGAAACCCTTCAATATGCTCATCATCTTCGAAGCTATGCTATTGTACTTTGACTCTTGGTGAAGTGGGACTTGGACAAGAGGTTGTTCCTTGTGTAATGAAATTGTCAGATGCAAGTATGTGAACAACATCACATTCTTTTTTTGTGAAGTGACTCTTCAAATAATGATTCAAATTCCCATTTAGTGGAATCATCATTGTCTTCATTATCAAAGGTATTTATTGGTGATTTTCCTATGGGATGTGAACCTGAGAGGGATACATTTATATTTATGATGTCAGTTGTTTTCTAGCTATTATCATCCCCTTTTTAAGGTACCCACACCAAGGTGGAAGAGGAGGAATCACTATGCTTAGGATGAGCATCAAAAGAGGTTTATGTCTTGTCATGTTCACCATACCCCACCCCTATTTTAGACCAATTGGATATGAACTATGCTATTAGAGGTTTGATGATGCCTATCCTATTCCCTAAGGGACCATCTCCTGTATATCCCATCTTTTTCATGAGATCAAAACTTTTTTTGTGTAGATGGAGGAAGATGTCAAAGTTTCTTTAACTAATTTCTTCTACTAAACTTGGAGGTGCTCCACTTGGTTTGATAAAATGTGTGTGATAAGGCTTAGTGGTGGATGATGGTTTCCCATGAGATTTCAAAGAAAGTGGGGGATCAAATAAGGAGATTGAGTACTTGCCCACTCCTTTGCATTACAATTTACAACTTATGTCAAATTCTTTCATCAATCTATCCATTTCTTCATAGTGTGATTGTTTAGGGTCTTTGGATGATGATAGTGATTGAAGGGAAGGGCTCAAACAACCAAGTTTGTCTTTACCCTTAGTTGATGTTGATGAGTGGTTGTCATTTCAGCTGGTAGAGCATGAAGTGTCTGTAGATGTGGATGGCTAATGTCATCTATCAATGTGCCAGTTCCTTCCTTGTTATGAGGGACAAGGGAATTATAATATGGGATAAAATGTTGATCTCAAGGTATGGTCACCTTTTGACCCATGTAAGGAAATTTAAGACATTGATGGTAAGTGGAGGGAATGGCCTACATATCATGAATCCATGGTTTTCCTAATAGAATATTATAAGTTAATTACAAGTCTAAGACCTGACAAATAATTTCTTTTACAATTGGTCCTACTCTGATTGGCAGGATAATCATGCCTTTGGAGGATGTCTCTTCATCATCATAGGCTTTGATGGTGATTTTCTTTCTTTGGTCAATAGCATCCTTTGTATACCCTAGGGCTTTTACTAAATTGAGTGTGCAAATATTAAGGCCTACCCCACCATCAACCAATGCTCTCTTAACTATGTTTCTATAGATAAATACTTTAATATGCAAAGGAGATTTTTGTGGCTGGATGATGGACATGTCATCTTGGGATAAAAGAGATAAACAATGAGAGGCAACTAGGTTGCTGACCATGTTTTGTAATCTACTCACATCTAGGTCATTTGGCACTAAGGCTTTGGTGAGTATTTCTTTATGCTCTAGGAAGATCTATAATAGTTCAAAAATGGAGATATGGGCCAGATTCTTAAGTAATTGGTCGACTAGGTTGTACTTGGGCAATGAGGAACTTATAGCTGCATGATTAGGATTTGTCACAGGTCCTAGTAGAACAATTTTAGAGGCTTGGCTTCGGGTGATGGAATTCAATGGTTGTTTCTTATTTTTTTCCTTAACTATGATAATATTCATGGCATCATCAAAGATGGAGATCATTTTGATGGTGTTGTCATAATGATGCATGTAATTAATCTTAGTGTGAGAGGGTGCATTCTAATTAGCTTTGGAAGATTCCCCCTTTTCATGGCTCATGAAAGGGTTCTTGAAGGCTATATGGTCTTCATTATTGGTAAGATTATTTACTTTGATGGTTCCATCATTGATTAATTTTTGTATTGCCACCTTAAGGGAAAACCATTTTTTTCTTAGGTGCCCCTTGTTTTGATGGTAGGCACAAATGTGCTTGTCATTCTACTACTTCAGCTTGACTTGGGGTTCATAGGGTTTGGCAGCAAGAAGTACAATGATTTTATCAACCAAGAGAATTTACAAAGCATTTTGATAAGACACCCTGATAGGAATATACTCCTTGGGTATATTAGAAGATTGATATCTATGGGGAGGAGGAGCTTGATTTTAAGTGACTTGCTGATTGTACGTCAAGAGAGTTGTCATGTTATGTCAATAAATGGATGGGCATTGTCTTGTTGAGGCGTGTTTGAGTTCGTGTTGTCGACAATGGGATATGACTGACTTAGATTGGTTTGAGGTTTAACATGGTTAGCTTCGACCATCTCGTCATTAATGGTATTCTTGTTGTTGTTTCTCTGCCATGACTTTTATTTATCGATGCCTTGATCAAAGGAATTATGAGTCTATGTGGAGTTGTTTGAAAAGCCCCTACCATCTTTTGATAGTTTAATAATGCAATTATTTAGTAGGGTCTTTTCTACCTTAGCGACCTTCTCCAAAGTAGTTTTGAAATCTTTAGGCCCTTAGAGTTGGAGCCAGTAATTCATCAATTTGGAGAGACTATTAATGAAGATGTCAATCTTCTCTTTATCTAGTATGTCTCTATGATACTTGGAAAATGTGTGTCTCCACCATTGTAGGAAGGTCTTGAATGACTCACTAGGAAGTTGTTTCATGTTGCATAAGTCAATCATTGTAACTTCCTTTTCGATATTGTAGGAATATTAGGAGATGAACACAAAAGCCAATTGGTCAAAGGTCTTGATATTGGAGGGTAGCTTGGAGAACCACTCCATGTCTTTCCCTCTAAGGCTCCTAGGAAATAGATGCATCAGACCTACATCATGTCATGGACAAATTCTATACTCAGGGTATATAATTGTCTAAGGTGATCTTATGGATCTGATGTGCCAAAATATTTATCATATTTTGGTATTTGTACATTTTGTGGGAAAGGTGTGAAGGTAATGTTTTTATCGAAAGGGAGAGGACACCTTTTTGAGGCTGAATTTTGTAGGTTGCACTTTTTCTTGCTTCATCCTTTTCATTTCCATTTGTAGGTCTTGTAATTTTTGTGTAACAACATCTAGGGGAGACTCTTCTTTGTCTTGTCTCAAATTGGTCACATCAAAATTAGATGGCAATTTTGCACCTTATTGTGCTAATGTTAGTATACAATGCTCCTTGTATTTTTCAAGTATCTTGTCCATGATGTCAACAAGTTTAGGATTTTGTTGAAAATCTTCTATTTTAGTTTCAATACTGTTGTCATCCCATGTGTTGGATGAACCCATTGTGGCTAAGGATTATAAGTTTTGATTGAACAAGGGTGATTGATGAGTAACTGTGTTGGGTGAGCAATCTATTGGTGTGGTAGGTTGAAGGAGATTTAGAGGTTCTGTGCATTTGATGGTTTTGCTAGATATTCTAGCACTTACTCGTATAGGTGATCATTTTAGTTTTGTAGCTATACTAGTTTTATGTGGTGGCATGAAATGTGAGTTGGATTCCTTTAGTTCTTATGCATTTTTGAAATGTGAGGGTTTCCATTGACCATAATTCATCTGGAGTAACAAGCTAGGTTGGACAAGGTGTTTGATAATATTGATGAGATGAGTTCACTTTCACGAAGTTGGGTAGGGGAAAAATGTGTCTCTCTAAATGTTTTTGGCTTGATGTTTGAAATGAAGCAATAACATTGTTGGGTTGATCATGATGTTTATAGCTCTCCTTGTCTCAAAAGGAATGTTTTCAGTCAATTATGGGATTTCTTAGACTTGTAAAATACCAGTGAGGAAAAGGGTATCCAAATTTGTTCATTTGTTTGCAATTATCATGCATGCAAATGACTTTTTTTTTATTTCTTTTCTTAGATTCATTATAGGATGGATCAAATGCACTATTTTACTAATCATATGTGCTTTTTACATGCTTGGATGCACTATTCTAATTGTCATATGCACTATTTAAGAAGTCAAATGCATTTTTTTGCTAGGTAAATGTGTTGTTTAATGCTCCAAAAGCATTGTTTGATAGGCATATGCATTACAAAAAAGATTAGAAGCATCTCAAGATAATTCAAATGCACTATTACATTTAGTAGATATGCTACTTCAGGATTGTTTAGCAATGTTCTTGTTTTGGACTTGGTTTCTCAATACCAGTTTGAAGTTTCATCTTTTGGAAGGACAGTGATCTACACTGGTGTTTCTTATTAAATTTTTAAGACACATCCAAACATAATAATAGTATAAATCAAAGTAAAACATAAAACTGCACACACCTATAAAATAAAAGGAAAGAGCTTCCTAACAAGGTTATCTAAAGCTGGTGACTAGTGTGTTTTAGTGTTTAATCAACTATGTTCAAATTTAACTCTCTTGTGATAGAGTGCTTCCCACCAACACTAAGAAGGTTTGGTGCAATCCCTCATGAGACTACTAGAGAAAGGCTATATTCTAAACATGGGTCACTTGCATTCAATTGGGAAAACAATATTGGGAGGCAATCCCTCTCACCAGCCCTACTATGGCAATTCAAGAGGTAGCCTTTCTATGGCTAGATAATCCTATCTAGTGGAAAGAAAGAAATGGAAATCACCAATAGGTTTAGGAATCTGATCACTCAAGAAAAGTGAGAGCATATCCCTACTGTCTTGACTTCCTAAACATAATAGATACAAAGTTTCAATCACCAGCCCTTATACTACTGAAGATAGAGGGGCTCCTAGTTAAGCTATATATGGATTCTTTCCTCATTCAATTGTGATCGATCTTTATAGAAGTTCAAGCATTCTAATCAACACAAAGGAGTTGAGAACATAGGCCTACTTCTATTTTAGATCAATGAGGTCGAACACTTCTATTAAGTTATGTTTGGAACTTAGAAATGTTGCACTTTAAATAAAAAAGAATCAAGGTCCACTTGCCTGATTTGGAGCTAAAAAAGGCTAGGCACGTTTATGAGGGTCTTCATTCCTATCACATGGTGCCTATAATCTAAGAGCTTTAGTTAACTTGGAGGGGACCTATAAGAAAATGATATTTAGATCTGGAGGTTAGATTTAGGAAATTGTAACTTTTACCAGATGCATTATAGTAATGCTCATATGAATTACAAAAAGCTCTATGTGCATTTTTTAATCTATCAAATGTGCTATAATAAAAGCAAATGCCTTGTACGATACTTTATATGTGCTGCAAAAATGCTTGGATGCATTACATAACTATTTAAAACTACTACAGAAAGATATAAATGCATTACAAAACTATTTAAAAGTACTTTAGAAAGTTTTAAATGCATTAGAACAGAGTTTAGAAGCATCAAAATATCTCTTAGAAGCATTAAAACAAAGCTCAGAAGCATTTGAAGATTCAAATCTAGCCCTTGTGCATTTAGAAAAGACTTTGGGAGTTTTTTGTCACTGTTACGAAGCCTCTAGAGTGTTGTAGAACCTATAACTGATTAGATTTGCACAAGAAACTAGAAAGAAACACAAATCTATGCTAAAAATGAAAGATTAGACTGAAAGATTGAAAAATAGAGAGCCTTTGAATTCAAGCCCCATGGTGGGCACCAATTTGTACATGATATAATCATGTATTCATTGAAACTTTAATGCAGAATGTAGATAAAATGACAATGAACAAGATTAAACCCAAGAAATCATTATCAAAATGTAAATTCTACAAGCATCTCATGTTTTCATAACTACAACTGCAAAGAAGGCTCTCAAACCAGCATCTCAGTGACAATTCTAGAATGGGAATATGCTTAGAATTCAGATCTACAAGAATGCATGCAAGATCTATGACTATAATGCAAATTATATGAAGATAACAACTCCTAGAATGCTATGACAATGGACATACAATGAGATAAATATATAATAAATGATTCTAAATAACATAGAAACAATGCTAAAATGCTATGTATTTGTTAGAACGATAATGCTAAAATGATAACTCAAAGTGTGCCTATAGTGTAGATGCCTAAAACTTGGGTCCCTTAGCTCTTAGATTTCCCTCTTATTTAAAGGATTTCAGAAGGGGTTGTGGTAAGAATCAATATTTTCACCTTTGACTGGTGGATGAAAGTGAAACTAAAAATATCTCATAAGAGACTAGGAGGAAGAGTCCAACAGACTTGTATTTGAGGATAAATGGGGATATTTCTAATTTTTTTTTTGAAAAAGGGAGATTTTTTCTTTTGTGAGGATAACTAACTTTATTGATTTAATAAATGTCTTTTTTTTTTTCAACACTTTGTCTTTTTCTTCCTCACTTTGTAAATTTCATTTTATGAATTTTAATTGTTTTCTCCTCCTTTAAAGTTAATTTAGGTCTTTGTTGATTTGATAGATAATTAATGGCCTGATTTGATTTTTGATTTGAAAGTTTGTTGTGTTCTTCTGATTTCCTCCTTAATTTGCGTTGATTGATTGGAATTGTGTAATTCAGGTCTTTGCCAATTTTTGGGTGTCTACACCTTCAAACTTAGGTTTTTCTTACCATTGATTAGCCCTATGACCATGTTGGCTACAACCATAGCACTTTCCATTGAATTTTTCTTTCCCATTGCTCCAACATTTTTATATCTAGTTCCTTTGATTCTTTTGAGCTCCTTGCTTGGACGATTCACCTTCTTCTGTATATCCAATTCCTGCTTTTCCCTTTTGTCTAAAGTGATTTTTCTAATTCAATTGGTTCATGTCTACTTGAGATTTCATCATACTTTCATTGGTTTACCTTTCAATGGTTAAATCATTCAACAACCTTTCATTTTTTGATCTTAGACACATGATTTCTTCATTTGCATTTGTGAGCTGATTAATGAAGTCAACTTGTTGAAGGGATAAATATTAAATCTCATTATTCTTTTCCTTCTATTTCTTCTTTTATCTTTTTTTTCTCTTCCATAACTTCACATAGTCTTACTAACTAAATTTCTTTCTCTCTTCTTAGTTTTCTTACTTCTTCTTGTAGTGAACCATTCTCTTCTAATAGTTCTTTGATTGCTTCATTGGCTTCATTTGGATTTCTTTTTGAATGGATGTCTTCAATTCTTTCTTCAATGTAGACATGGTCATTCATTTGGATTGCAAGATCTTTTCTTCTTTTCAGAGATTGAGAGAGTTACACCTTTGCTTTCTTGAGTTGTGCAATAGCCATTTCCAAATCTAGATTCTCATTATCAATAGCCTTGTCAACTCTGAGTATCTCCATAACCTTTGATCTTTGCTCAAGCTATTAAAATTTTCTCTGAGAACCACAAAAGCTCTGATACCAATTGTTGGAAATATTATGATAGGATAAGTTACTAAGAGGGGAGAGGTGAATTAGTAACTTATAAAATTTAATCCTTAATTAACAATGTGTATTATGATCTAAGATGCTTAGTTTAGACTACTAATCATCACCATGGTAGTAATTTCTCGGTGTGAACTAAAAACTATCCCTTGGAATGGGTAGCAATTGTAGAACTTAGTAGATGTTGAAATGCTTGGTTAACATTGTTAACTGTACAATATGCTTGGTAGATACTTACAATCTGAATAATTGTATGTCACTAATAGAAAACTTGATTGTAATATCAACAGGCTCATTCTACATGTACCTTAGCACCATTTTTCCATTTCTTGACACCCACAGTCTATTGCTCAACAACTTACTATTATAGCTTGACATTACCAATTTGTTGTTAATCTGTAGCTTTATTCTCTTACTCAAGTGGGGTGTAGGAAGCACCTTCATTTACATATATGAATGTATTTTAGTCCTCTAGCTATGTCTTGCATTTAACTTCAATATTTTTTGGTATACTCATCAACTTTCACATTTGTAGTTTCCACAAATTTGTTAGTGTTAGAGTTCAAACATTTATAAGCTTTGCTCTTAGTGGAATAACCTAAGAAGATGCCTTCATAACTTTTAGCATCAAGTTTTCCATTTCTATTATCCTTTAGTATATAATATTTTCTTCTAAAAACTTTAAAATACTTCACAATAGGTTCATATCTATACCATAATTCAAAAGGTGTAATATTTGTACCTTTTTTTACTTGCACTCTATTCAAAGTATAAATTTTTGTACTTGCAACTTCTCTCCAATATTTTTGTGATACATTCTTCTCCATCATTAGTTTTCTATCACAATCTATGATTAACCTATTTCTCCTTTTAGCTATTCTATTTTGGGGAGGGGTCCTATGCGTTGGAAATGTAGTATAGACCACATGACTGAGAGGCGAAGGGGTGAATCGAGAACAAATAAAACTTGTACTTTAATTCACCATTTAAACATTCACAATACAATCTGATCAAATTGCATGCATGAAAGAATTAAATTAATAGAACATTCATAACACTTGACACAATATTTGATAACCCATAATCCTTCCAAAAAGAAAGTAAAACTGGGGTGAGGATGATACCCACAAGCTTTATTACTACAATATAAAGTTAGCCTATTAAAGTTTATAATTAATCACTTCTAGTGATCTACTCTATTAGGAGTAATAAGGACTATTAGGTTCACCTTGTGAAATGATTTACAACATATAATGAAGTATGCACTCAGTTAGGAGATTTGGAAAAGACTGTTAAGTCCACCTTATTAGAGGATTTGGATGATGCACTTGTTAGGATGAATTAGATGTTGATCTTTGATCTACAACTCAATTTTTTGAATGAGATTCCTTTGAAATACTATAATCACCTTACTATGATAGATAAGACTATGCTTTTCCTTATACTACTTGTAGCCTTCTTAATTCACACTCATAGTGCTTCTTGCTTTTACTTTAATGATTTGGATATGATAAGATGTATTACATATATATCAATCCAATAAATTACATTACAACACCTCATTCAAACAATCTTCACTAAGTCAACTTACTATTATAACTCAAGTTCTGAAGACCACTGGGGTGATATTCTGACACTCAACAACACTATGAACTTGGAAAACTTTGGCATTTGTTTGACACTAATGCTCAGTCCACATTGATCACTCTAGAGTAGTAGGAACTAGGTTAGTATTGGGTGACTTGGTGAATACTGAAGAACTTGATAGACACTCAAGAGCTTGGTTGACACTACAACTTGGTCAACACTATCTTCCTTCAGCTTGGATAACACATTATAGCTCAATAGACATTGCTAAACTTAGTAGACACTACAAATCTTGGTTAACACTAAAACCTTCATCAATTACACTAATGAACTCAATAGCAACTAATATCTACTTCTGGAGCTATCTTCTACTATGCTTGGGAGACTCTTGTTTTTGCATATGTAATGCAGGAGCATCTAGAGGTATAAGGGAAATCTTGTGTCACCCAAAAAAATGTACTTAGACTTAGTTTATGTTTCATGTGTTTTTATTTTTGGATACCCATTTGGGTCAAATAAAGGTTCCAACTCTCACAATTCCACTATCAGTGTTCTAGGTTAGAGTATTTGAACACCTTGGGATATGTGTAAATGCCAAAAAAATAAGAGTATGTAATTGAGCCATAATTTTGGTGAATTAGAGGGTTTAAATTGGCTAGATGAATGTAATTGTAATTTAGAGCATTCCAGAAAAAGAACCAGGTCAAAAGGCCCCATGGTTTGAAAGTTATTGCAGTTTTTCAATTTTTGGAGACCTCCTCAGAATGCTTCAAAGTCAGGTTAGGGGCATTAAATGACCTAAAATCAGGCCAAAAAATGAGGGATGAGCAAAGCTGGTCCATAGGGCTATAGAGCGCTTAGAGAGCTTTCCAAAAATGTAAACGGTTCATCAATCAGAGCTACGGTTCAAAAGTTATACCTCTCAGAAATTTGGTTACCATTTTTGGATTCTTCTAATTTTGTGCCAACTTCTAATGCAGCTTTTGGAGCCTTATATTTGGTCAATGGATGCCAACTAGCACTTTCTAGAATGTATTCCTAATCCTTAACCCTTTGGGCTCTATTTAAGAACATTTCTGGCATTGTAAAAGGCAGTTCAGAGTGGAGTTTGAGAGGAGGTACTGGGAGAAGAAATTATCTCTAGATTTATACTATTGTAAGCCCTTAGGGCATGTTTTAAAGTCTATTTTCTCTGTACTGAATGTATTAGCATATTTTCACAGCTAATAAAATTTTCCCTTTCCCGTTGTGTCCATTCTGTGCTTGGGTTGTGTCCCCATCAATATGGAACTTGGTAGTAATTGTGAAAAACTAAGTGTTAAGTCAATAATTTACAAATGATTTGACCTTAATGTAAAAACTCTCCCCCTTTGGAATTAGTGATAAAAACACTTATCATACCAAAAATCTAAATACTCAAAATACAAGTCAAAACTCCCCCTATCAACATGCTTGGGTCTGTAACTCAGTTTTTACTGTTGTTTGCTACTCGATAAAATTTGACTCTATTTTTTTAATTTTTCAAAATTGTTTTTGCAAACATATTTTCTACTATGTATATACATCTCTCTTATTGTACATATATTCCCTTCTTGTATGTATGTGTGTGTGTGTGTGTGTGTGTGTGTGTGTGTGTGTGTGTGTGTGTGTGTATTCTTCTTTATTTTATTTATGATATACATATGCTATAAATTCCCCCTTTATTTTGACACAAATTCCAAAATTGCATAACTATAAGGTAACACTGAAATGTGAAACGAAATCACTGTGTAACTTCAAAAGTATGGACATTGTCTTGTCCCAATTCTCTTGCAAAATTTTTAAACTGTGCAAAGCTATCTACACCTCTACTAATAGTTCCATCATGTGATCAACAATTGAGAATTTTTTTGTCATGGATCAAATTTTTGACATTTGCAATATGTTTTTGCATTGCATCCATGTTGGGAAATATCATGCCCTAAATTTCTGCTAGTGTTGCCCTTATCTTGGCTTCTTCCCTCAACAAGTGTGCCTATAGATCTATTAGATATCTAAGTTTTACAAAATGTATAGAACTACCGCTAGGATAAAGTGATAAGTGACATGCATTTGGCTTCATGTTATCATCTATCTTAGATATGTTATCCTTTATTTTCTTAGTAAAATTTGATGTTTCACTCAACTTCACAAATAAAGTAACAATAATATTTATAGAATTTTCAAAAGAAACAAAAATGGTGGTCATTTCTACTTGATCAATGGCTATCTTTTGAGCCACTTTCTCCAAAATTTTATATTTAAATTTCCTTTCTACCCTCTATAGAATTTTTTCTTATCCACACAATTCCTCATTAAACTTATGAACTAATTCAACAAGCTGATCCAAAATTGGTTTCTTTTTATCAACCTCAATATTTAGTGCTTCAAAAAATATGCTCTTAATATCTTCAAGAACTTGATTTCTATTTTTCTTCTCTTCTCTAAGCTTTTTTTGTCTAACCCTTCTCTTCCATAGCTCACCTAGGGTATCCATTTGATCAGGGGTTAGATTGGAGGGATCCCAATTTGGTATTACAATATCTTCCTCTAAATCAATTTCCTTGATAGAGACTTCTACCTCTTTACCCTTTTCTTTATGTAAATAGAAGGAATAATTTCCTTTCCTTTGCTTAAGACTTTAGTCCTCAAGTGACGCTTAACCTCAAAAATCATTTGCACTTGCCATAGTAGAAACAATAGCAGAAATAGTATAAATTGTAGGAGAAACAACACTAATAATAGGCATACTGATATTTCCTTGTTGAGACTTAGTTTGTCCTCTTGCTAGGATGATTGGAGCCTATTGCTCACTAGATAAAGTGATGGAAACAATACTCATCATTGAACTTAGTATATTTTCTCCAACAATCAATTAGATGTTTGGTAACACAATGTTTACCTCAATTGTCTTAGTAGTAGCATTCTCTGAGCTAGGTTGTACTAAGGATTTTCTCCAAGGGAATGGAAGGGAGGCCATTACCTCTATTGCTATCTTCTCAAGATCTCCTCCTATTGCTTGATCCTCTTCATCCTCTTCATTATTTACCTCTTCATCCACATTATCAATTTCATCATCATTTATCTCCTCATCATCTTTCTCAACATCATCTATTTGCACAACCTCCTTAATAAGTTTATGCAATCTGTAGATGTTCTTCGATGCAATTGTGATAGAATTCATAATTGATTCAATATCTTTTAACAGAATCAAGAATGCATTGAACCTATGGGTCAGCTTTTGTTCATTCTTCTTTAATGATTCCTTCATTTCCTTGTCAAAAATATTTGGCATAAGTTGTCTCAAGATTTGTTCTCTGATGTTTCTAAAAAAATTTAATGCATTATCCCAATAATGTGTAACAACCTTCAATAGGATATTAGGAACTTGTTTTGATAGTTCCTCTAGGGAGTACTTCCACTTAGCCATTTTAGACACTAAGGCTTCTTCAACTAGTTTCTATTCTTCCTTATTTCTTGTTTCATACTTCAAAAACTACATTTTAATCTCAGAATTGTTTTGACAAGTGAGTATCTATACACTTAATTCGTTTACTTAGTTCATGCCAAACAAGTAACATATGCCGAGCACAACATATAATTTACAACATGCTGAGTAAACAATGAGTGTTGAGTCACTCATATGCAAAGTCACTCATGTACCAAGTAGACAGTATGTGCCAAGTGATTTAGGAGTCAAGAAAGTAGTACATGTTGAGTCATTTAAATGTCAAGTGACAACATTGAAGTCATAGTTAGTGCCAAGCACTAGGAACTTCAGATGTTGAGTAAAATAGTTTTCTCATAGTTGTTTGTATTTGCACAAACTACTATGTAAACTATTTTTGGGTTGGCTTAAGGATTGAATTATGATATTTTGGTGATGAGGATTAATCTTAAGTGAGAATTCTTATGTATTACATGCATCCAATTAGGTAAAGGGAAGGTTTGACCAAGACATTCATGGTGACCAAGGTATTATGATTTGAATTGAATTACAAAATTAGTTAAAGAAGAACAATGGAAGGAAACAATGAACAACAAAGAGACATATTATCAAGAATGATCAAGTATACATTAGTAAAGAGGTGATCTAATATCAAGCAATAGAGTGCTAATCACAAGATCATTACTAAGACATTCTAACAAGTGAACCAATTAAATCTCTTAGAAAAGTAGTCCTAATAGGATGTATTGAAATCTTCTAACAAGATGCTTACTTAATTTTGAGTTGAAGTCCTTTAACCATACACACTTATAACATGGTGTTGAAATCCTTTAACAGGGTAAGACCTAACAATCTTTGTAAGCTTTTAATAGGGCAAACCTTTCACAGGGTAGATCATAGTTCATGATCAAACATTGTAACCTTCATTAGATACACTTTATTACTATAGTATTGAAGATTAGTAGGTGTCATCTCCACCTTAGTTTTACCTTCTTATTGAAGGATTTTTGGGTAATCATATCTTGTGTTATATATGTTTTAATGCTTATTTGTTTACATACTTTAGATGTATATGTTTTATATGGTATTTCAATTTACTTATTAAATATGTGAGATGGATGTGTGGTGAATATTTTTATGGGTTAAAGTTTAAAGCACTGATTCACACCCCCCTCCCCAAGATCTTTATCTTTCCTATTGTAATTCCAAAAATTGGTATCAGAGAAAGTTCTTTGAAAGTGAAGATTAATAGCTTTGAGGAAAGATCTTAGAAATGGAAGCCTACAAGTTGGAAAAATTTATTGAGAACTAGGAGATTGAAATAAAATTCATTCTAAATCAGTTGAATGAAGCAAGAGAAGATCTAAAGAACTCATTGAGAAGAAGGAAAGAAATTGCTATTAAGGAGAATGACACACAATACTAAGATATGGACACTACTAAGCTATTTACAAATGGAAACTCCAATGAATTTGATGTAGTAGTTGTAGATCTAATGAAAAAGAACAAAATGCTAGCTGAAGAGATCATAAATCTTAAGATAGAGCAAGAATCACAAGCCATGTTACTATGTGAGGTAACCAAATAGAAAAAGAAAGCTATAGAAGAAAAACTCATGATTGAAGATGACAAAAGAGTTTTGACCAGTAGACTAGAAGAGAAATCATCAAAAGTAAATAGGATTGCTCACATGCCATTGGAAATAATGAATCAAGTCATGATTTCTAATCATGAAATAAATAGTAAAGACATTGAGATAACAACACTAAAGTTGCAGAATGAATAGTTGATAAATGATCTAAAAAGGGAAAAAGATTTTTCTAAAAGTTTTAATAAACCTAGTGAAGCTATCAAGTACCTTAAATAATTGATGAGATCCCCTAGATCTAACAATGATACATATGGACTGGGATACACAAGCACTAAAGAAGGAGAATCATCCAAAAGTGTTGAAGAAAGAAGTAAAAAAGGTAAGAATTCAAAACCTACTTATCATAATTGTGGTAAGAAAGGACATACTACTAATGTGTATAGGAGCAAGGCTGTAGATTAGAATGTTAAGTGGAATAGCATGGGTCACTTCCATAATTGCAACAAACAAGGTCATTAGGCACATGAATGTAGAACAAAGACCATGCACACTCAAAGATTTGAAGGATGTTGTTTTAACTATCAGAAGTATGGACATAGAGCTTTTGAATGTAAATCCAAACTCATGTGGTCATAAAACAAGCAAAATAAGGTAAAGTACAATGGAAACTCTTATAATTGGGATTATAATACAATGTATAGTTTTCACTATTATCAAGAGTATGGATATGTTCTTGAGAACTATATTAGAACACACTTTAAAAGTGATTACAAAAAGTGGTTGAGTCAAACCACATGTTTTAGCTATTTGAAGACTAGTCACATTTGTCGATATTGTCCAACAAGATCAAAGGCACCAAGTTGTGAGTTTAAAAAAGGCAAGAAAAATATTGAAAATGTCAATAATGAGATGAACAAGACATAGAAGAGAAAGGAAGATTGCAGCACATAAAGTGAAAATGGGACCACTTCATCCAATGGGTCAAGTGATTACACCTCATAAAACTAAGCAATCAAGAGGTATGTGGGACTAATATATAAAAGATATACCACACATCAGTTCTAAGGATTTAGTTTTGAAAAATTACATATGCATGAATAAAGATGCAAAGTGTTATTAGAAATCAAGGAAAAATCTTTAAGTCTTGTCAATTTTTCATGTTACTGTTGAGCATGAAATGATTTCTTATGGTTGCCAAGTAAAATGTTAGTGGATGTCAAGCTAATGAAATTGGTTAGTTGAGCCAAAATGCATAATGGTTTCCAAGTGAATGGAAAGACATGGGGATACTGGGTGAGCTAGAAATCAATTGATGCCAAGCTTATAGTAGTGTAAGAACTTAGCATTAATTGCAATTTTTTAAAGGCTATTTGATTGATTTCTTCTTATTTAACATCATTTGAATTCAAGGAAGAACAAAAAGAGATAAAGGTGATCTGGAGAATTTCATCTGAGCATTTACTATTTCATCAAGATTTGTAAGGTATTTACCATGTTTTGAGTTATGCAATTTCAAATTTTGCAAACCCTAGATATATGTAATGCCATCTAGTTCTTCTAAAGTGAAATATGTAGAGGGAAAAGAGGTTTTAAATGTTTAGTTAATTAGCAATGATATTAACAACCTATTTTCAAGGCTATTATAGATATAGTGTATAAACACGATCCATCTAGTGCATTATCTATGATACCACCACGAGTCTTAATGTTTCAAGATGACAAGAATTGTTACACTTGCAAGACTAGAAGCATACATGACATGGAAATTAGAGAAGAACATGGGACACGATGTGAAAATAGACCATTGAAGAAATAATACAATATTGTCAAAAAGAAAGGGTTAAATTGTGCCCTAGATTTTCCAAATGTCTTCAAAACTAAGTGAATTAGGATTGTCTTACACAGAATTCATGATAGCTTAGTATGGTTAGAGAATGGTCTAGTTAAGATTAAAAAATAAAATTGTTCATAGGGTAATAGGGTATCCAACCCTAGATCAACCAATGACTATGAGAAGTGAGTCAAAGGAAGCCATTGAAAAGAATGTAGGGGCTATATGGAACAAAATGGGAATGACAATTGACACAATCACAAATCCCCTAATAGCTTTTGTAGTGAGGGTAATAGCACACACATTTTATCAATCAAGTAGATTAACCAGTGCACCTTGCATTGTAGTGGATATGGGCTATAAAATTGTGAAGAAAGATCATACTTATGATCTTGCCAAGTTGTAGTTGTAGTAATTAATTGAAAACCTAGGAGCTATAAGGAAAAAAAAGAGTGCTTAGTGTAAATTTGGATCTATTCTAGTATGTATTTTCTTCTATGTACATAATACATTTCCTACATTTGGTAAGGTTGCATGGAAGACAAATAGATCAATTTTAGTACAAATAGGAGAATCCATTGAACAATTAGGTGATAATTTTGAGTTAGTAATGACTAGTTATTTTTAAGATTTTAAACAATCTATGAAGAAGGGATTAAGGATACTAGTCTCACTAATGGAGAAACATTATGATGATGCTTTCTTTCTAATTTATATTGATCACACATATGTACAAGTAGAAATTCCTAGGGTGAGATGGCTTAGGCCATTAGGTTATGAGATCAATGTTGATGAGGCCTCTACAACAATCACAACATTACTTGCAAAAGAAGTGGACAAAGAAGTAAAAGCTGTTGGAAATTATGACTTGGCCAAATAAAAAATCACCATGGAATTGAAGACTACCTCTATAACTAGGAAGAAGAACAAATTGGAAAAGAAACTAAAAGAAAAATTTGGTGAAGGAGATGAGGAAGAGGGAGAAGAGGAAGATGATGAAGAAGAAGAAGACACATAGGCTCAAGCACTACTAGCACTAAGAAAAGATCAGGGAGAGGATTAGCAAGAAGAGAAAATAGAAACTATAAGAGGTAGCAAGGGAGAAGAAGCCAAGAAAGCACATATTCCTACTAACCAAAAGAAAAGAAAGGCAAAGACACTAGCAGTGAAAAAACCAAAGAAGGGTGCGAAACCAAGCTAGACTAAAACAATAGCACCTACCACAAGGGCTAGTACAAGAGTCATTGCATAGAAGGATAAAGAGGTAGCCAAGCCTAAAAAGTAGGAAGCAAGAGTACAGAAAAGACTAAGAAGAAAATATGTTTCTTTGGTTGAATTTGATGAGGAGAAGATTGAATCTAATGACAACAACAAATTCTAAGTGGTGAATCATAGTCCCTCCTCAACCCTAGATAATTTATGTGAAAACATTAAAAACAATGTTGATTTGTTAGGTTTCTCTCACATTGAATTTGATAACCTTGGAAAGATAGAGAAGAATCAAGTAGAAGAGGCAATATATGCCATGATGGCTACTTTTAAGAAAACTCCTCTAGAAATTTATAACTCCATACCTAAGAGTTTATATGATAGAGTTGATTAGAAATGGCACTATTGTTTAGACATAAGGAAGCAAATTAGGGAGACAAACCTTGCTCAAGTTATGCCAAAACTTATCTAGGTACAAATGTCTAAAGCCATAAAGAAATATGCTATGAGATTTGTACCTACATATAGGAAATTTAGCATATTACAAAAATATATAGAGGATGTTCTACTAAAGTCCAAACAAATGTGGAAGATCACATATGGACTGGCCATAGCCAAAAATGATGAAAAAGAACCTATTGAGGTAGAAGATGATGAAGAAGATGACAATGAACAAGGCACAATTGAGGGAGGCACTGATATGAATATTGATGATCAGGCAATAGCTAGGGAAAAGCAACAACTATATTAGAGTGTATAAGATGCACAAATGTCAAGTTTTAGTCCTCCATAGGTGATAAGTGCAAGTACTAAAACTATCAAAGTAAAGGATGTTTCTAATCCTACTAATTAGAACATCAATCCCCTAACTGAGGAAGATTTGAAAAGGATACTTATCCAATCTACACTACAGGCCAAATTATGTGACAACCCTATATTGGTAAGTGTAGATGAACTTTAGAAGTCTAATTCTATGAATGTAGGAGAGGAAATGAAAACACAAAACACACCTACAATCACTCCTCAAGTCACAAGTGTACAACCTTCACAACCCTTAGTTGTATATCAAAGGAAGGAGTTGATAGGTTGCATTGTCACTACACTCATGGAGGGCACTCCAATCTTAGAAAATGTATAAGAATCTAAAAAAGACAAGGTTGAGATAGTTGGAGAAGATAAGGTGGAAACACTAGTAAATGATGGTACACAAAGTCAAATAGGTCAAGTAGATGCACCTACACCTCTAGCACAAGATCAAGGTACAACTGAAATCAAAGAGGTAGAAAATGACAAGTCTAAAGAGACAAATTTGAGACCCAAGCTGAAGGAGCTAGTAGTAATTCAAGCACTAGTGACATTACTAGAATCATGAACTCTTTCTAGTCAAACTCTTCAGAGGCCTGGCATAGATGCTAGATCATTGCAATTCTTAGTGTTGAGTCCTAGCTCATCTAATGCAAAAGAGGTAATTACTTATGGAGATGTTAGCCTAGATGAAGAAATTGTGTTGCCCAAGTTTGGTTATGTAGCAATAATAATTGAGTAGATGGGTATACTACAAGAAGCCCAAGAAAGGAAGAAACATATAGAATTACTCAGAAGGGAGCATAAGCAAAAACAAGCTTTAATTGAGATCAAAGAAATTTTCTTACATGTATTTAGTCTACCTACTCCAAATGAAACAAAGCCAATCATTAAAAAATTGACCAATATAGTGGAAAGAGTAACTGACATAGACCTAGAAACTAATTTCAAACTATTAGAATGGCCTGAGAAGAAGTTTCAAAATAAAGTAAATGAGAAGATATCTAGTGAAATTGCACTAACACATGTTTCATTATAAATATGATAGATAGTGTGAAGAAGGTACTAGAGAACATTTTCTCTCTATACACTAAATTGTGTAATCCTACACTCTTCACACAGGAGATAAGGAATCACATCCTAAGCTTGGAAAGTCAAATGTAGTCATTCGGTGCAAAATTGCCCATGACTCTAGCTCAAAGTGAAAAACACTTTAGGACTCTCTTGCAATCCCAAAGTTAGTTAGCATCATTACAAGAAGATGAATCCAACATAAGGGCTAAACTAATTAGCATTCAGTCTATATCTACTCATCACATGGAGATTTTACACAAGGAGCTAGGATATATAGAAACACTTATAAAGAAAGACCCTAATATTTCTACATTAGATGGCTTAGTACACCTTGCTGCTGAGCTAGCCATCCAAATTAAGTCTTTGGAGGTAGCTTGTGATAATTGGGATTCAGCTCTTAAAATTATATTTGAGCTCCATAATTTTTTTTTGGACAAATACACTATTAGTATATAACCCATTAACATCAATGTCAAAAAGGGGGAGTAAGAGCAAAGGAGAAGAAAGAAAGAGGAAGTAAGAGCAAGCAAGAAGAAAACAAAGAAAGAGTATCAATTGAGGCAAATTTACTTAGTAGGAGAAAGCTTTTTGATACAAAGTACAATATAATATAGTATATTATAGAATAGATTAAACAACTTAGGGGGAGTTATAAGATTTTGAGATATAAGTCATGTTGCAAAATGTTGATATTTTGTAGTTTTGTATAAAAGTCGAATAGTTATTTATGTTATGCTCATAAGAATAAGAGTGGTAATGTATGACCAAGTGTTTTTGACACTCATTTCAAATGAGGAGATTTTTAATCTTAGATTGGTTTTGACAAATGAGTGTCTATACACTTAATCATTTACTTAGTTCATGCCAAACAAGTAACATATGTCGAGCACAACATATAAGTTAGAGCATGCCAAGTAAACAGTGAGTGCTGAGTCACTCATATGCCAAGTCACTCATGTGTCGAATAGATAGTATGTGTTGAGTGATTTGCAAGTTGAGAAAGTAGTGCACGTTGAGTCATTTAGATGTCGAGTGACAACATTGAAGTCATAGTTAGTGTCGAGCACTAAGGACTACAGATGCCAAGTAAAATAGTTTTGTCATAGTTGTTTCTATTGGCACAAACTACTATGTAAACCATTTTTAGGCCAACTTAAGGATTGAATTATGACATTTTGGTGATAAGGACAAATATTAAGTGAGAATCCCTATGTATTACATGCATCCAATCAGGTAAAGGGAAGGTTTAAGTGGAAATATGGATGAATCATAGTTGTTGGTTCATACCTAATGCTAAGTCGCCTAGGTCTTCTTAAGGAGGAAAAACCCTAAACTTCTTACATATGGAAAGGGATTGAATGAATGAAAGAGGATATTTTTGCATTCACAAACCAAGACATGCATGGTGACCAAGGTATTATGATCTAAATTGAATTGCAAAATCAGTTAAAGGAGAACAAAGGAAGGAAACAATGAACAACAGAGAGACATGCGATCAAGAAGGATCAAGTATACATGAGTATAGAGGTTATCTAACATCAAGCAATAGAATACTAATTAAATGATCATTGCTAAGACATTATAATAGGTGAAATAGTTAAATCTCTTAACAAAGTAGTCCTAATAGGTTGTATTGAAATCCTCTGACAAGGTGCTTACTTAATTGTGGGTTGAAGTCCTTTAACTAGGCACACTTGTAACAGGGTGTTGAAATCCTTTAATAGGGTAAGACCTAATAGTCTTTGTAAGATTTTAATAGGGTAGATCATGTTTCATGATCAAAAATTGTAACCTTCATTGGATAAACTTTATTACTAAAATAGTGAAAATTTATGGGTGTCATCCCTACCCCAGTTTTACCCTCTCATTGGAGAGTTTTTGGGTAATCATATATTGTGTTATATTTGTGTGAATGCTTGCTTTTTTACATACTTTAGATTTATATGCTTTACATGGCATTTTAGTTTACTTATTGAATATGTGATATGGATGTGTGGTGAATGTTTTTATGGGTTAAAGTTTAAAGCACTAATTCACAACCCCCCCCCCCCCCCCCCCAAGATCTTTATCTTTCCTATTGTAATTCTAATAATACCTCGACCATCTTGTATTCTTTTCAATATTTTTTCAAAGGTGAGAGTTGATCTTTTGAATATCACGTGTTGATCTTCTTCTTATGCATCATCATTATCCAATTTGAGCTTCTTCTTGGATTTTACAGATCACCTAGTGAATACAGCAGGGGAGGACTTGTTGGCCTTGTTATTATAACCTTCTCTTTCTTCTTGGGAGGTTCCTCTTCTTTAGGTTATTCTTCCTCTACATGATCCTCTTCTTGTTCCTCTTCTTCAACATCAACTTCCTTACCCTCTCTCACCAAAAGAGGGGAGCTGGATGATTTACTATCCTTTAAGATTTTCTCTACTTTCTTTTTTCCTCTTTTCATAGCCTAAGGGATCTTTATTTCCAAAGAAATCCTAACCTTGACTTCTTCATAAGTACCAAAATATAGTGCCTCAGGGGCCACTAGCTCATCTATAAGAGCCTCAATTATATCTTTTGTATCATTAATATTAACCTCATATCCAAGAAGTTTCAGCCATGCTACCTTGGCCTTATTGCCTCTATAAATACTTTGTCACAATCTACAAGGAAATAGATATCTTACTCATAGTCTTCAACTAGCTTCTTGGGAATTATGTATCTACTCTCAGTTTTCCCCTTAAGAGTCTCAAAGCATGCATCCATGATGCCTTCAAGATTCTCTCCCATTTCTACTATGAACTCATTGATTTGATATACAATGGTTGTATCCTTCTTCCATGCCACATTGGCTTTGGAAGGGAAAAAAAATTTTGAACATAAAAGAATAAGCAGGTCAAAAGAAATCCAAACTTACAAGGATTTTTCTTTGATGACCATATGCTCTCCATTTTTTTTCTAAGTTGATTGAGTTGTAGCTCAGCAAGGTCAAAATACAAGTTGTTCTTTGCAAATTTGTAAGGTAGGTCAATAGCTTCACAAGGGACATTGTTTAGCCTACTTGAACTATAGATCTTGTGAGAAATCACATGTATGTTGAATTTGATTTCCATATTAGTGACTTCATTCAACTTCATACCTCTACCATCTCATTTGATAAGAGTTTTCATCACAAGTTTGAACTGACCTAAGGTTTTGGTAGTTTTTTCTTTGTTTAGCATAGGTAACCTTATGATTCTATGAATCATCTTCATAGTGATCCGAATGGGTTGATCTAGCCATAAATGCATGTCATGAACCTAGCTTAGAATGAACCTAATCCACTTCTTGAAAATCTCTCAGCATGTGTAGGATATATGTCAAACCCTTTATTTCCAAATGCTCATGCTCAGATTTCAAACTCCCATACACATACAACTTATTATATGTCTGGTTCACTCTAGGGTTCCTAAATCTTGGATAGAAAAATGATAGAGTGAATGAATATCATGAATTAGAAGTACCTCAAGAAGAATTTTTGATTGACCTCCAATTGGGTCAAGCTCCTCTGCAATTTCCAGACTCAATTTGAATGTTGGGGGTTTGCAATTGACACCTCAGACCAATATTTCTGACCCTTTCTTCACTTTGCTGTTAGAAGATGCCATTGTGCTTGGTGATTCTTTAAATGCAATAATAAACTTCAACAAATATTCTCTAAATTGCATAGGATATCAAAGATAATCATCATTTTTGCTCTAAAAATTTGTGATGAAACAATAACCTTCATTTTTTGCCTTTTTAATGAAATTTTATCTTTAAGTTGTCATTAATGCATTGTATAATAGTTAGCTCAATGACAAGGGTTCCATCTCAAAAGATACCTTCAACTCAGTATAGTCTTCAACTTGGTAGGGTCTTCAACTCGACAAGAACTCTAATCTTGCCCTATGTATCCAAGCTTGGTTAAGTCTTGCAACTAACCTGGTCCACCTCACAATAGGTGTATCACAGTCATGCTCTAGGTTGTGCTTAGGAATAATATATTCAAACTAAGGACTATTTCTCCCACCATGAGGTGCACTTAACCTTGTCAACCCAAGGATGTATACTTGAAATGGTCGACATAGTATGTGCACTAGGTCTCTTAATGAGTCACTAAAATTATGTTGTAGGAAAGTAAAATGCAACGAAAAGAACTTACTCTATTATTGTAGGAAACTAATCATAATTAACTCTATGAATGTTGAGAATAAAATAAAAGGATAACAAATATTCCAACTCGGTTCATCCACAATAACTATTCTCACATATGTTGTAGGAACATTCACAAAGTGAGATGCTATAGGAAGGAATCTACAACTTCTACTTATGAAACTAAGAATGCTTGGAAATAAATCTATTCTATCCTAATCTAATCCACCTTCCAAGTTGACCCCCTTGGTCGAATTCACTAAACTACTAACACAAGATAGAAGCCAAAAACTATTTCATTAGATTTTAGAAATTCATTACATAACACAAAACTAGAAAAACACAATTGTAAAAGTCAAAAATCCATTCCCATAAACTATTTCTTCTATTTGCTAAAAAACTAAAACACTTAGGTTGATTCCTATATATATAGGAGATCAACACTTATTTCATAACAAAAAAGTAAATGCCCTAACTTTAAATCCGTAGGAGAGAAAATAGGAAGATAACAACTAAAGGCGGGAAGAAGGAATAACAGCTTGAGGTAGGAATAATAAAGTCTAAACATTTGCTCACCATAGAATAAATACAAAGAAGTGAATAAGTCTTCATAGCTCCTCCTTACTCACTGTTGTGTCTTCTAGAATCATTACAACTTCCCTCTGTCATGGCTGCTCCTTATCATTCTCTTGTCCTTGAATGTTGTTGGTGCTTAACTTTTGAATTCTTCCAATCATCTTTTAGTCTTCATTAATAGGTTAGTTTGAATACAAAGATATGTTTGCAAATATAAATTTATCAAACTAAATTCAAATATAAGAATGCACATTTTGATAACTATATGAAATACTGCATACTATATATAATACTAGCAAAAAGGTGGCATAGTTTCTACCCATAGGTTTATCACAGGTTTGGTAAACATAGGTCCACAAATGTTTTGACAAAGATAAAATAGAGTATCAAAGTATCTTAAAATTATTATGAAATAAAGGCAAATTTTGTTCTCATCATCTGCCCCCTGCTAAACTAACGCTTGTCCTCAAGCATTGCACTTCATTGTTAATGACCTAAACTCTCCAAATTCTGTCTTGCCTTTTCTATTGCTCTTGAAAGTTTAGTAAAATCCTCTGGTTCTCTCCCACACTTCCCTTCTATGATCTTCCTCTAGCTTGTTGAGTCTATCAACATTGATGTCATATAATAGCCACATAAGCATTGGAGGCTGCATGGTTAGGGGACACCACAATTTTGGTCTGATCTATTTCCCTAACTGTAAATATTTTGGAACCCTATTAAGTGTTGCTTCCAAGTTAATGGGAATGTGTGGTTCTAACTTCTTAAGAGATTCAAGTAGTCTGGCCCATCTACTCCTTGCACCAATCACAACTCTTTGAAAGGAAAAGTAAGGTAGATTTTTGTAATCAGCATAAACTTTAGCTCTAGCAACAAAGATAATATCCCTTACTTTTGGATTCTTCTTTCCATAGGTTAATGTGAACCAATCCCTAAGAACTTCATCTGGTTTGCTACTCTCCATTCTTAAAGGAAAAGGTTATGTCCTCTCCTCATCCCTGTAATTCTTTAGCTACCTGTCATAATTTTCTTCATTGGACATCCAAGACATGAAGGCTCTTAAGTGTATATCTCCTATGTAAAGTAAGGGATTCCATTGGGTTTCTAAAGGGATAACAAAATTATGAACATATAGTTCACAAAGTAAATTTTTCTACCAAGGTGATAGAGTTTGATATAGTCCATAAAATTCTTGTGCTGATTTAAAATTTACATTAACATTCTTAAGAGTTAACATTAATTGAAACAAAAGAAATTTCTCTTTCAAACAGAGAGCATAAAGTCTTGGTGGTGGTCTATAGGCAAGGGCCTGATCAACTAGCTTGAAGGCATGGTCCATTCATTGTTTTTGGCTTGCTAACTATTCCTTTAAATCTACAATTTCTTCACCTTGTGATAGTACTATAATCTTATTCATCTTTTTCTTCTCTTCTTTCCACAAGGCTTCAACAAATAGATGTTGTCCATACAACTGAAAAAGGAGTTTCTGCAGTGTGATAGAACCACTAACTTCTTCATAATCTCTTTTCCATTTTCTTTGTTCCTACCATAAATGTTCTACAACACTAGTAATCCATGTTGATCTATGAGGAACAAGGGTAGTGTTTTGATCAATGTATTTAGAAACTGGTTCATCCCTACAGCTAGAAGTACCTAGTAGGTTTGTTGGTGTATTATCTAAACTTTCTTCAATTTCATCCTCACATTTCTCAATAGGATTTTTGGGAATACTTGTAATATCAAGATGGGGAGGAGAGTGATCTAAAACAATTTGCATAGGGGATTCCCTAGTAGATGTTTTAGATAGAGTGGAATCTTTAGAAACTTGCCCTCTGATCCTAGGGCTTCTCCTTATGGGGGTTTCTTCTTGCAACACAACCTTTTGCCTACTTTTTGCTTTAGGTGTCTTTGCTACAAAAGTTGTTGTTGCAAGACTTTTCTTTATTCTCTTTTGTCTTACAATTGTAGGGTTTAGTTCTTCCTTTTCCTAAACAAAGGTTTCTTCTGGCAATTTTCATTTCCTCGTGGCTTTGCTAGTAGTAGGTTTTGAGGTCTCTTGCATAGGTGAAGGCACATTTTCTTGAATAAGGATATTTTCTTGCACATTTCCTTGGGTCTTTTCAGCTTTAGCCTCTTGGACATTTTGTTCAGTAGGCTCACTAGTGGGAGCTACATTTTCCTCACCAAGTTGTTCAGTAGGGGGAGCTTGGGGTTGCAGAGTTTTGGCTTGCACAAACTCTTCCCATGTCATGGGAGACACATCCCTAAGTGACCTCTCTATCAGTAACTTGATTAAAGTATGATGAGTAACAGAATTATCTTTTCCTTTCTAAGTCTCTTCCACACTAATACAAAGCATGTTATACAGGAAATTTGGGATATTTACTGCAAGATTATGCCTCACACAACTAAGTAATTTGAAATGGTGTGCATGCAAGTATGAGAATCTACCTTTGCATGTAAAATACATGATTATGTGCATGGCTAATTCATTGTATGGTGCTAGTAGTGACATTCTCTTGCAACCTTGCTTTGTAATGTCCATTTGAGGATCGGGTGGTCTAGTAAATTGAGCCCTTGCTAACCTCACATCATGTATGTTGGGGTAATGTTCTCCAACTGCAGGCAACCTAGTCACTTCAGCAATGCATTCTTCTATTGCAATAGCCTTTAAACCCCAAACGGAAGCTTCACCCTCATCAAATGTCCTTGTAAATTTTGTAGCTACCTCCTCATCAAATGCGGTCAAGCTCAAAAAATACCCTAGCCATCCACATGCATTAAATCTTCTCATAGCTTCTACATTTGAGAGTAACACAATGTGTTCCACTGGTTCTCTCCTCTGCAACTGTCCACCCATTCTCTTAGAACTTCCTTTGTTTACTCTATTTTCCCCTTTTTGAATTCAAGCTTCAAACTACTTCATTATTTTGTAGACTTAACTCACACTTCTTTGTTTAAACTAGGCAATTAATGACATAACAAATTGTTATGCATAATAACATGACTTTTAATGAAGGAAAATCATGAATATGTGTGAGAATCATCCAAAAATGGGGTTCGAATCACAAAAAAAATTAAACATAAGTCACATCACAACATGATACCAAAAATCATTCAAAAATAGAGAGTATGACACCTCACTTGTGTACTTATGGCAATTAATTTTCATTAATGAAGGGAATGTGAAGGTTTAGAAAAATCTTTATGGGTAAATAGAAATGCCATTGGATATTAGTGACCTTCCCTGCCCCCTGCTAAATTTGGACAAGTGTCCACACTTGTTAGACCTAGTACGGGTAAGGGACTAGCATAACACCATCATCATATGAATTATGTAGTATTAAATATAATTAACAAAATTTGTAGACTATAAGTGAATGATAATTTGAAAATGTTATACCTATCATTCTAATTATTGCACGTAACAAAAGGTGGTGGAAGTGATATTAGGATTAGCAGTGTTTGTCAGCATCTTGTGAGGTTTATTAAAAGCATGAAAAATTGATGACGTGGAAAGTGGATGAATGAAAGATAAAGAAATGAGATGAGGTGGATGGGTAGAAGGTAGAGAGATGTATGGAAAGAAAAGTGAACTTTATATGAACATAAAGTCTTTATTATGAGTATGAACAAATAAACTAATGTTGAAGAGTGATAGTTAGAAGGTTGAAACCTTCGACTGTAGGAAGAGTTGCTTGATTTGTATTTGAATTTGGCTATTGAAATTGCTACAGGAAGTTTTCTTTTGTTTGGGGCAATTTGTATAATTTCAATCGGTGACCATTGACTAACAATTTGAAAGGTATCAAATCAATGGTAGTTAGTTGAATAGCTCCATTATCAAAGACATGACTAATTTCATATGGTCCCAACCATCTTTTCTACAACTTTCCTGGCATATCTTTAAATCTAGAATCATATAGTAGTGCCTAGTCACCAACTTGAAATTGTTTACTGATAATATGAGAATCATGCCATTGTTTCCTTTGTTTCTATATCAGTTCAATGTGTTCTAAAGAATCTTTTTGCATCTCATCTAGAGAATTAAGATGTAGAAAGTTCAACATCTAATGCTAATGTTGTCCTTAAATTTTTATGTTCAAATTCAATTGGAAGCATTGCTACCTTACCATACAAGAGCTCAAATGGTGTGAATCTTGTAGTAGTCTTCCAGGTTGTTCTATAAGTCCAAACAACTTCTTGTAATCTATTGGTCCAATCCCTTTGGTGCAAATGGACTATTTTTGTTAAGATGTTCTCCAGCTCACAGTTTGTGACATCTGCTTGTCCATTAGCTTGAGGATGATAAGGACTAGATTTTTTGTGCCTAATGTTATACTATTTCATCAACTCTAAGATCAAATTAGAGGTGAATTGTACACCTTGGTCAGTGACTAGCTCTTTGTGTACACCGTAGCGAGTAAAGATCTCTTCATAAAGAAATTTAGCAACTTTTTCATCACAAGCATGCTTCATAGCCTTAACTTCAACCCATTTTGTTAGATAATCAATGCACACAAGAATATAGGATTTCCCATTGGATGGAGGATCAATTGGACCAATGAAGTCCATTCCCCATTTTTCAAATGGTGCTAATTCCATCTAAGGATTACAAGGCATTTCATCTATTCTTTTTGGCCTACCCATCCTTTGATACTTGTCACATTTCCTTGTATAGTTGATTGCATCCTTGTGAAGTGTATGCCAATAATAACCAGTTGTTAAGATTTTGAAAGCTATTATTTTTGCTGCAAAATGTCCTCTACATGGTTCATTATGACATGCATATAGAATGTCATATGTCTCTAACACATCTTCTCATAACTTGATCAGGTCCTGTGTAGAACAAGAGATTGTCTACCCAAGAGAAACAGAAACTTTTCTCTACAAGCAACTTCTTTTCCTTGTAAGAAAAATGTTCTGGTATGTTATTGGTTGCAATGTAATTAGCAATGTTTGCATACCATGGAGTCTGAACAGCAATATGAAAGAAATGCTCATTTGGAAATGCATCATCTACCAAGGTAGTGTCAATATCATAACGATGGAATCTTGATAAATAATCAGCTACAACATTGGCTTTTCCAGGCTTATCAATGATAGTTATATGAATATCAAATTCTTGCAACAATAGTAACCATCTTGCTAACCTACCAGTTATAGTAGGTTTGTTCATAAGATATTTAATAACTGCATGATCAGTATGGACAAATATGGAATAGCCAATTATGTAATGCCAAAATTTATTGAGAGCATAAACTACTGCTAACAATTCTTTTTCAGTCATAGTGTAGTTTAGCTCTGGCCCATGAAGGCTCTTACTGATATAATAGATTGCATTTTCAAGATTTTTGGATTGTTGTGCTAAGACTACACCTATGGAAAAACTAGAGGCATTTGTATATATATGAAAAGGTAAATTCCAATCAGGGCCTTGTAAGACTGGGGTTATAGTCAAAAGTTTCTTAACCTGTAGGAGGGCTTCATTACATTCAGATGTCCAACTAAATTCAGTTTCCTTTGTAACTTATACAAGGGACTAGCTATTTTGTTGAAATATTTTATAAAACATCTATAATATTCAGCATGACCTAGAAAAGATCTTACATTTTTTGACTTTTTAGGTATGGGCAATGTTTGGATTACCTCTATCTTAGCTAGATCCACTTGTATTCTTATAGCAGATATGAAATAGCCAAGTACTACACCTTACTGCATGAGTATGAAACACTTTTCACTATTAAGTGCCAAATTATGTTCTTGACATCTTACCAAAACCTTTTCAAGATTCACCATTGCTTCTTTGAAAGTAACTCCAAATGTTGTGAAGTCATCCATGTAGATTTCTATACAATCATGTGATATATCAACAAAGATGCTAATAACTACTCTTTGAAATGTTGCAGGAGCATTGCATATACCAAATGGTAAAATAGAGTATGCATAAGTACCCCATGGACATGTAAATGTGGTTTTATCTTGACCTTTAGGCGTAATGTTGATTTTTTTATAACCACTATATCCATCTAGAAAAGAAAAATACTTCTTTCTAGCTAGTGTGTCCAGAACTTGGTCTATGAATGGTAAAGGAAAGTGATCCTTTTTGGTAGCTTTGTTCAACTCTCCATAATCTACACAAATTCTCCATTTTCCTCCATTTTTAGGCATTATGACCAAGGGTGGCACCCATCTACTATCAAATATAGGATAAATAAAATCAGCATCAAGAAATTTTTGTAATTTAGTTTTAACTATCTCTCTAAGGCTTGGGTTTATCCTTCTCTGGGGTTGATGGAGTGGTAGAAAACCTTCATTAATATATATCCTATGAGTGCACAGTGTAGGACTCAATCCTTTTATATCACTATAGTCCCATGCAAAGGCCTTTCATGCCTTTGAAGCAATTCTTTTAACTGTTCCATTTGTGTGGGTGTTAATTTGGGATTAACATGGAGATTATGACCTTTAGTCAATTCAACAATGTTGGTGGACTCTATCATAGCAGCTCCAAAGATTGGGCTTGCTTCTAATTCACAAGGTAAAAGTGGATAAAGAATCTCAGGTTCTTTAAGCAAAGTAAAATTCTTATCACATTCTTCATATGTGATTAATTCCAACATAGAACTTTTAGATATATCTTTTCCTACCACATAACTGTTAGTGAGGATACTCTGAATTATTGAATCTTCCTCTTGCATTTTTAGAAAAGACCATCTATGTAACATCATGAGTTGTAATATGGAGTTTAACTCTTCTTCTTCATTTCCTAAATATAGCCAAATAGATGTGCTTAGATTTGGTAATGTTGGGCTAGAGGATACAAATCAAATTTCTTTGTTGCTGGGCCATTTGAGATGGTCATATTACTTGATCTACAACTTATGTTTGCATTAGTTGTGGCTAACCATGGTCTACCTAAGATGACAGGATAACTAGATAGATTAACTTTGGGGGTTAAAATAATGAATTTTGTAGGATATTGTAGAGAATCTAGGGTTACAACTATGTTTTATATCATCCCATTAAAGGTAACAGTAGGACTATCTATAAGTTGTAGAATTGTTGGCATAGCCCTTAATCCTTCTATTTGCAACTTCTTCATGGTAGCCTTGGTCATAACATTTATAGCAGCTCCAAGATCTACTAAAGCATTTTTAACAAACTAACCATTTATAATGACATTCACTACTGGACTTCCTCGATCAAAATATTTTGGCGTAATCAATTTCCCTAGCACGATATCAACCAATTGTCCCACAACATGGACTATGGTGGGGTCCTTTTTCTTCCTTCCAGGCTTCTTCAAGTAGGCTTCTCTAATAGCTTTTCCATAAACTAGAACATCCTTAATGGCTTGAAATAGGGGTATTTGGACATGTATATTTTTCAATTGATCAACAATATTAAAAGGTTGTTCCTCTATTAGTTCATGTTTCTTTTGTATTAGCTTTTCTAGAAAAGGAGGTTCCACTTCCGGTTGAGCTGGGGTTAGCATAGTAACATTGGTTGAGTCAACAATTCCAACAACTGAGGGTTTTGATGTTATAGGAGAGTTTGGTATCTCAGTTATAAGAGGTGGTTTAGGCATTGGTAAAGTCATACCAAATCTTAGGTGTATATCTACAATACCTAAAGCGTAAGTAGGATACTGTTGAGCATCAACAGTATACATGGGCTACTGTGGCTATTGGCTATTTGGATTTGGCTAAGGTTGTGTAGGTAACTGTGTTTTCTTTTGAGGTCTAAGATTTGTAGGTGGTGGCATTAGATTAGGTTGCTGAACTGGAGGTGGTAATTGTGGAGCACCAGTATTTTGGTTAGGCCATTGTTGGGATCCCCTCGATTGGTTCGTAGATTGCCAATTCCCTTGGGGTGGTTGCCATTGATTCTATTGGTTTTTCCAGTAGTTCTATTGGTTCTACCATTGGTTACTCTATTGGTTAGGCCAAGATGGTTGGGAATTCTAGGGCCATTGGGATTGTTGCTAATTGTTTTGCCCAACATTGTTCCAATTGGGTTGATTTTGTGGAGGACCTTGGGGATTACAATTTTGCCATTGATTACCATATGAATTTGAATTTTGCAAGGGATCTTGAGGCATACCTTGATGTTGGGCCCACAGTCGGTGTTGAGAAATGAAGAATACTTGCTCATCATCTCCATCTATCTTAATGTATTTAGTTGGAAGATGTTGGTTCTCCATGCTTGCGACTAGTTTACATTGGCAATCCTTCTTTTTCTTCTAGCAATGAGGGCAGTATTTAGCTAGTTCTAACTTATCTTTAGCTTGTCTCTTCTTTGTAGTCACTATGTCTAGATGTGTAGCAACATCATTGATGATGTTTTGTTTGAAATATGACAATAGGTTAGATATCTCGAGCTTTGAAATGCCTTGACTGATTCCTTTAGTGACTGTGGAACAAGGTCCTCGACCTTTCTTCATGGTTGACCTTGAATAGTTCTGGCATATCTTCTTAAGTTCATCCCAAGAAGCTTGATACACATCACTACTAGCCATCAAGTCTAATGCTTCTAGACAGTCATCATTCACACCTCTTAGAAATACTAGCTTTTGTGAATCTTTGGACAACACATGCTGAGGGTTCTTCTGCAGTGTATATAAAATGTGAGAAACATAGTCTTCCAATTTTTCTTCCTCCTTCTAGGATATCCTAAAGACATCATCTCCTCTTGAACTAGATGCTTTGTAATACTCTTTGTACTTATCTAGAAATAGGGTTTGCATCTCATCCCAACTTCCTACTACATTGGCTCCTAAGTCCATGAACCATTGTAGAGCTGATTCTTTCAATGTTGCTAGAAACAATTTAAGCTTATGGGCATTAGTGCTATAGTCAAAACTATGAAAAAGTATGTCAAATTTGAAAAAGAAAGTATCAGGGTCTTCATTTGCAAGGACATAAAACTATGGAAGGGTAGCTACAAGTATATTCTTGAGATTATCAGTAGTTACAAAGCTTGGAAGAGGAAATGGAAAAATAGGTTGTGCCATGACTGGAGGTATTAGATTATGAGGTTGGTGCTGAAAAGGGACATTGGGTACTGGATGATTATCAATTAGTGGATTTAGAGCAGTGTTATCAAGAAAACTGGCCAATACTTTAGTGAAAGGTTGAAGAACACTTGTATCTATTGGTTCAGCTCTTGATGATGATATTGTGGGAAAAATAGGGCTTGCATCTTCAAAATGTAACTCAACTTCTTCTTCTTCAACTTCTTCATTCAAATTAATAGACTCCCATGGAAGAAATCTGCCATACTCCTCTTGTCGTCTTCCTCTTCGATGCATGCAATTAAATTGTTCACACTAGTGAAAGAGACTTCAAACTGGAGATTCCTAAAAAAAACTTTATCTAAGAACTATGACTCAAAAATGCTCCTAGCTTGACACCATCCCTAGCAAAAATGCCAAAAATGGTCTGCCTCACAATAGGTGTATCACAGTCATACTCTAGGCTATGCTTAGGAATAATATATTCAAACTAAGGACTATTTCTCCCACCATGAGGTGCATTTAACCTTGTCAATTCAGGGACGTATACTTGAAATGGTCGGCATAGTATGTGCACTAGCTCTCTTAATGAGTCACTAAAATTATGCTACAGGAAACTAAAATGCAAGGAAAAGAACTTACACTATTGTTGCAGGAAACTAATCATACTTAACTCTATGAATGCTGGGAATAAAATAAAAGGATAACAAATATTCCAACTCGGTTCATCCATAATAACTGTTCTCACATATGTTGCAAGAACATTTACAAAGTGAGATGCTACAGGAAGGAATCTACAACTTCTACTTACGAAACTAAGAATGCTTGGAAATAAATCTATTCTATCCTAATCTAATCCACCTTCCAAGTGGGCCCCCTTGGTTGGCTTTTCTAAACTACTAAAACAATATAGAAGCCAAAAACTATTTCATTTGATTTCAAAAATTCATTACATAACACAAAACTAGAAAAACACAATTGTAAAAGTCAACAACCTATTCTCATAAACTATTTCTTCTATCTACTAAAAAACTAACACACTTAGGTTGATTCCTATATATAGGAGATCAACACTTATTTCATAATAGAAAATTAAATGCCCTAACTTTAAATCTGCAGGAGAGAAAATAGGAAGTTAACAACTAAAGGTGGGAAGAAGGAATAATGACTTGAAGCGAGAATAATAAAGTCTAAACATCTGCTCACCATAGAATAAATGAAAAGAAGGGAATAAGTCTTCATAGCTCCTCCTTACTCATTGCTATGTCTTCTAGAATCATTGCAACTTCTCTCTGTTGTGGTTGCTCCTTAGCGTTCTCTTCTCGTTGAATGTTGTTGGCACTTAACTTTTGAATTCCTCCAATCATCTTTCAGTCTTTATTAATAGGTTATTTTCAATACAAATATATGTTTTCAAATAAACATTTATCAAATTAAATTGAAATATAAGAATGCATATTTTGATAACTACATGAAATACTACATACTATATCTAATACTAGCAAAAAGGTGGCATAGTTTCTACCCATAGGTTTATCGAAGGTTTGGTAAACATAGGTCCACAAATGTTTTGACAAAGATAAAAAAAAGTATCAAAGTATCTTAAAACTATTATGAAATAAAGGCAAATTTTGGTCTCATCACCAACCTTGCTTGGTAAGGTCTTAAACATTACCTTAGTTTTCATCTGAGTCGATGATCCTAGTGTATATAAAATACTAATTTAGATCATCTTATGTGCTAACTATAACTGATATGAGTTGTCTCCTTTTGAAACATAGTTCCAATAATCTCTATGGCTAACTAGTTTGAAATGGTTAAGTTTCCCAACTCATTGACTTGGGTATCAACACTTTCATGACTTTGGCTTGCATTCTCTAGAGATTTATTTACCCATTGTTACCTCATTTCACTTCCTAGTATTGTCAGCCTTTGTTGTCTTTTCATCTTCAACTCTTCCTCAGTTCATAAAGTTCTTAGCAAGATGTCCAATTTATGTACATATAAAACATCTTTTTGTAGTGTCTCTCTTCCTCATGTGAATTTTTATGCAATTTGATCCAATGTGCCCATACTCACCGCAATAGTGATATTTGCATCATGTGTTGTAATCCCAATCAAATATATCTTTAACAATTTTTTCTACTAGGTTCCATTTCTTGGTCTTGTATTCTAATGATGTGTGCCTTTGTTTGTTGCAATTGAAACACTTTCCTTCAAACTTAGATATTTGTGTGCATTCACTTGCTCTACATCCTGGCTTGTTACAAATATAACACTTTCCACTGAATCTTGGTTTTCCATTACTCCAAGACTTGGTTGATGTATATCCTATTTTTCCACAATGATTACAAGTAGGTCTTTCATTCTTTTGAGTTGCTTGCTGAGAGGATTCAACTTCTTCTTTGTATCATAATATAGCTTTGCCTTTGTGTCTAAATTGAGTTTTGTGTTTTCTTGTCTAATTGATTTGTGCTTTCTTGAGATTTCATCATCCTCTTATTGGTTTTCTTTTTTATGCTAAGATTATTCTATAATCTTTCATTTTGTTTCCTCAAGTTGATAAGCTCTTAATTTACATCATTAAGTTGACCAATTAGATTTTCTTGCTAAAGAGATAGTTAATGAATTTCATTATCCTTTTCTTCCATCTTTTTAGTTAGCAATATTTTATCTTGTTTGGCTTTGTCTATTTGTTCCATGCCTTCACACATTTTGACTAATTGAATTTCTTGGTCTCTTTTTAGCTTTCTAACTTTTTCACGAAGAGTAAGATTATTTTCAAGTAGATCTTTGATTACTACATCAGCTTCATTTGAACTTCTATCTTGACAAATGTCTTCAATTCTTTCTTCAATGTAAATATTTTCATTCATATGTGTTGCAAGGTATTTTCTTCATTTTAGGCATTGAGAGAGATTCTCCATCATTTTTTTTGAATTGTTCCATGACCAATTGTAGATCCAACTTTTCATTTTCAATAGATTTCTCTAGTCTATATACTTCCATTGCCTTTGATATTTTCTCAATTTGCTAAACTTATGATGTGAGAACCAATGCTATGCTATCAATTATTGGAAATGTAGTACAGACTGGGTGACTAAGAGGGGGAGGGGGTGAATTAGGAACCAATAAAACTTTTACTTTACTTCACCAATTAAACCTTCACAATATAATCTAATCTAATTGCATGCATAAAAGACTAAAAGAAATAAAACATTCATAACACTTGACACAATATTTGGTATCCCAAAAACCTTCCAAATAGAAAGTAAAACTAGGGTGGGGATGATACCCACAAGCTTTATTACTCTAGTTTAAATTTAGCCTATTAAAGATTAAAATTGTTCACTTCTAGTGATCTACCTTATTAGGTCCACCTTGTGAAAGGATTTACAACATACAATAAAGTATGCACTTGATTAGGAGACTTTGAAAAGATTGTTAAGTCAACCTTGTTAGAGGATTTGATAGATGCAACTATAAGGATGAATCAATGGTTGATCTCTAATCTACAACTCAATTTTTTGAATGAGAATCCTTCAAAATACTATGATCACCTTTTTGTAATAGATAAGACTCTACTTTTCCTTATATTTCTTGTAGCCTTCTTAATTTACACTCATATTACTTCTTTCTTGATTTACTTTGATGCTTTGGATGTGATAAGATGTATTACATATATACCAATCTAATAGATTACCTTTTGGAGTCAGCTACAATACCTAATTCAAAAAAGCTTCACTAAGTTGGCTTAATATTGTAACTTGAGTTCTAAAGACCACTCAAGTAATATTCTAACACTTGAAAACACTATCAACTCAATAAAATCTAGAATTCATTTAACACTAGTGCTCAATCCACATCGATCACTCTAGAGAAGAAAGAACTCGGTTAGCATTGGATGACTCAATGAATACTGAAGAACTTGGTAGAAAATATAGAGCTTTGTTGACACTACAACTTGGTCAACATTGTCTTCCTTTAGCTTGGTAGACATTGATAAACTTAATAGACACTACAAAACTTGGTTAATGCTAAAACCTTCATCAATTACACTATTGAACTCATTAGTAACTAATATCTACTTTTTGAGCTTGATAGACTTTGCTACACTTGGAAGACTCTTCTTTCTACATATAGAGCTTGGTAGCAACTATGAACAATTGACTAAGTGTTAAGTCACTAATTGACCAATAATTTGACTTCAATGTCAGAACTAGGTGCTGAAATCTTCCTTTTGATTCCTCTATCATTATAGAATATATTGAACTTGTTGGAAATAAATTCTCCATCTCTATCATATCTCAAGTATTTCAGACTCTTTCATGTCTCTTTTTCAACTCTGGCCAAATACCACTTAAACAACTTAAAAGCATTTTACTTTAAGAAACATAATAGTCATCATCCTAGAATAGTCAGCGATAAATAGAGTAAAATATTTGTCACCATAATAGCTTTGAACACTAATAGGTCCACAAAGGTCAATATAAACTAATTCCAAAATATCACTGGATGAGTGTATCTTGCTCTCGAAACTAGACTTTGTGATTTTTCCCACTTGACATTGTTTACATATAGCCTTATCATGTTTCGTTAATTTTGGAAATCTTCTTACTCTTATCATCTTACTAATTCTAACCAAATTGTCAAAGTTTACATGAAATAACCTCTTGTGTCATAACCATATATCTTCATACTATGAAAACAAACATGTCTTATCAAATAAATCTGTGTAGAACAAGTTACCTCTTCTTTGATCACCACTTCCAATTAGTTCACCATCAACATGAAATATTTTGGCCTTCCTGTGATGGAATTCAACTTCTTATCCTAATTTTTTCAATAATGAAACACTCAAAATGTTATAATTAAGTCCTTCAACCAAATACATATTGTCACACCTGATCTTATCAGTCAATTTGTATTTATCTTTTACCTTTCACAAGACATGGTAGATCATTACCAAACTTAACACAACTACCCTTATATTTTCCAATGGTTTAGAATTTACTTGTATTACCAGTCATGTGATTTGAACAACCCCTATCAATTATCCATCTATCATTTTTATTCACTTAAGAGATTAGTGCAGTTTTCTCATCTTCATCAGAGTCTTCTTTCATAGAAACATAGACAAATTCTTCATCATTACTTTTATACTCATTATTAGTTTCTTCTTCAACAATGTAACAAGATTTATTACCTTTTTCTTTGTAGTCCTTTCTTCTCTTGTTGTCTCGATCATTTGTTCTTCTTGTGTACTTACTTTCTCTCTTTTCATCATTGTCTTCTTTGGTAGGACATCTTGCAACAATATGACCAAATTTGATACATGAGAAACAAATTATAGGGCATTTACCTATGTATTTTTTACTCCACCTCTTGGAAGTCTTTTGGTTGTCAGTGCTTGAAGCTCATCAAGTTTATCATCACAACTATCACTGTCACTTTTTTCATATTTTCCTTTTCCCTTCTTTCTAAGAACCAATTGTGAATTAAAATAAGATTTAGTAGTGGTAGGATTGAAAGTATTAAAATTTGACATCTCAAAAGTATTAATCCCACCAACCACCCCTTCTAGAGTTAGGTCATTATTTGGAGTACATCTTAGTTCTTGTATTGCAGAAACCTTAATAGCATAGATGGGAAGTAGAGTTCTCAATACCCTACTGATTACAATTTCATAATCAATTTTTTTATTGGCTCCTCTTATAGAATTAACAACCTCTTTAATTATCCCAAAATATTGGACTATATTCTCAACTTCCATCATTCTCATTTCATCAAACTTACTTGTTAAGCTCTTTGATTTTTTGCTCAAGACATTACTTTATCCTCCATAGATGGTTTGCAGTGTATCCCACATTTACTTAGCTATCTTTCATTCTTTAATGTCATCAAACTTGGCATAGCTTAGGGCTGATGTTATCTCCACAAAATGTATTGCACCATCTCCATTCCTTCTAGACGTAGTCTTGTCAAACTTTTCCATGCAAGGAAGTTTTCTTTTTTCTATCTTAGCACCTCCTTCTTGTACATCTTGATTTTTAGCTTCAAGTACCTTCAAACATTTCTCTACAAGCACCAATGCTCTAATACTAATTTTTAGAATGTTTAGAATAATTGGGGGAGAGGGGGGTGGTGAATCAGTTATCTAAGGTCCAATTGAACAAAAACATATTTAACTACTTCAAGTCTAAACATCCATTAGCTCGACCTCTATAGCAAAATTTTAGTAAAACAATATGTATTACACTATCCTAAGTATAAAAAACTTGCAGAATGTAAAACATTAATAGTAAATCATCACAAATAACATCCACACAAGTTTAACACTAGGATTTAATGAGGAAACCCAATTTGGAGAAAACCACTAGTAACATGTCACCAATCTTTTAATTCTTCTAAAGTCAGCTATGTTAGGATCCAACCCTACTAAAGGTTACAAAACACATTGTTAAATCTAACCTTGTTAAAGGATTTAATCACCATGTTAGGAGTGGCCTTTTTAGAGGACTTTAGAAAATTCCATTAAAATGCCACCTTGATAAAAGGGTTTACATGTGACTATCACGTCAACCTTGATTAAAGGATTTCAATACTAATGCAATGGTTAGAAAGTAACAAGAGGTTTTGAATCCAACAAATACAACTCACTTTATAATAATAGTTTAGCTCACAGGTTGATCCACTAACTAGGCTTCATTGGCATCTCAGTCTCTAATTCACTTGAAAATGCTTCAAGAAATCATTCTTCACCTTTGTTCAACCTCATACTTAAGTTCACTAGTCAATAGCATTAACAACTACTCCAACCTCTTCTAGGTCTTCACACCCACTTGTACACACATGAGCTTAGCTCTTGTGCCTCCCTAAATAGGTAATTTTGATATTTTTCCACCTAAACACCACCATGGATCTTAGGGTTTTGATCACATTCAACACATATAATGAATATAACTACCTTCTTGTTCATCCTCTTCCTTTTTAGAATCTTCTCTTTGAATCCTTACATAGAAATGTGCAAACATAGTTTCCCTTGATTTAAATATTTCTATCCATTCATCCTTAATATCTTCTACATATTTTAAATATTTTATTAAATCAACTCTATCGAATGGAAATCACAATTTTCTTATAAACTATCAAAATATTGTCCCTTGGCCAACACTATGGTTTGATGCTCGATCATCACTAGATTTAATGGTTGCTACCAATATTTTGTTTGGCACATATACTAACACTCAGTTAATACTAATGCTCAGTCAACACTACTTCTTCTCAACAATTACTTTGGCTTGGTCGACTCAAGCATCACTTGGCATACACTTCAAGTTCCTTAATCTCTTGATTTGTTGCTTAGTCGGATCTATGCTTTTGGTCAATCTTTGATCACTTTTTCAAATCTTCAGTATAACTATCTTCTTCACTTCTAGCATGATTGATAAATCACTTTATCTTATCAAATTCTAACTAATCAAATGCCCATTCTGGTTTCCTCTCGTAACTCAACCCTTCCTCTAGGTGATTTTGTGTTGGAAATAATCAAGACTACCTAGGTTACTAAGAGGGGAGGGGTGAATAAATAACCTCAAAAACTTTAAATCAATTCAATACTTAATCCATTCATCATTCATTCATCTAATCTACTGTATGAATGAGAAAGATAAACATTTATAACACATGAACACAGAATTTTGGTGACCCAAAAACCTTCCAAATAGAAAGTAAAATTGGGGTGGGGATGATACCCACAAGACTTCACTACTTTAGTATAAAGTTGGCCTATTAGGGCTTACATTGATCACTTTTGATGATCTTTTCTATTAAGAGCAATTTGGACTGCTAGATCCACCTCGTTAGAGGATTTACAAACATACAATGAAGTATGCACTCTATTAGGAGATTTATACAGAGACTATTAAGTCTACCCTATTAAAGGATTTACAAAACTGATTCACCTATTAGTATGAAATATTGGATCTACTTTCAACTTGATTGCTGATTAGATCCTTTAATAACATATCACCTCTTGTGACTGATGAATCTTTACTACTCCTTGTAGACCTTGCTGAATACTCTGCTCTGTTGTTGATTCACATTTACTCTTTTCAAAGCATTACATGGCCATTCCTTGATACACACACACACACACACACACACACTAAAAATGATATAATACATTACATATATACCATTCCAATAATTACAATTGCAAGGTTGGCCAAAACACAAGCGAACAAAATATTACCAAGTTGGCCAAATAGTAGAAAACTCAAGTTCTTCAAGCTGACTTGGTGACCTTCTGATACTTAGCATCATCATGCACTCAGTAGAGGTAGAATCTTGGTCCATACTAATCACACAACATAGCTTGGAACTTGGTAACCATTGGAGACTCGATAGATATAGTTTCACTTTGTAAAAATTGAATCCTTCGTTTACCTTGCTTTTACTCGGTAAATACTACACATCCATCACTTGGTAAACACTGGCTTCCATCAAACAAACTAATGACTTAGTTGACACTGTGAAGCTCACTGAACACTCTAGGCTCGATAGACACTACTGGACTGCACACTCACTTGGTAGCTTCAGGAATGCTTGGTGTGAACTGCTTAAGTGATCAACCTAGAAGGTAACCATTTGAATGCTCGATATACATTATAGATTGAGTGATGAGCTCAATAATTATTTAGAATTGAATAAGTGTTTTCACTAATAAAAAATACAATATAATGGCAAAAATCTCCCCCTTTGGCATTAGTGACCAAAAAAAAAACACTTATGAGCCAAACTTTGTGTACACTAACATACTGGATTTGATTTTTCAAAATTGATCTTTGTAAACCTACTATATATACATTTCTTATAGGTCTTTACATATCTCCCTCATATATATGGTATGGCATATACATAGCTTATCACTTTACATATATCAATCTATAATATTCTCCCTTATTTTCTCCATTGTCTCTTACTCCCCTTGACTTTTACTATCTCTTACTTTGCCTTTTTTTGACAATAATGCCAAAGGTAATCATACTTATATAGAGACACCAAAATGTGAGAGAAACTTAGAATGTACCTTAAGAATAAGAGCTAATGTCTTATCCCAGTTCTCTTGCAAAATTATGCATATTTGAAGTGCAACCTAGACTTCTGCTGATAGTTCAATCTTATGATCTGCAACTGAAAAATTGTTATCACGGATCAATGTTTTTGAATAAGCAATGTGCTTCTGCATTGTGTCCATGATAGGAAGGATCATGTTCTAGATGTTTATTAGTGTTGACCGGATCCTTGCTTCCTCTCTCAATAGTTCTGCCTACATGTCTGATAGGAATCTGATCTTTATGTGATGTGTGGAGCTTGAACTGGGGTCAAGCTACAACTTTTGAGCACTAGCCTTTAGATCCTCATCAATTTTATTCAATTATACTTTTATTTCTTTTGTGTACTCAGTAACATCACATAGCTTGGCAAAAAGGGATGTTACATTTGTAAAAGAACTTTCAAGATTAGCCAAAATTGTGGAAAGTTCTATCTGCTTAATGGCTATTTGCTGAACAATATGCTCAAGCACTTTATTGTCAAACTTTTTCTCTGCCTTTTCTATAAGCTTCTCTTAGCCAGAAGTGTCCTCATTAAACTTATGTACAACCTCTTCTAATTGTAACAAAATGTGTTGAGATGAATCCACATCAACACCTATTGCCTTAGTAAATATATTTTTAGCACTTTCAATTATAGTGAATTCTCTATCTCTCTCATCTCTAAGTTGTTTATGCCTTGCTCTTTGCTCTAAAAGCTGGTTGACTAGTCTCATTTCATCAACTATGGTAGTATCCAGATCTATCTTAGGTATAACAATTTCCTTGTCCAAATCTATATCCTCATCAATTGCCTTGCCAATAAGTAGAAGTTTTAGTGGAGTCTTTGGTTTTACTTTAGTGCTTACTTCCTTGGATTTAGAAATAGAAACAATAGTTGATGAAGTTGGACTAGCAGAAAAAACTTGAATTGGTCCAAGTAAAGGAAAACTAAGAGAGGTGCTAACTGTATCCAAAATTGATGTGCTTCCCAAAAATAAAGTATCAATAGGTAATGTACCAACTAGAATACTTACAACTGAATAACTAACTAGAACAAAAATTGGTACATTTGAAGCTATGGATGACAAAACTGTAGAACAAATTGGAAAACTTACTATACATGCTGCAATAGAAGTTATCGCCATTGAAGAACTAGTAGCTATACATACTACTGAATTAGATGACTCAGATGCTAATGAAGAGGGCTACAGTTTGGTAGATGAAGTGCTTGACACTTTCATTGAAGATACTTGTAGCTGGGAGGTGACAGGTGATGATTTAGCTATTGATGTGGTTGTTGTGATCATAGTCTCACTTGTTGAAACTATCTCTAGAGTAGATGTAACAGTCTTTGGTGGAGAGTGAGGAAGGGATGCAATAACTGCTGCTCTAATTTTTACTGGATCTTCTTCATCCTTGTCTTCCTCTTCATCTTCATCATCATCTTTTAGTGCCTGATAGTCCTCAACATAAAAAGTGACACATGGAGCATTATCTTCTTCATCATTGTCACTGTCATCATCATCATCTTTGATTTCTACAGGATTATTATTAGGCTTATGCAGATAATAGATGTTCTTCCACATTTTTGTAGCATCCTTAACTATACACTCAATATCTTTTATCAAAATTAAACAAGCATGAAACCTAATTGTCATCTTGTCTTCATTCTTCTTCATTGCTTCCTTTAACTCTACATTGGTAAGGCTCAATAGCAACTGTCTCAAAGATTTTTCATATATGTCCTTTGCAATTTGCATAGCTGATTCCCATCTAGGTTGTAATCTTGCTAGTAACTCATTAGAAATTTGAGAGGCAATTTGATCAGGGGAATATTTCCATTTTCCCATCTTAGAGAGTACTAGCTCCTCAATTTTCATTTTCTTAGCATCTATTCTAGTTTCATACTTTAAAGCCTTGAAGTTTGAGATGCCTACACCTTCTTCCATTTGTTTCAATCTTTCTTGGAAGGTGAGAGGGGGCTTACTGAATACAACTTTACTGCCTCCTTTCTTCTTTGATCTTCTAGTAAACACAGTTGTGGAGGCTTTGGGTGGCTTGGTAATGATTACCTTGCCCTTCTTCTTGACTGGATCTACCTCTTTCTTAGATTCATCTTCATCTTCTAATTCTTCTTCATCTTCTCCTTTTCTTTGGGTAAGCATGAGAGGGCCAGTTGCAATTTTCATTTTGGCTATCTTCCTCTTGCCTTTGCTAATAGCCTGAGGCAGCTTGATTTCAAGCTCAATTCTGGCCTTTGCCTCATCATAAGTTCCAAAAGTGGATTTCTTTGGATCTACTAGCTCATTCACTAGTGCTTCAATAATATCCTTGGTTTCATCAATATTGACCTCATAAGGAAGAGGTTTCACCCATGCAACTTGAGGCCTAACTACCTGAATGTATACTCTATCACAGTCAACCATAAAGCATACATCACCTTTATAGTCTTCAAACAATTTTGGTGGAATTTGAAACCTGTTATTCATCCTTTCCTTGAAATCTTCAAAATAATTATCCATGATGCTATCAAAGTTTACACCCATTTCTACTACAAACTCATTTATTTGATATAGAATAGGAATATCTTTTCTCCACACAATAGATCCTTTGGATGGAAAGAATTTTTGTACATAGAAGAAAAGACATGTCAACAAAGAACCAAATTTGCAAGGGTTGTTCTTTGATGTCCTAATGTTGTCCATCTTTTTGTTCAGTTGTATTAACAATAACTCTGACAGATCAAATTCCAAATTTTTCTTCACAATCTTGAATGCCAAATCCATGACCTCACAAGGCACACTATTCAAATGACTAGAGCTATAAATCTTGTGAGCAATGACATGAATGCCAAACCTTAATTCAATGTCAAAAATAGTGCTAACCTTCAAACCTCTACCATCACATTTGGCTAGGTTTTTCTTTTGAAGTTCATCCCGACCTAGGGTTTTGGTAGTTTTTTCTTTACTTAGCATGGGGAGACTAGTAATCTTATGAATCATCTTCCTAGTGATTAATACTAGCTGCTCTAACCATATTTGACCATTGTGCACATGACTAAGGATGTACTTAATCCACTTAATCTAGAAATTTCTTGACATATGTGGGATATGGGTTAATCCTTTGGTCTCTAGATGCTTATGCTTAGGTTTCAGAAAACCATCAACGCACATTTCTCCTAGGGTATTGTCCACCTCTAGGGTTCCAATCTCTTGAATAGAACATTTGAAATGTGTATAAATATCATTGATAAAGAGTACTGTTGGTGGAATTTGTGATTGAGCTCCATTGGAGTTGAGTGACTCTGCAATTGCTGGAACTAGCTTGAAATTTGGCACTTTCCACTCCACGCCCTTAACAAACATTTTTGAACCTCTTTTTCCTTGCTACTACTACTACTCCTAGATTCCATTGATGCTCAGTAAAATATAGAAATATTTCAAACAAATCCTTCACTCTAAAATTGCTTGAAATAGCCTAGATGCACCTAAGATCACTTAGCTCTGAGAATTTTGAAAAAGTGGTGAGAAATGAAATTGAACTCTACCTTTTTGATAAAAATTCTACCATTAATGCTTGGTACAAAAGTATTTGTGATGGCATAGTGCTTGATAGGTTTTCATTCACTCACTTGCTCAGTAGAAACTTGTAACTCGGTGATCAAACAAAACTTTTTTTACTCCCGATCTAGCTCGATTGAGTCTGTGACTGACCTTGCTCGGTATGACCTGATTTCTTGTGACCATTTGTATCTAAAATACTAATTGGATCTTTTTCTTTCTTTCATTTGAAACTGCTCTAGATATAGCTTGATCATACAGTTTCAGATCCTCCTTCATGAATCTAATTGGAAATGGTGGAGTCACCCACTTCTTGAGTGACGTGGCCATCATTTGAATTGTTCTGCTCAATAGATTTAGGAATCCACTATTGTCTCATCTGCTTCTGAATGTTATCAGCTTTAGCTTTCTTTTCATCTTCAATTTTTCTTATATTCATGCAATTCTTGGCTATATGACCGAGTTCAGTGCATGCATAACATCTTACTATTGTATCTCTTTTTCTCAAGTGATGCCTTGACTAGTCTTTGCCAATGTGTCCATATTCTCCATAATAATGACATTGGTACCATGTATTGTAATCCCATCCAAATATTTCCCTAACAAGTTGTTCAGTTGGATTGAATGATTTGGATTTGCATTGGAATGCCTTGTGACCACGCTTCTTGCATTTGTGACATTTACCTTCAAATTTGGTTTTTCCTTGCATTCATTAGCTTTGTGACCATGCTGATTGTATTTGTAGCATTTTCCATTGAATTTTTCTTTTTCATTGTTCCAAAATTTTTTTGATGTATGACCTAACTTATAACCACAGTGATTGCAAGTAGGTCTTTGATTTCTTTGGGCACCTTGTTTGGAAGATTCACCTTCTTCATTATATCCAAGTCCTGCTTTACCTTTTTGTCTATGAAGATTCTACTCATTTTGTTGATTTAATTTATTCATATATTCTTGAGACTTATCATTCTCTCATTGATTTTCTTTTTCAGCATTTAGATCATTTTCCAAACTTCCACCGATTTGTCTTTCAGTGATTAAATCAATCCTTAGGCTTTCGTTTTCAGATCTCAGATTTATGATTTCTTCATTTGCATTGGATAGTTGATTGATAAGACTTTGATTTGCATTGATCCTTTTATTTGTCTCATTTTCCAATTTGTTTTATTTGTTCCAAGATTTCACATAACCTTGCTAATTGAATTTCGTGTTCTCTTCTTAGCATTCTTACTTCTTTTTGCAGAGATCCATTCTTTTCTAGGAGTTTGCTTCATCTAAGTTGCTTCAGGGGAAAAATTCTTCAATCTTTTCTTCAACATACTTTAGATCATTCATGTGATTTTCAAGTTCCTTTCTTCTTTTTAGGGATTGTGAAAGGTGTTCCTTTGCTTCCTTGAGTTGAACTATGGCCATCTCTAGATCTAGCTTTTCATTTTCAATTGCTTTATCAAGTCTTAATATCTCCATTTGTCCTTTAGATATTTTCTCAAGCTATCAAACTTTATCCTGAGAACCACAATGCTCCGATACCAATTGTTGGAAATAATCAAGACTAGCTAGGTTACTAAGAGGGGAGGGGTGAATCATTAACCTCAAAAACTTTAAATCAATTCAATTTTTAATCCATTCATCATTCATTCATCTAATCTATTGTATGCATGATAAAGATAAACATTTATAACACATGAACACAGAATTTTGGTGACCCACAAACCTTCCAAATAGAAAGTAAAACTGGGGTGGGGATGATACCCAAAAAACTTCTCTACTACAGTATAAAGTTGGCCTGTTAGGGCTTACATTGATCACTTCTGATGATCTACCCTATTAAGACAATTTGGACTACTAGATCCACCTTGTTAGAGGATTTACAAACATACAATGAAGTATGCACTCTATGAGGAGATATATACATAGACTGTTAAGTCTACCCTGTTAAAGGATTTACAAAACTGATTCACCTATTAGGATGAAATAGTGGATCTACTTACAACTTGATTGCTGATTAGATCCTTGAAGTATAGTTCACCTTTTGTGATTGATGAATCTTTACTACTCCTTGTAGACCTTGCTAAATACTCTACTTTGCTACTGATTCGCATTTACTCTTCTCAAAGCATTACATGTCCATTCCTTGATATACACACATACACTGCAAATGATATAATACATTACATATATACCATTCCAATAATTACAATTGCAAGGTCAACTAAAATAAAAGCAAAAAAAATATTACTGAGTCAGCCAAACAGTAGAAAACTCAGGTTCTTCAAGTTGACTTGGTGACCTTCTGATACTCAGCATCCGCTGCATTACTTAGCATCATCATGCACTCAATAGAAGTAGAAGCTTGGTTCATACTAATCACATAATGTAGCTTGGAACTCTATAACCATTGGAGACTTGATTAACATAGTCCTAGACTAGGTTGGCCCTAGTCAACCTAGTCGTTGATAATTTTGGAGGTCGGGGCCTAAAAGGCCTCAAGGGTGTAATTAGTTTGTGACCATTACCTAGTCAGCCTAAGTTGTTTTCTCACCTGAAAACTAGTATAAAATGAGACTTGGGGACTTCATTTACACATCATGCATTGTCAAGTTGTCTTCTCAAAAGTAAGAAAGCATTCAAGGCATTATTTAAGCAATTTTTTTCAAGCATTCAATTCTAAGCATCTTCTTGCATCAAGCTTTTTCCATCAAAGTGGTAGTAGAGTTTGGATCTAAGGAGAAGATCCACCATTCCTATCCATTCAAACTTTTCTACTTTTCATCCATGGCATGTCACATGCATCTCCATACATAATTTTTTGGCTTCTTTTATTTCCTTTTGGTTTCAAAGAGTTAAGGTTATTACACTTACATACTCGATCACATATGAAAGGTGATTGCATCTACAAAGTTAATTGTATCTTTCACTTGATATTATTTAGATCTACTACATGCAAGAATTTCCTTAATACTATATTTCTTAATTATCATTAATTCCTTAACCTAGGCCTTGATCAAGGAAATCCCTCCCCTAACCTTTCTTTTATGTGTTGATTTGCAAGTTTAGAGCCAAAAGGATTACAGATCTAGAACCTATAGTTTGCAAGATTTTTGGATTTATGAACTACATCAACCTATTTTGCATGACACAAGCAATCTATGGTTGAAAATATCACAGAATTTTCTTATAGTCATCCAAACCCATTTTTCATCAAAATAAAATTGTGGGCAATTATTCCCTCCATGCAATTTATTCTCCACCAAAACCATGTATTCAAGCTTGACCTTTAGATCAGTACCAAAAAACTCTTTTGTCCATAAACCTAATAGTTTGATATGTTCAATTTTTTTGGACTAAATCATTCTCAATTAAAAAATTTTGGTACTAAGATTTGGTACGAGCCTCAAATGATGCATCCACTAGAATAGGAGTAGCAATAGCTAAAGATGTACAATAAAATAAAATAATAATTAAATACCTCTATCTAAATTAGAAAACCCTAGTTTACGCATCATATTCTTATTATTTCCTTATCTCTTTCAAAATCCTTATTTTCTTTATGATTAAAATGAAATGTTCATGATATGATGCATCAAATAACCATAACTAATAGCAACACAAGAGATTTGAATGAAGAGTTCAAATGGGAAGCTAGAACCGAGGAATGGTCATGGGATTTTGGACTATAATAGTGGTTAAAAACAAATAGATGGTGATGGAAATTTAGATGATCATGTGGTTACTGCTAACAATATTAAAGATCATGTGACTCGTATGGTCCCACATGGAAAATTTGGTGGGGATGGGCCCTCTCATGTAGGGAATGTCTTATGAGATGTAGGTCTTTCACATGGCTTTGGTGAGGTGGACTCCGGTAACAAGGAGAAAGGACCACTTTGATCTTCTTTATTTGGGAAAATCCCAGTGGGTAAGTCTTCCTTTCCACTATTCACTTCAATTTCTTGTTGGGGAAAAGGTGAATTTCATATTTTTATCCTAGATCCCGCTGTAGATCACTCAATATCTTCAATGGAAAATTTTGGGGATGAGACTAGACATCAAAAATATGAGGTCTATAGTCAAAAGTAAATGGGCCCTTTGTGGTCAAGTTGACAATGTGGCTATGACCAAAGGGTTATTTTGTTTTTTTTTACTTGTAAGGAATATTTGAATATGGCTTTATGTGGGGGTATGTGGTCTTATGGTAAAAGAATGTTGACTATAGAGAAGTGAGAACCTAATATGGAGTTGTTGGATGTCTTTTTCCTCATGACCTTAGTTTGGGTTAGATTTCTAGGTCTTCCTTTGGATTTTTAGTATGATGATGTATTTAAACATTTGGTCGGGCCTTTTGGTGAATTGTTGGCTATTGACTATAAGATAGCTACTCTGTCAAGAATGGTGTTTGCTAGAGTATGTTTTAAATTACATTAGCTAAAGTATCTTCCCTAAAAGATTGTTATCATTTTTAAACTAGGAAAATTGCCTCAAGAAGTGAAGTTTGAAAATCTTCCAAATGAATGTTTTTATTTCAAAAATGTGGGGCATTGGACTAAGGAATGTCTAGAGAATTAAAAACCAAGTAAGAAGAAGGTTCCTAAAGAGAAGAAAGAATATGTGGAACACAAAAATGGTTTGGAAACCTAAAGCTAGGCAGGAAAAGAGCCACAAGGAACAAATAATGAAGGGCCCTTAGGCAAAAGCAACTAAGGTAATTGTTTAAAATCATTCCAATGATGATGGGGTATCAACACCTTAGAATGAGATTAATGTTAATGTCAAGGATAGGGTCATTCCTCTTATTCCACTAGATGGAAATAATAGAAAGAGAGAAGTTATGGTTGATCAAGTTTTGGAGGATCCACATTCTAAAAATTGTTAAAGTGAAAATGTTCTACATGTTGATGCTCAGTCCTCTAACTTAGGACTTTTGAGTCAAGAGAAAGGTATTAAAGAGGGGGAAATTAAAGTCAAAGATTCATTGGAAGGAGGTATCCCTTCCAAGTTAGCCCCCTTTTTTGAGGCTCAAAAATATGGAATTTTGGGTTCTAATTCCCCTTTAATTGATTTTGTGAAGTCCACCTTTTTAGGCAATTTTTCTAGAGTGGAGGAATCTTAGGATAGTATAGAAGTTATATAAGTATGTTTAATTAGAGTGGAGGAAAAGGGGAAAAAAATAATAAATAAGAAGATATCAGGTAAGGATGAGATCTCTTCCTCATATTCTTTGGTTGGGGTGTTGACCAGAAGAAAAAAAAATACATATCTAGTTTCCTCTGTAGTAAAAGTGGATGCTGGTTTTCTAGGTAAAGTTGGTAGGAAAATCCTTTAAAATAAGAGAAAAATAAAGCTTGTAGAATATAGCTGATGGGAAGCAGACTACTATTATGGAATTTACACCAAAAAAGAAATGAAAATCATAACTTGGAATAGAAGGGGGCTTAATAGCCACTATAAAATTGGCATGGTTAGAAATATTGTTCATGACCATAAGCCAAATATTTTAACTCTTCAAGAAACAAAGATAGATAAAGAAAAGGCAGAAAAGATTGGATCTTTCAAAAATTGTAGAGTGGGGGCTAGTAGTTTTGAAGGGGTATTTTTGGGTGTGATGGTCCTTTACAATGAATCTTTGGTAAATAGTTTTATTGTTGATTTTAGTAAGCACTTGAAGGTACTAAAACTTCACTACTCTAAGTTATATTTAAGCTTGATTTTGGTTAATATTCATGCACCTAACAATACGAATGCTAGAAATAAATTTTGGGAGTATTTATCAGATTTAAAGAAAAATGTAGATGCTAGCAGTTAGATAATGCTAGGGGATTTTAATGTTCCTTTGCATGATCATGAAAAAAATTAATTTGAGTCACTTGGAAGGAAGGTTGAACCTAATGGATTTATTAATCATGAAACCCTAGTGGACTTGGATCTTTAAGGTACTCAGTTTACCTAGAATAATAAGAAGGTTAGGGAGAATTGTATTCAAGCTCACCTTGATAAAGTTATTTCTCATGATTGGATCCATAATTTTTCCTACTCTTTATCATTTATTCCTAAGGTTTCTTCTAATCATTATCCTTTGGTTTTGTGGTTGATTTTTATTCTAGGAGAAGGAATTTCCTTTTTAGATTTGAAAATATTTGGATCTAGCATCTGAATGTTTTGCATAATTTTAAACGATTGTGTAATATAAATTTGGAAGGGTCTTCTCTCTTTATAGTTGCTAAGAAATTGAGATATGTCAAAGATATGGTGAAATTTTAGAATAATTCCTCTTTTCGGGATATCTTTTAGATAATGGCTTCCTTAAAAGAGGAAATTAAAGAGGTTCAAGATAGAATTCAAGTTGCAGGGTGTATTGTTGATCTTATTGAATAATAATATGCTAAGTTGGTGAAGTATCATGATTTTGTTGCCAAGGAAGAGTTGTTCTGGAGACAAAGATCAAGGGCTATTTGGCTGAAGGAAGGAGATGGAAATTATAAATATTTCCACCTAACCACTACAAAGCATAGAGTAGCAAATCAAAATTCAAAGTTGAAGATTGATTATAAGGAAATATTGAATGAGGAGGAAATTACCAAATAAATGATGGCCTTCTTCTCCTCCTTACTATCCTCAAATTCTAGGGTTTCTTAGGAAATCCAAGATGATATTTTGGGTTACATTCCTTCCTTAATTACTAATGAGCAGAACAAATGTTGGTGGCTGTTCCATCAAATGAGGAAATTAGGAAGGTTGTATTTTCTTTTGAGGGGGGTAAATCTCCAGGGCTAGATTTATTTCATATGGTTTTCTTCTAGCATCTTTGGGAAGTGATTAGAAAGGATATATTAAATGTTGTAGATGAGTTTTTTGGGGAAATAAAAATGTTGAAGGAGATTAATTATACCTTTCTCTATCTCATCCCTAAGAAGGTTGGTGCAAACTCTCCTAATTTTTTTAGACCTATTAGCCTTTCCAATTCAATCTATAGAATTATTTCTAAATTTATCACTCTAAGGATTTTCCTTTGGAAAGTTCTTTTAATGGTAGATATTTCATTCAAAAATGTAAATAAATATTTGGAGAATGTGTATCTAATTACTAGATAGATGGGAGATGAGTGAATCTTTTGGATTTGTATCAAGATCTTTGGCTTATTCAAAATTCTCTCAACTCTATTCTGTGTAAATATATTGTGAAGATTATTATTAGGAGAATTCATCCTAGTTGGAAATATAAAGTGGCAATGGTCTTTTATTCTAAAGTTCTTGATAGACCCCACCCCCCTAGGTGAAAGATTGGATGAAAGGCCTTTTTCCTAAGATCAAAATCTTCTTCTAGCTTGCTCTTCAAAAAAAAATCCTTGTTGTCGAGAATTTTAATAAAAGAGGAGTTTATTTTGTTAATAGGTGCATTCTTTGTAAGAGAGAAGTTGAAAACTCTGGTCATCTTTTCATCCACTATAGTTTTAGTCAAGAGTTTTGGAAAATCCTTCTAGATTATTGGAAAATTTATTGGTCTCATGCTGGAAATTTGATTGATTGTTTTGAAAGCTATAAATTCTCAATTAAGGGTCCTAAAGCCAAAGTTCTCTGGAACTTCTCTCTTCCCCATATGTCTTGGGGTATATGGAAATAGAAGAATACTTGGATCTTCATGAATAAAGAGATTCCTCCTTGGGTGGTGGGTCTAAAGATCATTAGAGAAATAAAGGAGAACTTCATATCCCATACTAGTGGAAAAGGAGATTTTAATATTATGGAACTATCTAGGAACTTTTATGTGCCGCCTAAGTCAAAAAGAGATGGATTGGTTTGGCTATCTCCTCCTAATGGGTGGATAAAAGATAATTTTGATGGATCCGCAAAAGGTAATCTTGGTAGGGATGGATGTGGTGGTATTTTAAGAGATTATTATGGTAGAGTTTTGGATGTTATTGATTTCCCCATTGGTATTTCATCAAGTCACATTAATGAGGCTACTGGTGCATTATTTTGTTGGAATTATCAGATAGGCTAAGTTACTAAGAGGGGGTGGGTGAATCAATAACCAATAAAACTTAATCTTAATTAATCCTTCATATGCATTTTGATCTAATTGCATGCATGAAAAACTAAAAGCATAAAAATATTCATAACACTTTGACAGACAATATGGTAACCCAGAAACCTTCCAAATAGAAAGTACAACTGGGGTGGGGATGATACCCACAACCTTTAGTACTACAGCATAAAGTTGGCCTATTGAGGTTTACAATGATCATTTTTGATGATCTTCCCTATTAGGAGCAATAAGGACTGCTAGGTCCACCTTGTAAAGGATTTACAAACATATCCTTTACAAACATATAGTGAAGTATGCACTTGGTAAAGAGATTTACAAAAGACTGTTAAATCTACCTTATGTAAGGATTTAATTGATTTTCTAAATAAGATTCCTTTGGAGTGTAATGATCACCTTATTGTGATAGATAAATCTTTGCTGCTCCTTATACTACTTGTAGCCTTTACACTTCATACTTGTTCTCTTCTACATATCTTTCATACTCATATATTCTCATTGGAAGTGATACAATACATTACATATATATAACAATCCAATTTAAAATTCATCAAAGTTGGCTACAATACAAGTTTCACCACAATACAAAAAGTCAACCCAACTGCTGGTACTTAGGTTCTAAAGACAAACTCGGTGAGGTTCTAACACTTGGTAACCATTTTCAATGCTCAGCATCATCATGCACTAGGTAAACATAGAAGCTTGGTTCATACTAATCACTTCTAAGTAATCTGAACTTGGTCTGCACTGGTGACTTGGTGAACATTGTGAAACTCGACATATAAAATGAATCACTTGGTTGACACTACATAGCCCAATCAACACTATCACTACAAGCTCAATATTAACTAAATCACTTGGTTGACACTATATGTCTTGGTCAACACTAGATTCACATTCGTTTGGTAAACACTAGAAAGCTTAGTTTGCATTGAGAAACTTAGTAAATATTATGAAGCTTAGTTTACACTGATAATCACCATTCTAGTAGATACTACTTGGTGTGAACTGAATATTATTCCTAGAACTTGGTAGCAACTATAAAGCTTGATAGAGCCTAATTTACTTGGTTAACACTTTTACTATACTATAAGCTTGGTGGATACTAACCATTTGATTAAGTGTATGTGTAACTATGAATAAACTTGATTGTAATGTCAACAATCTTCCCCTTTGGCATTAGTGACAAAAACACTTATCAATCAAAACTAAATTCTCAAAAAGTTCAAAACAATCTTTAGTCTCCATCCTTTGTCTTCAACTTGGTAACGTACTCTATTTTTGAAATTTTTCAAAATTACTTTTGTAAGAGATGTTTATCTAAATATTTGTACAGGTATATGTATAATATTTTGATGCTCTTCCATACATATATATTCAATATACTTTACATGTTATATACATCTTCTCATCTTCTCCCCTTTTTATTGCATCATCACATATTCTCGCTTTTTACATATTCTCTCCCTATATATATCACATCTTATATTACATCTTCTCCCCCTTTTTGACATAAATGATAAAGGTGTATACTACATGGTAATGCCAAAATGTGACAATAAGTCAAAATGTACCTTTAAAATTAGTAACATTGTCTTGTCCTAATTTTCTTACAACACTTTGCTTGTATGTAATGCAATTTGAACTTTTGCTGATAATTTCATCATGTGATCAACTATGGAGAAGTTGTTATCATGGATAAGAGTTTTGGCATGTTCAATATATTTCTACAATGCATCCATGTTTAGAAGAATAATTCCTTGAATTTTTACAAGTGTGGCCATTATCTTGGCTTCTTCCCTTAGCAATTCTACTTGCATATTAGTCAAAAATCTGATCTTTATGTAATGAGCAAAACCATAGCTCAGGTCAAGTGGTAGTTGGTGTGCACTTGCCTTCAAATCTTCATCTATCTTGAAGATTTTACCTTTGATTTCCTCGATAAAGGTAGATGTATCACATTTTTTACCAAATAGGGAAGTGACATTATTGATAGAGGTTTCCAATGAGCTTAGAATAGTAGACAAGTTTACTTGGTATATTGCAATATGCTACATGACTAGCTTCAATACTTTATTTCCAAATTTCTTCTCTACTCTTTACAATAATTTATCTTGCCCATTTAGATCTTCATTAAATTTTTGAACCACTTCTACTAATTGAGCCAAAATAGGTTGAGAAGTATCAACCTCAATGCTGAGTGCATCTGCAAGAATATTCTTTGCATCTTCTAGCACTTGGTCTTCTCTATCTCTCCTCTCTAAGCCTCTATTGCTTAGCTTTCTTTTGCAAAAGCTCTCCTACTATATGCATTTGATCAAGATTTAGAGTAGAGATATCCCAATTTATAATAACTATATCCTCATCAAGATTAATTTCTTCTTCCTTATCTTTGCCTTTGCTAGAAACTTTTTTACTTAGTTGAGGCTTTCTCTCAACTATCTTTATACTAACTATTTGCATACTTGGAATAGTAACAATAGTGGAACTAGAAGGACTAGCAAAAAAAGTAGATATTGCACTAATTGTAGATTACCTTGTTGTTGAGTAGCCAAAATTGATGAAGGAGGAAGCACCAACTATTTGGTAGATGAAATATTGATCACTTCAGTCAATGAAGTACTAAGCTAAATAGGTGCAAAGATTGGTTGAGTGCTTGGATTTGTAGTGTTTGTCACAACCAACTGGGCACTAGCTTTCTCTAAGCTTGATGGTTTTAAATCTTTTCTTAGAGAGTGAGGAAGTGAGGCCATAATCACTATTGTAATATTTTTAGGGTTAGTTTCCTCAATGCTCTAAATCTCATGGAGATTCTACTCTATGGCTTCCTATTATTGTTCCTCATCATCTTTATTCTCATCAATTGTTTCTTATTCATCATCATTGTCCATTTATTCCTTGTCATCTTCATTATCATCTTTATCACTAACATGAATAACAAAATCACTCTTATGATGAAGATTATAGATATTCTTCCATGTGTTAGTGGCATTCTTCACCACATGTTCAATGTCATTAACCAGTATCAAGCAAGTGTTAAATTTCAAAGTGAGTTTTATTTCATTCTATCTGATGGACTCTTTTACTTCTTTTTCATTAAGACTCGACATGAGTTGCCTCAAAGTTTGCTCATATATATCCATTACAGTTTTCTTGGCTTGATTCTTTCCATCAGTCCATTGGGAATTTGTTGTGCAAGTTGGTCTAGTGAATATTTCCATTTACCTAGTTTAGACATAATTATGTCTTCAACTTGCTTCCTTTTCTCTTCATTTCTGGTCTCATACCTCAATGATTCAAAATTTTCCATGATAGCTCCAACATAAATTTCTTTCATTTTCTCTTAAAATGTTGGTGGAGGTCATTTAAAAATAATATCCTCTACTTCTTCACCCAATTTCAATTTCTTTCTAGATGTTCCTCTTGTAAATATTATAGTAGATGACTTGGTAGGTTTGGTTATAATAACCTTACCTTTCTTCTTGATTGGCTCTTCTTCTTCTAATTTTGTTTCATTTACCTCATCTTCTACATCATATTCAATCAAATCATCTCCTTTACTTTCTATCAATAGGAGAGTAGAACTAGTTTGTCTTAGTTTTTCTATCCTCTTCTTTCCTTTGTTGATAGCCTAGAGAAGCTTTATCTCTAGTTCAATTCTAGCTTTTGCTTTGTCATATGTTCCAAAATATATGGTCTTGGGATCCATAGTTTCATTCAACAAAGCCTAAATAATATCCTTGGTTTCATCAATGTTAACCTCATAGCCTAGAGGCTTAACCCATACCAGTATAGGTTGGACTACTTGTATGTACACTTTGTCACAATCTACCATAAAAGAACATCATCCTTGTAATCTTCTACAAGTTTCTCTAGAATTATAAATCTGTTATTCATCTTATCCTTGAATGAATCAAAATAATTGCCCATGACACTAACATAATTTTCAGCCATCTCTACTATATACTCATTGATTTGATATAGTATAGGTACATATTTTCTCCATACAACTATACCTTTTAAAGGGAAAAAAAAATTTACAAAGAAGAATAAATAGGTTAAAAGAGAACCAAACTTACTCAAGTTATTCTTTGAATTTCTAATGCTCTCCATGTTTTTGTTGAATTGGTTCAACATCAGCTCGGCAAGGTCAAAGGAAATGTTGTTATTCACCACCTTGAGAGTGAGATTGACTACCTCATATGATACATTATTGAATCAAATGGAGCTATATATTTTATGTGCAATTATGTAAATTCCAAACTTTAGCTCCATGTCAGCTACACAATTGGTCTTCATACCTCTTCAATCCCATTCAGCAAGAGTTTTCTTTCCTAGTTCTACCTAACTTAGGGTTTTGGTGGTCTTTTCCTTGGCCAACATTGGGAGACCTATGATTTGATGAATCATTTTCTTCATTATCAAGATAGTTCTTTCCCATCATAGTTACCCATTGTGTACACAACTAAGGATAAACCTTATCCATTTTTGTTAGGAATAAGGTGTAAGTAAATGTATTTTTTGCAAATAATGTAATTAAGTGTAAGTGTACATGTCCAGTTGGCATGTTGATGTGTTACTCCACTTGCATGTGTCAACATCTTGAACTGTATGTAAGGAAATCATGACTTAAATGGTTATTATTGATTCCTAAGATGTGTAAGAGCTATCTTTGGAAGAATTAATTATGTGTAAGGAATTCATGACTGAAATGGTTATGATGGATTCCTATGATGTGTAAGAGTTTTGGAAGATTTAATTGTGTCTAAGGAAATCATAACTAAAATGGTTATGATGGATTCCTAGCCCTAAAAAATGGAAAGTGCAGAGTGAATAGTGTATTCTTACAAGCTACTCGATAATTCTTTCATGTCCTTAAAGAACTTGCATTACAAGTGTATTGTAACCTTTGTGTTGAAGATAATACATTGTGTGGGTTTTGGAGGGGTGGGGTTGTTTTACTAATAGCTTTTTCCACACTAGCATATCTCTGTGTTTGTGTTTTCTTTCTCTATCTATTTTTTGTATTCATGGTTGGCTACAATATTGTTGTTTACATAATATCAAATCTATAATTGTAAGGATTTAAAAATAATTTGCACAATACTTTCCTTAAGGGATTAGTATAGGAAGTTGTTTCCACACCTGAGTTTCCTTACAAATGGTATCAAAGCTTGATCAACTTTTGATCCTAGTTGTTGGGTAGGGCTTTTTGAGCTAATCTCAAGTTTGAGTGGGAGTTTTGTATAGAGAATTCTATATCTTATTTGTAGATTGAGATGGCTAGTTCATTGTACAAAAAAATAGAGGTGGAGAAATTTAATGGTATTAATTTTGAGTTGTGGAAACTCAAGTGGAAGACTTGCTTGAAGATCATGATCTATGGGAGGTGATCTCACTTGATGTGAGACCCACAACAATATCTCAAGAAGATTGGGATCTCAAGGATAAAAAATCTAAGGGTCTCATTAGACTCTATCTAGTTGATTTAGTTCTCCTCAATGTTCTTGATGAGAAGATGGAAAACAGTTTGTGGACATGGCTTGGGTCTATGTATCAAGCCAAATCTCTAGTGAACAAGTTGTTCCTAAGGAAGAAGTTGTATTATCTAAGAATGAAGGAAGGTGGATCTATTATAGATCATCTAAATGCTTCTGATTTGTTAATTGCATAGTTAACATCATCTAGTGTCAAGATAGAGGAGGAGGATTGATGTATGACCCTGTTATGTTCCTTTCAAATTCATGGGACCATCTTGTGATGGCTCTTGGAAGTACTTTAGTCACTTTCAAAATGGATGATATGGCGTCTTCATTGTTATCTAAGGAGCCACAAAGAAAGTGTTTAGATTTGGCTAGGGAAGCTCTTGTTATTCATGGTAGATCCAATGACAGAGGGAAGAAAAATAACAAGAAGTTTGGAAAGGGTAGATCCAAATTCTGTGGAAAATCAAAGACTCCTAGAAAGTCCAAGGTAAAATGCTAGAACTGTGATAAGACTGGGCACTTCTATAAAGACTATATAGAGAAAAAGAAGAAGAAGAAAGCCTCAGATTCAGGTTCAGAAAAATCTCAAGAAGATGGTCATGCTTTCATTGCAGCCTTGGCAGTGGATGCATTTGATGATGTGTGGTTGATAGATTTGGGTGCTTCTTTCCACATGACCCCTCATCAAAGCTAGTTCTCAAAATATGAAGTTTTCAATGGTGAAAAGGTGTACTTGGGTGATGATTCTCACCTAAAGATAGTTGGATGAGGATGGGTCACTATCAAATTCCTTGATGGATGAGTAAAGAGGATCAATGGGGTAATGCACATCCCTTGTTTGGAATGAAACCTATTATTTGTAAGTATGTTGAATGATGTAGGTGTGCAAGTTTTTTTTTCTAAAAATGGATGTAGATGATGAGGGGAGCTATGGTGCTTGCTAAGGGTACTGGGAGAGGTACTCTATTTTAGCTTGATGCATGCATTTCTTAGTGCAATAATTCTTTTGTTTCAAAGAAGAGAGCAACTATCACTTCATCCCCACTACCTAAACGAGTAGTAAAGAAGACTGTGGTTATTGGTTCTAATGGCAATGTAGCATGTGTACCTAAGGGTGCAAACACATTGGAAGGAAAGCTTCCTACAAAAAAGACAATGTTGTGGCATATGAGATTTGGCCACATTGGTGAGAATGGTTTCAGAACCCTAAAAAATAAGAACCTCATTGAGGGGTTAAATGATTGTAATCTTGAGTTTGACTTCTATAAATATTATGCCTATGGTAAACAAAATCCTATTCAATTTACTCTAGTTCTCATAAATCTTCTGATGTTTTGGATCTTATTCATTCCAATGTATTTGGTCTTGTAAAATTTCTTCAATCTCCAAGTCTATATTCTTTGTATCTTTCATGGATGACTATAGTAGAAGGACATGGATTTATTTCCTAAAAAATAAGACACAAGTCTTTAGCCAGTTCAAAGAATTTAAAGCCCTTATAGAGAATTAGACCAGTAAGAAGATTAAGTGTGTGAGAACTGACAATGGTGGTGAGTTTTTCTTAATAGATTTCAAACAGTTTTGTAAAGAACAAGGTATCAAGAGGCATAAGACAACTCCTTATACCCCAAAACAAAATGGAGTTTTAGAAATAATGAATAGGACACTGATGGAGAAGGCTAGGAGTATGCTTAATGGAGTTGGTCTTGAACAAAAGTTTTGGGCTGAAGCTGTGTCCTCTACTTGTTATCTAATTAATGGATCTCCTACATCAGCCCTTGTTGGTAAGACACCCATAGAGGTGTGGCTTGGTAAGAATCCTTCAATTAGAGATCTTCATGTTTTTGGTTCTGAAGCTTATGCACATGTTTCAAAGGAGAAAAGATCTAAGTTGGAAAACAAAATTGTCAAATGTATTTTCATTGGATATCATGTTAGTATGAAAGGATACAAGCTTTGGGACCCTGTGACTGGTAAGGTGTTGTATACTAGAAATTTTTTTTTTAGAGAGCTAACATCTTATCCTATTGTGCTACAACCAGATGAAGAAGAGAAGAAAGAAGATATTATTTAGTTACCTCCTACCCTTGAGAAGATTGAACAAAAAGACCATGTTGGATCTAATAATGAGGAGAGCTCTAGTAGCTTTTTTAGTTCAGAAGAAGAGGAAGAACAACCTAAACCTTAGCCCTTGAGGAGATCCATGAGAGTAAGAAAGTAGCCAAAAAGTTTTGGTTATTCTATGTTAGATTCTAGTTGTGTTTTTGCTTTGATTACTAATACTAATGAGCCTAGATATGTGAAAGGGGCTTTGGATATGGAAGATGTAGGTTCTTGGATTGAGGCCATGGATGATGAGATGGATTCATTGGATAAAAACAAAACTTGGGACCTTGTATCTTTGCCTAAAGGATGAAAAGTTGTTGGTAGCAAATGGGTGTTCAAGAAGAAATTTTGTGTAGTTGGCATTGTCAAAAGGTACAAAGCTAGATCGGTTGCAAAGGGGTATTCACAAGTATAGGGAATAGATTATGGTGAAATAGTCTCTCTTGTTACAAAGTTGACATCCATTAGCATTAGATTTCTATTATCTGTTGTTGCATCATATGATTTAGAGATAGAATAGATGGATGTGAAGGCAACTTTCCTTCATAGCGATTTGGAGGAAGAGATTTATATGTCACAACCTGAGCACTACATTGTTAAAGGTAAAGAATCTTTGGTTTGTAGATTAAAGAAGTATTTTTATGGTTTGAAACAATATCCTATGATATGGTACCTTAAGTTTGATGCCTTTGTGTTGTCAACTAGATTTGTAAGATTGAAATCAAATCATTGTGTTTACTTCAGAGTTGAAAATGATCTCCTTCTTATTGTTTCATTATATGTTGATGATATGTTGTTATTTGGGAAGGGTAAGGGCATGATTTCTAATTTTAAAGCTTAGTTGTTAGCATAGTTTGAGATGAAATATCTTGGGGCAGCAACATACATCTTGGGTATGAAAATCAAGAGAGATAGATCTAACAGAAAACTTTGGTTGAGTAAAACTATGTATGTGAAGTCTACGTTAGAAAGGTTCAACATGGCAAATTGTAAACCATTGTGTGTTCTTGTTTCTATGGGAAGAAAGTTATCTATAGATGATTATCCAAAATCTCATAGTGACATGGAGGACATAAGTATAGTACCTTATGCTAGTGCAGTTGCCAATCTTATGTATGCTATGGTCTATACTAGACCAGACATTGCCCAAGTAGTGGGAGTTCTAAGCTAGTTTATGGCTAATCCTAGATGGGTACATTGGGATGCAATTAAGTGAGTATTTAGATATTTGAGGGGTACATCAAATTACTCCATTTGTTATCATGGTAACTCTTTTAGAGCTTTGCATTCAGTTTGTATTTGTGGGTTTGTGGATTCAGATTGGTCAGGTGATATTGATAGTAGGAAATCCACCAGCGCTAATGTGTTTACTATGTTTATTGATGCCATTAGTTGGATGAGTATGTCACAACCTATGGTTGCTTTGTCCACTAAAAAAGCTAAGTACATGTTTTCTACTCATTCTTGTAAGGAATCCATTTGGATTAGGAGATTGTGTTCTAATATTGGTGTTGATGAAGGACAAATTACTATTTTTTGTGATAGTCAAAATGCTATTTTCCTTGCAAAAAATCCAACTTTCTATGCCAAAATGAAGCACATTGATGTGCAGTTTCACTTTGTGAGAGATATGGTGGAAGATGGAAAGGTAAATTTGGATAAGGTAGATACTATAAAGAATGTTGCAGATGCATTGACAAAACCATTGGGTACATAAAAGTTCAGATGGTGTTTAGTTCTTGTCATGTTCTTACAAGGTTGCTCTTACAAGGTGTATGACAAGTGGGAGAATGTTAGGAATAAGGTGTCTCAACCTTGGATAATTTCTATTCTTATTTTTTTTTGTAAATGTTTTTTTTGCAAATGATGTAATTAAGTGTAAGTGTACATGTCTAGTCAGCATGTTGATGTCTCACTTCACTTGCATGTGTTGGCATCTTGAATTGTGTGTAAGGAAATCATGACTAAAATGGTTATGACGGATTCCTATGATGCATAAGAGCTATCTTTGGAAGATTTAATTGTGTGTAATGAAATCATGAGTGAAACAGTTATGACAAAATCCTATGACACATAAGAGCTATCTTTGGAAGATTTAATTATGTGTAAGGAAATCATGACTAAAATGGTTATGACAGATTCCTATGATGTGTAAGAGCTATTTTTGGAATTTTTCCTAAAAAATTGAAAGTGCATTATATAAGAACTTTTAGGGTTGTAGATAAAAAAGAGTGAATAGTGTATTATTGGAAGCTACTTGATAAGTCTTTTATGTCGTAAAAGAACTTGCATTACAAGTGTGTTGTAACCTTTGTGTTGAAGATAATACATTGTGCAAGTTTTGGAGGGGTGGGTTTGTTTTACCAAAAGGTTTTTCCCCATCGGCATATCTCTATGTTTATGTTTTCTTTCTCTATCTATTTTTTGTATCCATGGTTGGCTACAATATTGTTTTTTATATAATATTGAATCTAAAATTGTAAGAATTTAAAAACAATTTGCACAATAATTTCCTTAAGGGATTAGTGTAGGAAGTTGTTTCCACACCTAATTTTCCTTATAATTTTATCTAAAAGTTTCAAGGCGTGTGTGGAATGTGGATTAAACCCTTAGCTTCCAAGTATTGATGCTTAGGTTTCAATGCACCATTCACACACAACCTTTCCAAAGTTTCATCCATTTTGAGGGTTCTAATGTCTTGAATCGAACAAAAAACATGTGAGAAAATATCGTTGACTAGTTGTACCTTTGGTGGAATTTGTAACTAAGCTCCACTAGGATCAAGTGTTTTCACAATTGATAAGTAGGAGATAATTTCCACATCAAGTCAAATTGTGATATTGCTATCAGGATTTAACTATGTGATTTTGGGTCAAACTCATTGAACCATGTTTCATGAGTCAATGGATCAATGAGTTTGACTCAAAATCACATAGTTAAATCCTAATAGCAATATCACAGTTTTCACAATTGTCAGACTCAACTTGAAATCTAGGTCTTTCTACTCAACTCCTTCAACCAACATTTCAGACCCCTTCTTGGTTTTGTTATTGGAGGATACCATTTCTTAGTAGGGTTTAGAAAAACATAGAAAACTTCAATAATAATTCGCATAGGTCGCTTGGATGCATAGAAATTGGTCTTTGCATAAGCTCTTGAAAATTCATAGTGACAAATGAATTTGATTTCACCCTTTTTTTTTAAATTTACTTTCAAATCACCATAAATTCTTGGTATGTTTGCTTGCTTTATTACAGACTATCTTCCACTTAGATTGAATTAATTGCTCAACAGAGCTATTCATGACTCAATGTCCACACAATGACTTAATAGCTTTTGACCTTTCTTGGTAGAGTCTTGCAACCTAGCCTAACTTCATAAGGTCCAAAATTTCTTTAGACACACGGTGATCCCTTTGCATCTTGAATGTTGAAATGGATCTTTGCTTTATGATAACTAGAACTAATATAAGATGTTTGCTTCAGAATCTTAGTTCCAGTTATCATTGCGGGAGATCAACTAGAAATGTTTGAGTCACCCAATTCTTGAGTGACATTTGCTTCATTTCTCTAACTTGCATTCTTAGAAGATTCTAGAATGCATTGTTGTCTCATCTACTTTCTGATGTTGTCAACCTTGGATTTCTTTTCATCTTCAATTCTTCCATAATTCATATAGTTCTTTGGAAGATGTCCAAGTTCTATACAAATAAAGAATCTTCTAGTGGTGTCTCTTGTCCTCATGTGATGTTTCACATAGTTTATTCCAATATGTCCAAATTCTTCATAGCAATGACATCTACACCAAGTATTGCAGTCCCAACCAAATATAGCATTTACAATCTATTCTATTGGATTCAATATCTTAGTTTTTCATTCAAAGTATTTGTGCCCATACTTCTTGCATTTGTGATATTTATCTTAAATTTAGGATTTTTTTCTATGACCATGCTTATTGCAATTGTAGCATTTTCCATTGAATTTAGCTTTACCATTACTCCAACATTTGTTTGATGTATGACCTAGCTTACCATAGTGATTTCAAGTAGGTCATTGATTCTTTTGAGCTCCTTGCTTGGATGAGTCACCTTCTTCTCTATATCCAATTCCTACTTTTCATTTATATCAGTATTGGATTTGTTCATTCAATTGATTTATGTCTTCTTGAGATTTCATCATCCTCTCATTGGTTTGCTTTTTAGTGTTTAGATCCTTCTGTAATATTTCATTCTCTGATCTTAGATTCATGATTTCTTCATTTTCATTAGTAAGTTGATCAATGAAATCTGCCTATTGAAGGGATAGATGCTAAATTTATTTGTTCTTTCCTTCTATCTCTTCTTTTATCTTGTTTTTCTATTCCATGACTTCACACAATCTTATTAATTAAATTTCTCGTTCTCTATTCAGCTTTCTTACTTCTTCTTGAAGGTTACCATTCTTTTATAATAGTTCTCTGATTGCCCCATTAGCTTCATCTAAGTTACTTATAAAATGGATATCTTCAATTCTTTCCTTAGTGTAGAGTTTGTCATTCATTTGCATTGCAAGATCTTTTCTTCTTTTTAGGGATTGAGAATGTTTCTCTTTTTCTTTCTTAAGTTGTCCAATAGCCAATTCCAAATCTAGCTTGTCATTGTCAATAGCCTTATCAAGTCTGAATACTTTCATTGCCTCTATTTTTTGCTCAAGTTGTTAAACTTGTTCTTTGAGAACCACAAAGATCTAATACCAATTATTGGAAATATCAAATAGGCTAAGTTACTGAGAGGGGAGAGGTGAATCAATAACCAATAAAATTTAATCTTAATCAATCATTCATATGTATTCTAATCTAATTGCATGCATGAAAAATTGAAAGAATTAAAACATTCATAACACTTTGACACATAATATGGTAACCTAGAGACCTTCCAAATAGAAAGTAAAACTGGGGTGGGGATGATACCCACAAGCTTTAGTACTATAGTATAAAGTTGGCCTGTTAATGCTTAGAATGATCACTTCTAATGATTTTCCCTATTAGGAGCAATAAGGACTGCTAGGTCTACCTTGTAAAAGGATTTACAAAAATACGGTGAAGTATGCACTTGGTAAAGAGATTAAAAAAAGACTATTAAGTCTACCTTGTGAAAGGATTTAACCATTCCATCTATTAGGATGAACTAGTGACTGATCTTTGATTTGTAACCTTGATTTGTTGAATGAGATTCCTTTAGAGTGTAATGATCACCTTTTTGTGATAGATAAATCTTTGCTACTCCTTATACTACTTGTAGCCTTTTCACATTGCACTTCTTCTCTTGTACATATCTTTCATACTCATATACTCTCATTGACAGTGATAGAATACATTACATATATATACCAATCCAATTTACAATTCATCAAAGTCAGCAACAATACAAGTTTCACCACAACACACAAAGTCAGCCCAAGTGCTGGTACTTAGGTTCTAAAGATAAACTCAATGAGGTTCTAACACTCAGCAACCATTGTCAACGCTCAGCATCATCATCCACTTAGTAGATGTAGAAGTTTAGTTCATACTGATCAATTCCAAGTATTCTAAACTTAGTCTACATTGGTGACTTGGTGAACACTTCAAAACTCAACATATAAATTGAATCACTTGGTTGACACTGTATAGCTTGGTCAACACTATCACTATGAGCTCAATATAAACTGAATCACTTGGTTGACACTATGTTGCTTGGTTAACACTAGATTCATATTGCTAAATCTATGAACTCTACAAACACTAGAAAGGTTGATTTACATTGAGAAACTTGATAAACACTATTGAATCTCAATTTACACTGATAATCACTATCCTAGTAGATAATATTCAATGCAAACTGAATATTGTTCCTAGAACTTGATAGCAACTATAGAACTTAGTAGAGCCTGAATTACTTGGTAAAACCATTAACTATACAATAAGCTTGGTAGATACTAACCATCTAATTAAGTGTGTGTGTCACTAATAAAAAAACTTGATTGTAATGTCAACTATGGTAAGAATGGCAGTAGAAGATGGTCATTGGAATTTCTGGCTGGAAGGGTACTCACTTAACATTATTAATATTTTAAATAGTAAAAATTCTCTAACTTAGACTATTGAATCCATAATTTTGAGAAAGTTCATATTTCTCATAGTTACAAGGAAACTAATTAAGTGACTAACTAGATTGTCAATATCATTGTCAGTTCAGGTAAGAAGATGACATAGAAGGACAACTTAAGTACTTAAATGGAGATTAAATATTTAATTAATTTTGATAGGACTACTTCCTCAATTGGAAGGATTAAATAATTATTTCCATTCACATTATGGAAGCTTTAGTAATAATGATGAGATATATCAAACTTCAAGGGGTACCTTTTCATTTTTATTGTTTTAGTGTGGCACGTATTATGGGTGGTGGTGAAGGATTATTTTGCTTTCAAGAGTTTTTTTTATCTTTCATTGTTTTCCTAGGTGCCTTCATATCTCTATACAAGATTAGTGTGTATAGAGGTTTTTTGATGGGAGGTGAGCTAAGAAAGTAGGAACCATCAAATTACATGCATTGGAAGGATAATACTCCAATTTGGGAAAAACTTAAAAAAGGTAAGGTCACTTGTTACCTTGAGAAACTCCATGCTTATAAGCTACATGTTATATAAGAGTTTATTAGAAATTGGGCTAGGGAGAAATTTTGCCTCCATGGGGTTTCTCCCACTATTAATAAGGACTTTATTGCTGAGCTTATTGGGCTCCCTAATATAGGGATTAAATTCAACAAGGAAACTAAAATCTTTAATTCTTCTTTGAATAAGTTTCCTAAGACTTTAGAGGAGGAAAAAAATAGTTTAAAGTAGGGGAATTTCTAAACTTAGATTAGATTAAGGGAATTCGGTAGGATGTATCTTCATGTGTGAGGGAATATTTCATTTTGGATGGTTGGTCCTTGAGAGTGCACAATTGTCACTTCATTTTTCTAAATCTTTTTTGTCACAAGGACATGATCTCCTTCCCCTACTATCTAAAGAATTATTTTTTGTAGGGGCTTAGGGTTTATCATAAAAAAGAGATTTAGATTGTTCTCCATAATAGCCTAATCTTGCTAATTGCATAATATTGTATGGATAGAGTTCCAAGGGCATTAGTGTCTTATATGAATAAAAATCACAAATTGACTAAGGGCCCTATGGAGAAAAGTGATGTTAAAAAAGGTAATGTGGGTTCTGAAGGAAAGAATAAAATGGAAGCTTGGGCTATGGTGACAAAGTTTGAGAATGAACCTAAAGTTGAGAAGGAGGAAGTGATGGCTCTAGATAAAAGGAGGAAAATGGACTCTAGCTTGAGTAAGAAGAAAACCAAAAAAAATGATTTGGAGACTGAATCAAAGAATGAAAAGGACTCATAGATATGAGAAAAATGCCAAAGTGGGTCACTAGGACAAAGAGATTCTTACTCAAAGTGGAGGTTGTAGTTCTAATAATGGAGGTTGTACTTTTAATAATGAAGGTTACTCTCAAAGCTAGGAAGAGGACTCTATCAAAACTATAAATAAAACTGGTAGTATCTCAAAGAAGGAGCTAGATATTAAGGTTCACATCGTTGAGATCCCTAATTCTAAGAGGAAGAAAAGGACTGGGACTAAAGATGCTAACTACTCAAAGACTAAAATGATCCCTATAAATGAAAATATTTTGGGGTTGGATATGAAGGAGAATGAGGGTCTTTGTGAAAAAGAGGAAGAGTTTTCAGAAGCCAAGATTAGTCCTTTGGAGAAGTCTATGGAGAATGTATCGAGTGTGGACCAAAATGATGAAGAGTCAGGTGGTGATTTGGGGATTGGGATTGAAAATAATTTGATCAGGGGGATAGTTGACATTAGGCCTAGAGATTTTTAAATTTATCAAGGTAAGAAGAATTGCAACATTTCTTATAATGAACTGGATGATATGGATGAAGAAGAGTGTGAGGAAAATCTTGAATCTCTTCATAAAGCAAAAATTTGGGTTTACATGTCCCTCATGGTTTATACCTAGATATATAATGAGACCAGTTCATTGAAGAAGAACTTTGAGGATCTATAAGCTAGTCCAAAATCTAGGCTAGACTATGAGGCCAAAATGTGGAAGCTTGTCAAAAATAATGAGCAAAACCTAAATATGGTTACTCCCATCCTATGTGCTATCATGGCTAGTTTGGGAAAGAGAAGTGTAGATGAGATTATTTTTCTGTGGTTTCTTCTTTAAGTGGTGGTCCTAGTATGTGAACTAAGTAGAGCATGAAGAAGGATATTGAGGTGGGTTTGACATCCACTACAAGGGATTCAATTGCAGAGGTTGTAATCCTTGGGAAGAACTTGACCAAATAAGTGAAGGAGCTTGTTCAATGTGGTGTTGTTTATTTTTCTTTTAATATGTTGTCTATGTCATTTCTTCTCTCTAGTCATGGTCTCTGGTCCTAGTTGAATCTAATGGTCCTAGTTTTGCTAGCTATTTTTGGATGTTTCCCTTTATGGATTTTGATTTGAATTATAATATATTATCTTTGAGGTTTTATGTCCTTGTAAAACCTAAGTTGTCTGATGGTTTGATACTCTAGATTTAATGCCTATCGATAGTTAATTTTTCTATGGGCTTTCTAGTCCCCTCCAGACCTATTTTATATATTAATCCAAAAATTATTTATTCAAATACTTTATATGCCAAACTTTCAATCAATACACTTTTTCTATTAAATACATTCTATCCCTTTTTGGGGATTAATTTTTCACCAATTGGATGTGACATTTATTGAATTTCCTTCAACAATTTGTTTCTTGACTAGAGACTCCTTATTTGATTAGATCTATCATAATTCTAACCAATTCACTCTAGCAAGGGAAGAGACAATTTCTCAACCTTTCTTCTACTACTCAATAATTAGAGGGTTGTTCCAAAATATTTGTTTTCACTAGATCCAGAACCATTGTCTTCCTTATTTGCTCAAGATTTTCTTCATCTCTTCATTATTTTCTCCTTTTTTATCTTCTTTATTAGTTTGGTTGACTTGATTTTTTTCATTTATGCATAATCTTTCTATGTGTCTAATTTTATTTCAATTATAGCACCTATTGGTTCTCTTATCTTGTCTTAACCTAAACTAGCTAGTCTTATGTCCATGTGCATATCATGTATAACACTAACAAGTAAAATGATTATTTCTATTTGTTTTTCTAAATTCATTAGCTTTTTTTCCATAAATACTACAACTAAAAAATCTATCCAGGTGATATTTATCTTTCTTTTGTATTATATTCCTACAATATGATGCTTTGTAACCTAGCCTATTATAATTAAAATGATGAGCATTAAAAGAGTAAGTTTTCTTAGTTACTATTGGTTTATTAGAGACTTATCTATGTTATCCTTTCTAGATTGGGTATTAGGTTCTCTTACCTAATATGATTTTTTTTTTCTTGAAGTTTACTATGTGATGACTCATGAATTTCATAACCTAGGCCTTTCTTGTTCAATAGGCATCTTCGAGCATTCAACATTTCATTGAGATTTTCAAAACTTAGTTTAGCTTTGTCTTCTTAATTCTATAATTAATCAAGATCTCATTTGAAAAATAACCTCTTGTCACAAGTTCTTGCATTCATCATGATTTTTTTTAATGCCCCACCCAAAGATCCTTGGAACAAGGATTCAATACAAGCCAAGATTTTTTTTTACAAGTATAAAAGAAAATGACATCATATAAGAATCACAAAGATTGCAATGAAAGACTTATCCACAATCCTAACAACCAACAAATCTCCAAATGTCACTACTAAAATGACACAACCAAACTAAAGAACAAAAACCAAAAATGACAATAGAACACAAAATCTCTAATATGTCAAAGCATGAAAACACTAGAATTCCTAAAGGGTACTCAAAATGTCCAAATTTTATTCTCTAAAAAATAGAGGAGATGCCTCCTTTTTTCATGCAAGAGAATTAACAACTGACAGTCTCACATGATGTAGTACCTCTTCATGTGAGAAAGTACACTAAGCCACACAAGGAAACACTATATCACATGAGGAAGCATTGGGTTCAACATCCAAAAAGCACTACACTATGGCTAAGGTTCACATGAGGAAGTGTAACAAGCCACACGAGAAAAATGCAAAGAACCATGCAAAAATTCCATACTATTGCGTGAGGAGGTATAATATCGCATGGGAAACCATAACAAGATACCAAAAAACAAGGAATAAAAAGGATAGAAAGGATGATTCCTCTACACTGTGGAGTACCAAATCCACAATCGAGGCATAGACACTTGAATCATAGCCTGAAAGATGGAAACTGCATCTAACAATCTAAACATAGAAGTGAAGGAAAGGTACTAAAAGTGACATTGCAATGAATGAACATAACAAAACACATGTCTAGTTCCTCCCAACCATAATAGCATCATGAGACCTTGAAGTTCCTAGCCATCCCCCATGTATAACATCCCAAACTACCAACCAGATTGTCAAAGCTATCCTATGAGGACATCACTACTAAAGCATAATAACATCATAAGAACAAAAAATATATCATACTAATCTAATAAGAAATAGGTAGTCCAACTAAGAAAATCAAATCATCTAATCATATGCTAAGCATCATAATATAGAGATGCATCAAATACACTAACATCATCTAAACATGATACCCAAGCATTCCAATAAGAGCATAAATCTCAAAAAAGTATATTCTAGAACTTAAAGTACCAAGTGAAAACATCTAGCAATAGTCACACTAGGACAATAGGCTATCTTTGTACACCATTCTGTAGTAGTGGTATAGGTAGTTATGCCTCCCAACCATGTGAAACTTGTAGGCCCATTCCTGTCATGTTGATGGAGATAATGATCCAACCATAAACACACATAAAATAAACATCCATGGTTATTACTCATGCCAGACAGTGATGATGATTGAAACTGAGAACATGAGACTATGCAAGTACTATAGGTCCTAGTAAGACACTTAATGGGTTACTATGTAGCATCTGACAACATGGAGAGTTGCTTGGCATTAGAAAGACCAACCTCATAATTGTGCAAACTCAACTTCCCAATGGAAGGCTCTCAAATTGGGACATTTTATTATCTTAATTTTTATTATCACCCAATGTTTCATTTAGTTATCACTTGATTAAAACTTCCTCTACCAACCCTATGGGAAATGGTCACTACGCTACAAGATAGAACTCCCTTCCATGTGCTATCCTACCCTACCCATGCTCATCCAATGATGAGTGCCCTTAGGCATGCATATTTCCAACCCAAACCTAGATGATCATAACTCAACTAAAATACAAATGGGTGATCGAGCCTTGCAAGTCACCTAGTAAATATACACATAAGTACTCATGTGTGGCACACCACCATCATGAAGATCATAACACAAAGACTAGATGAGAACACAAGCGAAAAATATCACTAAACTGAAACTAAGCTTGGGACAACAGATTTGGCACATATCCCAATGTACCATAAAAGTGAATAAATAATCTAAATTGCATCTTGATGGATGATCTAGGGCCATGACAAACATCATGCCAATAAAACCTAAAAAAATAGGGTAGTATACAAATCAAGGTAAAAACCAAAAACTAGAAAAGTTAAAAAATAAAACCCATTTGGTCTTAGGGAAAAAAATCAATGAAAATCCAATAAAATTTAGGTTCAGACATTGTATGCAAAAATGGCCAACATAACGGTGTGAAACCCCAAACTCTCATCTCTAAAATGAGGAAAATGTTCATACTTGACTAACCAAGTAGAACCAGCAAATAGAAATGAAGGGAAACGCTAGTTCTCACCCTCCTAACAAATAGCTACTAGAAACATGACCAAAAATCAAATTGAAACACAAAAATGGGAGAGCCCTACCTGACAGCAAAAGGAGTAGAAATAGGAAACAACACAATAAAATAAATAACCCACAAAAGTTGTCAGAAATCATGACAAAGAAAGGTCTCCTTGAGCTGGATCTAGTGAGATTGACCTTGTGAAGATCCCATGCCCATATCTCTCACAATGAATAGAAATGTAATCCTCCAGAAGAGGATTTTGGAAAAAGCTCTTAAAATCTCAATTTCAAAAAGTGAGAAGTGAAGAATTAATTTCCTCTTTCAATATTTATTCACTTTTTGAGTGAATAATTGATTGGGGTAAATAACTAGTTAAACTAGCTAGACCCCAAATAGACAAAAATGAAAATAGGATATTCCAAGTAATGTGAAACTCTAAATGTACAGACATGTTCACTGATCTAACCACATAATGTAAATAAGTATGGATTTATCAAATCACTAGAAGTTTTAATTTTTCATTTAAATAAGATACGTTGACCATACAAGGACGACATTGGTAAAATATGAACAATCGAATCACTAACTCCATGTTTCATTGCCAAGGATATAAATCCTGCACACTAAAACACAAAATCAAGTGAAATTTCACATAATAACATATTTGAAGCAATAAATTCATTAAATGACCTAATTTAAACATCAATTCAGATACATTGAAATAATTCATTTACATCACTCACATTTGAATAAAGCATAACAAAGCAAGAATGAAGTAAATCACCATATCATTTAGTCCAAAACATATAACATAATCAGAGATATGTCCAAATATTGAATAAACCAATATCATCATAAAAAATATTGTCATCTCAAATTGGCATCAACATGCAAATATGATGAACTAAACAACATAAAGATTAACATCTATGATACTAAAATCAAGGTATAATATCTAACCCTTAGGCCATCTCAAATGCAGAAATATTAACATGAGCAACAAGTATCTCTCAGATCCAAAATAAACAAGGTATATTGCAAACACAAGAGGCACTACATCCTCCCCTACTATGCATAAGCTTACTCCTAGAAGTAGGCAAAAAGATAGGGGTAAAATCCTCTCAAAATGTTGCATCTTCCCAAGTAGTAAAGGTCTCATTGCTCCCTTACGTGCCCTATATCATGACCTCTCAAAGTTAGTCTCAGATGCTAAAGGATATGTATGGGCTCCAAAGAAAGCTACCTATCCTCCACCTATAAGGAATCCCAATCAAGAACATGGGTCAAATCAGGAATATACTATCTCAAAGCAGAAACGTGGAAAACATCATGGATGTGAAATAGGCTAGGTGGCAATGCTAGTTGATAAGAAATAGGATTGATCCTCTTGAGGATCTCAAATAGTCCTACAAAACATGGCATCAACTTAGAGCCTTTCCCATAATAAATAGGGCTCTTCCTTGGATGCACTCTCAAAACACCCTGTCACCAACAGAAAAGTGACAATCCAAACAATAGGCATTTGCATACTTCTTCTACCTATCCTAAGTAGTAACCAAATGCTCTCTAATACAAATAACTTTTTTCTCTATATCCTAAAGCATCTCTAGACCCAAAATTACTTAGTCTTCTAAGTGATCCCAACTCAAAGGGGTATGGCATGGTCTATTGTACAAGGCCTAAAAAAGTGACATGCCAAGAGAACTATGATACACGTTGTTATATGAAAACTCAACAAGGTATAAATAATCTTCCCACTTCACCTATCTATCCATAACATACCTATGAAGCATATCTTCTAGAATCTAGTTCACTCTCTTAGTTTGGTCATTGGTCACTAGGTTATAAGCTGAACAAAAATTGAGTTATGCACCCAAAGAATGCCTGAGAGACATCCGTAGTGCTGAAGTAAACATTGGATCTCTATCTGAAATAATCCGATGAGGGATTTCATGCAAATGAACAATATCCCCCAAGAAAACATGTGCCACAAAAGAAGTTGTGTAGGATGCTCTCATGGGTGAAAAATATGCTACCTTGGACACTTGTCAACTATCACCATAATATAATCACATTGATGTGATGACATAGGCAACCCTATGATAAAATTAATAGATATATATCTCATTTCTACTCTAGAATGGCATACAACTACAAAAGACCTACTAGATGCTAATGCCCTACCTTTACTCTCTCACACTCAAGACATTAATCAATGAAATCAACAACATCATGCCTCATCCCTGCCTAAAAGTACAAATATTTAAGATTGGTGTGCATCTTCTTGATGTTGAGATGTTCAGAATATGATGCACGATGTGCTTCTAACAAAACCAAAGTACAAAGATCACCTAACATTGGTACATAGATCCACCCCAAGTGTTGTATTAGTCCATCAAAATCAAGAAAGAAACCTAAAAATTTCCCCTCGAGGATACGTCTAGACTTGATCTCCACCCTCACCTCTTGATACCAACTGTCACTAGGCAAGGCCTCTGAGATATAGCCTTGAAAATCCACTCCTAATGACAACATTGATATCTCATCCATGATGACATTCTCTTTTCCTTTAATGTAGTGAACATCAAAGTCATATTTACATAGGAATTCCATCCAATGGTGTTGTCGTGCATTTAGGTTCAACTAAGTAAAGATACATTGAAAGCTCCTATGATCTTTATGCAAATCAAACTTGTGTCCCAAAAGGAAATGCCTCCAATGAACTAGATCATGCACTACAACTAAAAGTTCCAAATCATGAGTTGGGTAGTTAAACTCATGATCCTTGAGTTTCCTAGACTTGCAAGCAATCACTTGACCATCCTGCATCAACACCACACCCATGCCTTCCAATGAAGCATCTGTGCAAACCTTGAAATCACCTATAGGATTTGAAACTACAAGGATTGGTACACTTTTCAAACACTCCTTAAGACCAATGGAAGATGCCTCACACTAGTCTAACCAAACATACTTCTTCCCTTTCCACTAAAGAGAAGTGATGGAATGAGATACACGTGAAAAATCCTTCACAAAGTGATGGTAATAACCTGCCAATCCTATGAAACTTTGAACCTCAAAAACATTAATGGGTACTGGCCAATCCATGATAGCTAAGATTTTCTTTGGATCCACTACAATACCAGAAACAATGATAATATACACCAAATACTTTACCTCTTACTAGAAGAATCCAAATTTACCAAAATTGTCATACAATTGATGATTTTGCAAGCATTGCAACACTTGGTGTAAACGGACCTCATGTTCCTCTATAGTCTTTGAATAGATCAGTATGCCATCCAAGAATATAATCACACATTGATCAAGGTATGTGCAAATACTCCATTCATAAAGTTCATGATCACCAATGGTACATTGGTTAAACCAAAGGGTACAACCATGAACTCATAATTCCCATATCATGTATGAAAAGTTGTCTGATGAATGTCAACCTCCTGAATAAAAAGTTGATGGTATCCTGACTTAAGATCAATCTTCAAGAACACTTGCACTCCCTGCATCTAATCAAATAAGTTATCAATCTTTGGCAAAGCATATTGGTTCTTCACCATCACCTTATTCAACTACGAGTAGTCAAGGCATACACACAATGACTCATCTTTCTTCTTCACAAAGATGACTAGTAAACCCCATGGGGATACACTAGGATGAATATGGCCCTTGGCCAACAATTCCTCCAACTATAATTTGAGCTTACTCAACTCTTGAGTAGTAATGTAGTAAGGAGCTCATGAAATTATCTTTGATCCTAGCATGAGATTGATCAAAAAATCAATGTCATGTTGAGGTGGCATACCTAGTATCTCATCAGGAAACACATCTGCATATGAAGGAGTGGGTGATCATCAAGTGTTATTGTATAGCTCTTGGCTTCCTCAAGATCATTGACGAACACAACAAATATCTGACATCTATGGAAAAAGCTATTAGAAATTAAAAATCAATTAAATAAAGCCCAAAGACCCTTTTAAAAAAACCACAAAAAGCCTTAACAACTTCACGACAATGTGAAACTTTAAATGCACTGACACATTCATTGGTCTAATCACATAATGAAAATGAATCTAGATTTATCAAATCACTAGAAGGTTTAATTTAACATTTAAATAAGATACATTGACCATTTAGGGATGACATTGGTAAAATATGAATAGCTAAATCACTAACTATTTACATATCAGTCAAGTTTATTATTAGTGACATACACTTATTAGATTCTATAGAGCTACTGAACTCATTGAACAATTTAAAGTGTTTTCCATGTAATTTAGTAGCCACCGAGTTCTACAATTGCTACCAAGTCCTTTGGACTAATCCTAGTGGTTATCGAGTAGAATCTGTTAGTATGAAGTCTAGCAATTCAAACTATGCATTTTAGTATAAATCGAGTTTATTAGTGGTTACTAAGCATTGCAGTGTCTACTAAGTTCATAGTTCATGTGATACAAAGCTAGTGTTAGCCAAGCTACTTTATGCTTACCAAGTGATTCAGTGTTTGCCGAGTTGCGCAATATCTACCGAGTCACCAGTGCAAATCAAGTTCAAGACTACTTGAAAGTGATTAATATGGACCAAGCTTCTACATCTATCGGCTTCTATGTCTATCAAGTGCATGATGATGCCGAGCATTGATAGTGGATTCCAAGTACCAAAATCTCACTGAGTCATTCTTTAGAACCTGAGGATCTTCATGTGGGCCAACTTTGTAATATTTGTGTTAACTTGTATCATGGTTGACTTTGTAGTTTGTATATTTGGATTGATATATATATATATATATATATATAATGTAATTGACATATCTATCATAAAAAGGTGATCAATACACTAAGGAATCTATATCAGCAAACTCAATTGTAAATTAGAGATCTACTACTTTATCCTAATAGGTAAACTAGTCAAAATCCTTTAACAAGGTAGACCTAATAGTAATTCATAAATCTCTTTACCGAGTGCATACTTCATTTTATGTTTGTAAATCCTCTCACAAGGTGGACCTAGTAGTCCTAATTTCTCTCAACAGGGTAGATCATCAGAAGTGATCAATGTAAGCCTTAATAGGCCAACTTTATGCTACAATACTAAAGTTTATGGGTATCATCCCCACCCCAATTTTGCTTTCTATTTGGAAGGTTTTTGGGTCACCAAATCTTTGTATTCAAGTGTTATGGATGCTTTCATGTTTTTAGTTTCTCATGCATGCAATTAGATCAAATATGATGAATCAAGTGCTAATTGGATTGTTTGATTAAAATTGTTAAAGTTTTAGAAGTTACTGATTCACCCCTCCCCTCTCAGTAACTTAGCATAGTCTTGAATATTTTCAACAATTGGTATCAGATCTTTGTGGTTCTCAGGATAAAGTTTAATAGCTTGAGAAAAGATCAAGGATTTGGAGATATTCAGACTTGACAAAGCTATTGACAATGAAAAGTTGGATCTAGAAATGGCCATTGCCCAACTCAAGAAAGCTAAGGAGAAACTTTCCCAATCCCTAAAAAGAAGAAAGGAACTTGCAAATCAAATGAATAATAATCTCTACATTGAAGAAAGAATTCAATACTTTCACCCATCATGCAGCTCAGATGAAGCAAATGATGCAATCAAGGGACTCCTAGAGAAGAATGGTTTCCTGCAAGAAGAAGTAAGAAAGCTAAAAAGAGAACAAGAGATTTAGTCAGTAAGGTTATGTGAATTCTTGGAATAGAGAAATAAGATAAAAGAAGAGTTGGATGGAAGGAACAATTAAATCTAGAACCAATCCATTTAGCAAGAAGACCTTATTGATCAGCTCTCCAATACAAATGAGGAAATCATGAGCCTGAGATTTGAAAATGAAAGAATGAGGAATGATCTAAATTCTAAAATACAAATCAATAAAAGAATAAAAAAATGTTATGAGATCTGAAGGAAAAATCAATGAAAGATTGAGGAATGATATAAACTCTAAGAAGAAAATCAATGAGAGAATGATGAAATCTCAAGCAGACATGGATCAACTGAATGAGAAAAATTGATGTAAGAAAAAAGGAAAAGTAAGAATTGGATACAAAGAAGAAGGTGAATCCTCCAAACAAGGTGCTCAAAAGAATAAAAGACCTACTTCCAATCACTATGGTAGATAGGTCATACATCAAACAAATGTTGGAGCAATGAAAAAGAAAAATTCAATGAAAAATGCTACAATTGCAATCAGTATGGTCATAGGGCTAATGAATGCAAAGAGAAACCAAGATTTGAAGGCAACTATCATAAATGTAAGAAGCATGGACACAAGGTATCAGAATGTAAAACAAAGACATTGAATCCTATAGAGAAAATTGTGAAAGCAATATTTGGTTAGGACTATAATACCTAGTGTAGATGTCATTATTGTGGAGAATTTGAACACACTGGTATACATTTTGTTAAACATCATATGAGAAAAAGAGATAGCACCAAAAGATGTTTCATTTCTATAGAACTTGGTCATCTTGCCAAGAATTGTATGAATACCAGTAGAATTAAAGATGAGAAGAAGGAAAAAGTTGATAGCATCTAAAAGAAAATGAGATAGAAATGGATTCCTAATTCTACCAAGGATATTGGTCCAAGTAATGATGGTCAAGTCACTCAAGAATTGAGTGACTCTACCATTTCCAATTAAGTTCTCAAGGGAGAAATAGAACTAGGCTATCAAAAAGACATCTAAATTAGTTCTAGTTGAAAGGTGACAAAGATCCAAATCTATATTCAAGATACAAAGAGATCACTAAGAAAGATCGATATCAGTTATTACCAAGTTACTATTGGGCAATCATTATGCACGAGGTCAATGGTAGGAATCCATTATGCAATTCCTCTCTTGAAAAGCTAATATTTTTGGGATCAACTCCAAGGTTCAATATTTGTCTTGTGATGTAGCAAAATCCACTCAGTTGAAGATAAATGTGATTGTTCACAAGGAGGCCTTTGCCAGTTCTATTTTGATCTTGAAATGAAGTAAAATCTATCTGCTATCTCAAAATAACACACAAAAGAACAATGTTTTGTATTTTCTATTTTTCAATGAATGCAATCTAATAATGCAACTAAAATGAGTTCCTATTCTAACAAGGGGTTAGCAAAGAAAATAACAAGATTGAAAGCAAATAATATGAAATAGAAATAACATGAAATTGAAAAACCTAACTAACATAAGCTATAGAAAACAACACACTACGAGTTAAGTTTTTGAATAAATTGGTAGGAAACCAATGAAAATAGGAGTAGTGCTTCCTAGAATCCACTGATGCAATCATTGATGGGAAATTTCAATAAATGAATGATGTTTCACTCTTCATCAAATCACAAGGCCACAAAAAGTATGCTCATGTCAGACAAAAAGTTATGTAGGCACGATTTGATTATCTCTTCTCAAGCTCGATACATCAGTGGAATTCATAAATTTGTAGCAAACAACAGAACTAAAAAATTTCACAACCAGAAACAATGCAATAAACCTTTGTCTCAATCACAATTCCATGAACAAAATTTACAAAATAATGAAACATTCAGGCAAGAATCACTACACTCCAAATGTGAGCACCAAAAGCATAATTTTATTACATAATAATGGCAGCCCTTGTTATATATTACAATGGGGTATTTATAAGAAATCATCTCCTCAATTTGTGTTGAGAGTGAGAGATATCTTCATGCAATAAAATGCTTTTAAAACATTAAAACAAACTACATATATAAAATCTAACAATTAATCTGGTTCTTAGAGGGACTCCATCCATATTTTATTTATTAATTGAATGCATGATCCCTTTACATGTGAAAAACAAAGAAATTATGAGAGAGAAAGCATGAGAAAGCTCCAAGCTAAAGTGGAAGTGTCTGGAAGTGCCAAAATAGAAGTTGATCCTTCATTAGGCATGTGTCAAAGTTAAACTACCACCAAAATGCATTTTCAATGCATGGAAAGAACTATTTTTGGAATAAGTAGTTTACTATTGGTGCACCTCTGAATTATAGAGCTGCAGACCTCAACAGGGTCAAAATCTCTAAATTTTACTAAGTGTTAAAATTGAAACTCTGGCATCTGGGTTTTGTTCTTCTTTATCCCAAAGCTATTTTTGGATGTTTTCCCTTGAATTTCTCTATCATATTAGTAATATTAGCCTTATCTAGAAGATCTAAAGCCTCATATTTATCTTTTACCTTCTGTCTATAATTGTCTACCTCAATCTAGGTACCAACAAAATCCCTGAGTTTGGTATCCAACTCTAACAAGGCTTCTTCTATCCTGAAGGCTTGTTAGATGTCCTCATCATCAGCAACCTCCACAAAAATCTTCTTGAAATTCTCTACTACTATCTCTACAGGTTACAACTTTTCTTGTTCCTCATCTTCAAAAATATCCAAGCATGCATCACTCTAGTATCTCTTTGCTTCCAAAATTTTCTCTTAGGCTTGGTCCTTGAGCCGATGAATCTCCTCATGTAATGTTCCAATTACCTTATTTCTATCTACTATCTTTTCTATCCAATCATCAATCATATCTAATTCTTCTCCAGTATATGAATCAATCAAAACCCAGTATCTTTGGCCATTTATGACTTGCAGAGTTTGTAAATCCTTACTCCAGGCACATACTTCATCCATAATACTAAAGTCCTACTTCAAAATTACTACAATTTTATTCACATTCTCCTACGCAACATGTAGTAACTTCAAATTCCCTATGATGATCATAACACCTTTCTCCTCAAAACTTTCTTGCCACTCCTGACAAGCCTTCAAAAATGGATCAAGTTGTACACCTCCCCCTTCTCTAAGTATAGTGTTCAAGGTCTAATATGGGTCTTTACGATCTACAGGACCAACTACTTCAACTAGATATCCCTTTAGGATCTCAACCTTCCTTCGAAGTGGTTGGAGTTCGGCCTCATCCTATTCCATATGCTTAAGGACCTCTTTGACTCCTAGAGTCATCATTAATCAAGTTGAATCCTATGTAGGCCTCCCCAACATAGCATCCTTCAATTCATAATCCTCAAGACTGAGGCCTTCCACATCTGTGCCTTCAGGAGGGAGAGCTACTTGTGCAAATAGTTCCTAGTTCCTTGTACTAGTGATAAATGCCAATGGCATTGCCTCGTGTGATGGAGACTTAGGTTTGTTCAAAATCTCTACAATGTCACAAATGTCTTCTTATGAAGCATGAAATTAAAATTTAGTACTCCTCATTATTTCCTTTTGGATCCATCTAGGGATGCGTCCTACTAAGGACCTAGCTCTTGATGAAAAAGGAGTATGTTCTGCAACTTCCTTCCCTTTTTCACTCCTGCTCAAAGTTGTATCCTATTGGGAGGGCTCTTCTTATATATCCTCAATCTTAGTAGACCCTGTAGCTTGAACCTCAGTGTCTTGGGAAGGTGATTGAGAATATTCCACCATTTTTCCCTCCTTTGATACTACATTGGTCACCATTTTTTTTGGTTGCTCTTTTGATGATGGTTCCTTCTAAACCTACTCTTCCACTAAACTCTAAGGTGGAGTCACCAAGCCCTATTCTACCACTGTAACTTGTGGTGGAGATGGAGGAGTAATATCAGGACCCTGTGTATCTGGTGGCATTTGCATCTAGTCTTCTTGTTGAGGTTCACCTATAAGGGTGTCCCTGATCTTATCCCCAATCAATTTTGTACCTATAGGCATAAAATCAAAATCTAACATTGAGAAAACATCATCACTCTCTTCACTTTTCTCATCCACCCACTACTGTACTTCATCTTTCGAAGAAGAGAGTTCTAAGGGTTCTACTTGAGTGGATGGTGGGGTACCCATGGCACTCTTTCTCCTTTACAACTCTATGGCTCTATCTAGCTAAGTTCTTCCCTATAGGGGCACTTTTTCCTCTTCCTCTTCTAATTTTATTTCTTCCTCCTCTTCATCTCCCTCTAGAATGGTTTTGGGAATAGATGGATTAGGCACTAATCTTCTACTAGTCCATTTCCTTTTCTTTATCTAAGTCTTAATCCTCTTCTTATGTTTCTTTGGGATAGAAGGAGAAGCTAGCTCTTCTTGTCCAAGAGGAATGGAGGCCTATGGAATCTCACCCTCTTCTAGTTGGCTAGACACAATGGGAGGCAATTGATGTTCATCCTGACTTGAGTAGCTCCAGTATCATCAAACCCTTGTGCACTCTATTCTTGCTACTGGGGAGGCACTTGTTCTTTAGCCTATTCTATCTGAATCCTCTAAGGGGAAATCCTCTTTCTTTTATTCTTTCCCTTCCTTTTAGGAGGGTGATAATATCCAATCGAGTGATCAAGCTGGTACACTATCTCTAGCCTAATAGGAGACTAGGTCGCAAAGGTGGGAATTATGACTTTCTTCCCTCTACCTCTTTCTGGGCGAGCATGTGCATGAAAGATCACTATATCAAGAATTGGATCAAGTGGAAAAGGTTTCTTGATCCAATCCTTCATCATTCTAATGACATGCCTCACTCAATGATTAATATCATCAACCTCCTTTCTGTTAACCTTAGCATTCATAATGGATCTTTCACACTTTTTGTATGCATTGAACAGGGGGTCTAGTAACTCTTTAGAATCTTGTTGCTTCATTTCCTCTAGGATGTTCAACTAGAGAGCCTTTTCTACTAGATACAATAGTCCCTAATGCTAACATTGTAGTTATTTATGGCATTCATCCAATGATCTTCAACAACATCCTCATGATGGAAGTCCTTTCCTACTAGACTCTCCACTCTCCCAATGTTGTCAAAATAGGGTCGGAGAGAGTTGTATTCTTTGAGGGGATAGTTCTCCCATTCCCACTTGAAGGATAGAATGTCTTGCTTCTGCTTCACCTGATATGGTCTAATGACCAATGACCATGCCCAACAAGGTCTTTGTTGTCTCTTTATCTTCTCATTGGCTGACTCAATTTGCCAAGAAATCTCCAATAGCACTAGTTTTTCACTTGAGTATCTTGTGAGCTTCTTAGGATTGATGGATGCACCAGCTACTTGCAGATATGTGAATGTCTTGAACTGGATGAAGTAGGCTTTGAGAACTATGATTTTTGCTTTGGCTTCATTGGATAACCTCTTCCCATAGTCTCCCTCAATGAATTGAATGTTTTCAAAGATGAATATGTCATTCATGATTCTATATTCCTTACTCTATGCTGAGAGCTTCTTCTTCACCAACTGAGGGTAGACTATATATGGCCAGGCATTGGGATCTTGCATACTACCTTTCCTATACAAACCAGGGTAGTTTGTCACCCTAGCTAGGAGTAGGTATACCATGTAAGAAGTCATGTAAAACTTCTTCTTGTCTTTTATTGTCCTCAACTATTCACACAAATTTTCAATTAGTGTGGTGGCCCAATCTAGTGGTATCTTGGCCTATCTGATGGTCTCAATGAAATTGACCATGAAGGTACTGAGGTGGCTCACTATGGGTAAGCCCATGACTTTGCTTAAAATAATGATAGAGTATCCAATGTCCTCCTTCATGTGTCCTTGAGTCATCTCTACTTTCCTAGTTATCCTTCCCTGAGGAGGCTTCTCAATGAGGTAGGAGGACTAAATGATGTCAATCACTTCTTGTTGGTGTTCCTTGTACCATCTCTTAGCTACTTCATATGAGAGTATAATGAACTATTCTTCTCTTGGGAGATGGAAGACCCTCTCAATGTTATCGAGTCAGAGGTCCAACACAACTTCTCATGTGATGCTCTTGACCACTCTCTCATCAGCAACAAAATGTTGCACCAATGTCATGATTAGTTCTACTAACTACACCGACACTAGATGCAACATTGCATTCACCAACCTAGAACGGATCAAAGAGGAGACTAGAGCTGATCTCTTAGTGGGCTTGTTGCAAATTCTTAATAATTCTCCCAAATCCATGTGTCCCAAGTTAGTGTCTGAGATTTCTACATGATCATCATGAAATCTTGACTCTGAGGGAACACCTTGGAACTTGAAAACTATGGGTTTGGGAGCTACTCTGGATGTGGACGCCTTTTGATCACCTAGACATTGTGAAAAAAACATTTATCAATTCAAATAATAAAGATTCGAAATAAAATGTAAAAGCTCTAAATTTAAATAAACATAAAGGAAAATAAAATGCCCAATTTAGGCATTTTTATTTATTTTTTCTTTTATTATTATTATTATTTATTTTTACTTTTAAATCTATAATTTTTTTATTTTCTTTATATATATATATATATTTTTTTTATTTATTAAAGCAAGATGGAGAACAAAAAAATGTGCGCCATACGCATGAGTGTGAAAGCGGGTTTGAAAGCAAGCGCGCAGTGCCAAAGGGTGCATAGTGTGCATCATTAGGGTTCATGCGGCGCCATTGTGAGAAAGGGCACATGGTGGTGTCACTTTAGGGCATGCATTACCAAAGTGGGAGAGGGTGTGCAATGCCACAGTGGAGCATGGGCGCATGGCACCATAGTGAGTTGTGCAGCACCGTTAGTAGAGTGACTGAGGGTGCTTCGGTGCCAATGTGGGGGTCTGTAGTGTCATTAGCAGGGGATCAAGGGTGTGTAGTTCCATGTGAGTAGCACGCAGCATTGTGGAAGTAAGGGGCACATGGCACCATGTGGATAGTGTGTGGCACCATGGGTGGTGTAGAAGAAGGTGTCGGTGGTTATGGTGGGGCACGCAACGCCAAAGTGCCACGATGCCAAAGGACCTGCACATAGAATAGTAGAGGAGGTGAGGTTTTGATGTGTTATCTTAAGCACACAAAGGAAACAAAACTTAGTGAAGGAAATGTCTGAGTAAAAAGATGAAGGGAGGGGGTTTTATAACCCCCTCCGTTGGGCGGGGTACACATCATGCTCTTCACCCATGCGCGCGTTATGTGTGACGCAATCTTTTTATTTATTTATTTTTTTAAAAACTTTTATAATAATTAATTTTTTTAATTTTTTTATATTTTTCCAATTTTTTGATTTTTTTGTCCTTTTCTAATTTTTTTATTTTTTCATGTTTTAAAAAAAAAAAATTGTATTTTTTAATTTTAATGACTTTTGACTTCTAATATTTTCTCTTGACTCTAGAACTAAGTTCAAGAGTTGGAAAAAAAGGGTAGGGTGTCCCCATTCCTAGTGAGGAATGGGACATGTGTTGTGAGACCACAATAGTTACCTTCTCTATTGAGTAAGGTCAGGTCATAGAATCTACCGAGCAAGGTCGAGAGTAACAAAAGCACTTATGGTTATCAAATCATTAAAATATCACCAAGTAATCAATGCTATGTAGTGGATGATAACTGTTAGCTTATCTACTTTCATACTAAGCATTAATGGCAAAATTTTATCAAAAGGCATGGAATTGAATTCATTTCTTACCATGAATTTTTGAGTGCTATTGTGAAGAGTTATTTTTAGTGCAATCAAAGTGACTTGAGCAAATTTTTGCAAAAAAAATTCAAAGTTCTCTTAAGCTACCAAGAAAAAATGGCATCCAGTAGTAGCAAGGTCAAAAGAGGATCTAACATGTTGGTTTGAGGAGTTGAATGGCAAGCATTGGATTTCAAGCTTACTCTCGCAGTTGCTAAAACTGTAGACCCAAGCAGATCTCAATCCCAAATCCCTCCTAAGGTACTTCTTGTTAATGACATTCATACTCATTTTAAATGTGCTATTCAAGAAATTGGTACTCTAGAGATGGATGATGCCCTCGATTAGTTATGTGTTGATGGAACCCTAAAACTTGAGCATCAACATCTAGAAGAAAAAGGGTTGACACATATCCCCCATATGCCCCAAGAATTTCAAATCAAATGGATTAGGTTTATCCTTAGCTGAGTGCATAATGGAGAATTGTGGTTAGAGCAACCAATTCTAATAACAAAGAAGATGATTCATTGAATCACTAGCCTCCCCATGCTAGCCAAAGCTAAAATGAAAAAAACCCTAGGTCAAAAAAAGTTGGAAAAGAAAACCCTAGCTAAGTGGAATGGCAAAGGTATGAAAATAAGCATTGTTATAGATGCAAAATTAAAATTTGGAATTCATGTTATTGTGCATAAGATATATAGTTCAAGTCATCTTAACAGTGTGTCATGTGAAGCCATGGATTTGACATATAAAGTGGTTAAGAAAAACTTATCTTATGACCTTGGCAACCTATTGTTGAGGCAATTCAATAAAAACATGAAAAGTATTAGAACATCAAAGAACAACCTGTGAAAATTTGGTTTATTTTTAGCCTATCTATTCTTTTATGTCCAGAAGTTCTTCCCTTCTATTGCAGAAATGGGTGAGAACTATGCCAGCATCATGAACAACTACTTCAATGTATTGAAATAGAAAATGAACAATAGGTTTAGGATTTCAAAGAATTTAGTTGAAGACTATAAGGATGATGTATGCTTCATGGTGGACAATGACAAGGTATATATCTAGGTAGTTATGCCTAAAGTTGTGTGGGTAAAACCTCTTGGCTATGAGGTAAACATTGACGAAACCAAGGATATCATTGAAGCCCTTGTCAATGAGCTTATTGATCCCAAGGCCCCTTATTTTGGAACTTGTAATGAAGCTAAGGCCAGAATAGAGCTAGAAATAAAGCTCCCATAGGCGGTTAACAAAGGGAAGAGAAGGATAGCAAAGCTATAATCAAGTACACCTCTCTTGTTAATCGAGGCCAAAGGTGAGGATGCAAAAGATGTAGAGGATGAGGAAGAATCTAATAAAGAAGAAGAACCTTTGAAGAAAAAGGGTAAGGTCATCATCACCAAGCTTGCAAAATCATCCACTACAGTCTTCACAAGGAGGTCACAAAAGAAACAAAGTGACATTGTATTCAGTAAACCTCCACCCACCTTCTAGGATAGGCTAAAGCAATTGGAAGGAGTAGGAATAAAAAATTTTGAATCATTAAAATATGAGATCAGGATTGAGACTTAGTAGAAACAAATTGAAGACTTGGTGTTCAATAAAATTGGTAAGTGGAAGTACTCACTATATCAGCTCACTTCTCAAGTCCCCAGTGAATTGATAGAAAAGATAAAGCCAAGATGGGATTTTGCTATGTAAATAGTCAAAGACATATGTGCACAAACCCTAAGGTAGTTACTACCAAGCATATCAGATGCTAAGGTGAAAGAGTCATTAAAGAAAAATGAAGAAAAACTTACTCTAAAGTTTAATACTTTTTTGGTTTTGATCAAAGACATTGAGCATGTTGTTAGAAATGCTACAAACACTTGGAAAAATATTTATCATCTTCATAAACCAAGTGAATTTCTAGTCAAAGTAAAGGATGATGATGAAGAAGAAGATAAGGAGAAAGATGAGGAAGAAAATGTTAAAGAAGTGACTAACTTTTATAATGAGGAAGATGAAGAGGATCAAGGTTTAGAAGCTACCAACGAAGAAAAGCAAGATGATGAGGAGATTTACCCAATCAAGATAGCTATAGTATTCATTGCCTCACTTCCTTACTCCCCAAGTAAACCATTGACTACATCAAGTATGGAGATAACTTCAGCAAGTTTGGTTGTGATTACTAGTGATACATCAAATGTCCAATCACTCTTTGCCCCAACTCAACTTAGCATATCATTGACAGAAGTAACTTCTACTTCATCCATTGAGCTATAGACTCCTTCTTCCTCTACTAAATTAAGTACTTTAATTTTCACTTCTCCAATTTTGGCTTCTTTAGTTTTGAGTACATTAGTGGTAAGCCCTCTAGTTTTGTCTACTTCAGTTTTGGACTCTACAATTTTGACTTCATCAATTTTGGATTCTTCAAGAATTTTTGTAAGTATTCCATCAGTCAATATAGTATTAGTTTTTACTATAAGTCTAAGTATGTCTTCTATTGTTTCCATTTTGGGTACAAAAGCAATAAGTGCAAGGAAAATTGAGCCTAAGGTTCAACCGAGTACAAAATTTTTGGGGAAAAGAAAGGAGATAGAAGAAGACATAGATTTAGATGAGGAAATAGTAATCCCCAAATGGGATATTTACAATATTTCTATAGGCCAAATGCACACATTTGGTGAATTCCTCTAGAAAAAGGCTAAGCAACAATGATTAGGAGAGGAGAGAGACATAGAGTATAAGATAATAGAACATGCTGAGAATATTTTGACTAAGGCAATAGGAGTAGAGGTTGATTCTTCTCAACCTATTTTGTATTAGCTAACAGATGCAGTTCAAAAATTCAATGAGGACACCAATGGTCAAGATAAACTATTGAAAAGGCTTAAAAAATAATAATAAAGTGTTGGAGCACATTGCACAAAAAATAGCCATTTATCAAGTTGAGCTTTCTATAATCTTGGTCAATCTTGAGGCGTCCTATTCAAATGTGTCATCACTTTTTGGAAAACTATGTGATGTCCTTGAGTATTCAAAGGAAATAAAGGAAAAACTATCCAAAATTGATATAGATCTAAAGGCAAGTGCTCAACAGCTACAACTTGACCCTAGTTCAAGCTTTGCACATTTCAAGAAAATCATTTTTTTGTCAAACATGCAGGCTGAATTGTTAAGAGAAGAACATGGATCTGCTCAACATTGATTAACATACAGAATATGATCCTTCCAATCATGGATGCTATGTAGAAACATATTTTATATTCAAAGAATCTGATCCATGATAATAACTTCTCTATTGCAGACCACATGATTGAACTATCAGTAAAGGTGCAAATTGCACTAAATACATGCAAGGTCTTGCAAGAAAATTAGGATAAAACCTTGGTAATCACTCTCGAGGTACATTCTGAATTCTTATCTCATTTTTGTGTCTTTATGTAAATAAGTTAGAATAAATCTTTGGATCTATTGTCAAAAAGGGGGAGAAATGTTACATGTATATGGGAGAAAATTTATATTAAAGAAAGCCACATAGTATGGGGGAGAAATATGTTATGGTAGAGAACTCCTGTATATACCTTACAAAGATCAATTTTAAAAAATCTCAAAAATATAGTATACTCTACCAAGCTAGTATCACATGGTGATGAATACAAGGTATTCCATTTTGGATAAGAAGTGTTTTTGTCACTAATGCCAAAGGGGGAGATTTTTGACATATCAGTCAAGTTTTTTATTAGTGACATGCACTTATTTAGATTCTATATAGCTACTAAGCTCATTGAATAGTTTAAAGTTTTTTACATGTAATTTAGTAGCCATCGAGTTCTATAGTTGCTACCGAGTCCTTTGGACTAATCCCAATTACCAAGTAGGTTTAGTTAGTGTGAAGTCCAGCAATTCAAACCATGCATTTTAGTATACACTAAGTTTATCAATGGTTACTAAGCATTGCAGTTTCTACCGAGTTCAAAGTTCATGTGATACAAAGTCAATGTTAACTGAGCTACTTTATGCTAACCAAGTGATTCAATGTCTACCAAGTTGTACAATATCTATTGAGTCACTAGTATAGACCAAGCTCAAGACTACTTGAAAGTGATCAATATAGACTGAGCTTCTATGTCTATCAAGTACATGATGATGTTGAGCATTGATAGTGGATATCAAATATCAAAACCTCATAGAGTCAATCTTCAGAACCTATGTATCTTCATGTGGGCTAACTGTGTAATATTTGTGTTAACTTGTATCATGGCCGACTTTGTAGCTTTTATATTTGGATTGATATATATATATATATATATATATATATATATATATATATATATATATATATATATATGTAATGTATTATATCATATCCAATGTAAGAATGCAAATGTGAAATATGCATGTGAATGTGGATGTGAAAAGTTCAAGTTTTGAATGTAGTAGATAAAGAATTGTAAAGGCCGTAATAGTATACGGAGCAGTAGAGACATATCTATCACAGAAAGGTGATTAGTACACTAAGGAATCTCTGTCAACAAACTTAGTTGCAAATCAAATATATACTGCTTCATCCTAATAGGTGAACCAGTCAAAATCCTTTGACAAGGTAGACCTAACACTCTTTCATAAATCTCTTTACTAAATGCATAATTCATTTTATGTTTATAAATCCTCTTACAAGGTGGACCTAGCAGTCCTAATTACTCCTAACATGGAAGATCATCAATAGTGGCCAATGTAAGCCTTAACAGACCAACTTTATGTTGTAGTACTAAAGTTTGTGGGTATCATCTCCACCCCAGTTTTACTTTCTATTTGGAAGGTTTCTATGCCACCAAATCTTTGTGTTCAAGTGTTATCGATGCTTTCATGTTTTTAGTTTCTTATGCATGCAATTAGATTAGATATGATGAATCAAGTACTAATTATATTATTTCATTAAAAATTTTAAAGTTTTAGAAGTTACTGATTCACCTCTCCCCTCTCAGTAACTTAGCATAGTCTTGAATATTTCCAATGCTAACTCCATGTGCCACTACCAAGGATATAAATCATGCACACTAAAACACATGATCAAGTGCAATTACATATAATAATATAGCTAAAGTAATAAATGCATTAAATAACCTAATTTAACCATCTATTCAGATATCCTAAAATAATCCATTTACATCACTCATGTTTGCTCAAAGCATAACAAAGCAAAAATGAAGTAAATCACAATTTTATTTAATCCCATACATATATCATAATTAGAGATATGTCCAAATACCGGATAACCAGATATCATCATAAAATATATTATCATCTCAAAATGACATACATGAAAATATGATCAACTGAACAACATAAAGATCTAACATCTATGATACTAAAATCATGGTATAACATCTAACCCTTAGGCCATCTCAAATGCAGAAATAATAACATGAGCAACAAGTATCTCTCGAATTCAAAATAAATAAGGTATAGGCTACAAACACGAGAGGCACTACATTTTTTTTATGGTCATCTTATTTAAATATGTTTCTTGGTATTTTATCTTCTTCACTCTTAGCTCTTAAATTAATGATAGTATCATTCTCCAATTTAAGTTCATTACTAAATTCTTTATGTATAACTTGAATTTATGGATATGATCTTTTAAACTTTGGATGCAATTGTTTATCATTTGAGTTTTTCCTAAAAATTCCTTGTTTTAATCTTCAATAGATTTGTGATCTTCATGATCCATGGTGGATCTAGGCATTGTAAATTCAACCTTTCAGATTTCCCTTGAATATTAAATTATTTTAAAGGAACTAGCTATGATACCAATTCTGTAACATAAAGAATATTCAGATAGGAGGATGAAGCAATATTCCCTTAAGAAAATTATAACTCATAAATAGTTTTCCACATAATGTAATCAAACTCACTAAAAAAAGTGATAACCAAATAATATAACACCAAAAATTTTATTGTGTAATCCCAATATGGAAAACTACAGAGAGGGTAAACTCTCAAGCATAAAGTAAATGGTTATAAAATACATAGGTGGCTTGGTGCCAACTATCAATTGGGTTCACTACCCAAAGTTTTAAAAAAAGAAATCTATTATAGTTTAGATGCATCTTACACTTGAATTATTAAAACAAAATTGAATTTTTATAGTTGCATTTGTGTATGCATGAAATATGGTTCTAATTGAAGTAGAGAGTTCTACCATATAATCTCTAAATCAAATATATTACTTTTCTATATTCATCAATAGATCTCTTTCATAAATCATATATCAATATTAGTGTTATCATCTACTCTCTTGTGTTGATATTGCCTCCTATATATGCATGCACTAGATCTATATCATTACATTTCAAGTTGAACTGAAGATGGAATCATTTGAATGCATTACCCAAAAGTTTCAAAGATGTCAATACTGTCAAAAAGATATCTCATGATATGTCAGATAGGTTTAGATAAAAGATTTGGTGCAAATAAATATTCACTAATTATACTTTACTTAAACTTAATTAGGATAATGCATTGCATGGTAATTTAGATAAGATACACGAAGGATTTTTGTCATATTTTAGTACATGGTGTAGGAGAATTCCACTTTAGGTGGTAATAGTTGTTATCGCATTCCACTTTATGTGTAAGTTCCACCATTAGTGCACATATCACATCATCATCCTCATTTAATGTCATATACTCCATTTCATAATGGAGGATGATTTACATATTGTGGATACGTGATTCCACCTTGTGCTAGTCTCTTATTTCCTTGTCTATATAAGCAAGCCTATAATGTACATTTTCATAATTTCCATTAGCATAAATATCATTTTCATATCTTAATGCAATTTCCTTGTCATTCTCTTTTGTAATCTAACTTGGTATTTCATTTGATCCTAAGGCTAGTGTAGAATCATCTAAAACTCTAATAATAAAAAATTCATACACCATGGTATAGACCAAAACTTATACTAGTAACATTGTGATCAAACTAAAAGATGGATTAGAGATAAGAGTGTTGGACCAAATAATGACATAAATAAAAACAAACAACAATACATATATACATGAGAAGTCAGAGAATCAAAATGAAAATAATGATATTATCCTTCTATTTTTCTCTAAAATTTCATTGTACTATGACATATTGTGTTGCCATCAATGCCAAAGAGGGAGATTGTTAAAAATAATTATTCAATTGTATATTGTCTTTGATGTTACACAAAATTTCAAACCTTACCAAGAAATTTAGTGATTGTTGAGATTACCCGGGCATTAAAGATAGCTTCCTATATATGTCAAGTGTTCTAGTTATAACCAAGTTTAGAGTAAGTTCTTGCCAAGCTCACTTGAGCATTGAAGGTAGATCATGTGTTAATTGATTTTATTTGGTTACCAAAGAAAAGTTAGCATAAATATTGGGTTGACCACATTCACTTGGTTACCAAAGGAGAGTCAATTTAGAATCAATATTGATTGAGTTGGGTCGGTTAACAAAGAGTTTCTCTGAGTTAACCGAGTACTCAATTCTACATTACGCAACTGATAGCATATTGAGTCTAATAGATTTATTGGCTAATACTAGCTGACTTAAAGGATGAAAATTGTTTGATTAAAAGTATATTGAACTTGATTTGACAAGATTAATCATATACTATAAGGTCAAGTTGAGGAAAGAAAGAAAAAAATAGAATTGAAGAAGATGAATTAAGGAAGAAAATTGAAAAGATATCTACAAGAGGACAAAATATCCAAGTCAACCCATCTACAAAGAACATTCTAATCAAAGAGGATAAGAAATCAAACCATAAAAAAGATCTAAAATCAACAAAGATAGTTGCATCAACAATCAAGTCAAGTCATTGTTACTCTCTATCTCCTAACACAGTTAGCCTAACAATTATTTCGTAAATCCTCTATCAAGGTGGCATTTTGATGGGGACACAGCCCAAGCATAGAATGGACACAACAAGAAAGGGAAAATTTTATTAACTATGAAAATATGCTAGTACACTCGGTTCAGAGAAATAGACTCCAAAACATGCCCTAAGGGCATATAATAGCATAAATCTGGAGATAAATTCTTCTCCCATTACCTTCTCTCAAACTCCACTCCTAACTACCTTTTACAATGCTAGAAATGTTCTTAAATAGACCCTGAAGGGTTAAGGATTAGAAATACATTCTAGAAAGTGCTAGTTGGCATCCACCAACCAAATAGAAGGCTCTAGAAGTCGCATTAGAAGTCGGCACAAAATTCGAAGAATCTAGAAATGGTAATCAAACTTTCGGGAGGCATAACTTTTGAACCATAGCTCCGATTGATGAACCGTTTACATTTTTGAAAAGCTCTTGAAGTGCTCTATAGCCCTATAGATTAGCTTCACTCATCCCCCATTTTTTGGCCTTATTTCAGGTCATTTAATGCCCCCTAACCTAACTTTGAAGCATTCTTAGGAGGTCTCCAAAATTTGAAAAACTGCGATAACTTTCAAACTGTGGGGCCTTTTGACCTTATTCTTTTTTTGGAATGCTCTAAATTACAATTACATTCATCCGGACAATTTCCACCCTCTAATTTACCAAAATTATGGCTCAATTACATACTCCTATTTTTTTGGCATTTACACGTATCCCAAGGTGTTCAAATACTCTAACCTAGAAAACTGATAGTGGAACTGTGAGAGTTGGAACTTTTATTTGACCCAAATGGGTATCCAAAAATGAAAACACATGAAACAAAAACTAAATCTAAGTACATTTTTTTGGTGACACAGGATTGCCCTTATACCTTTGGATGCTCCTGCATCAGACACCTAGGGTAGATTGAAAAGTGACCCTGTCACTTTATGAATGTTAGAGGAAATCCCAAATGGGAAACCTCAACTGTTGATATCCAAGTTGAGTCCTCTATTGGCCATCCTTTCCACTTAACCAAATACTCTTCATACTACCTATTTCTGGTACTCCTATCCACACGATGATCTAAAATGTCTTCTATATCCTCCTTCTTAGAAGTAGAAATTGGACATGGCTCTAACATTGGCTCCTCATCTGCACCATCATCATGATACTCTGTTAAGTTTGCAATGTTGAAAATAGGAGAAATGTGAATACCATCTAGCAACTCCACCTCATATGCATTTCCTAAGTCATGTTTCTTCAAAATTTTGCAGGGGCCAAATTTCTTCATTTTTAGCTTGTTGTAAGTACCGGCTGGAAATCTTTCTTTTCGTAAGTGTACCATGACTAGATCCCCTACTTGGAATTCCTTATGTCTTCTCCTTTGATCAGCCCTAGCTTTATACTCTTGATTCATCTTGGTAATGTGTGCCTGAACCTCCCCATGTAGACGCTTGATATGTTCAGCAAATTCTTCAACTTCAGCACTTGTCCTCTCCCCTTGCTCTATCTTCCTCAATTCTCATGCAATCTTTGGGCTACTTCCATATAAAATTTGGAATGGTGATCTACCAGCACTCTTGTTTATAGAGTTATTGTAAGCAAACTCTACTTGTGGTAGAATCAAATCCCACCCCTTGGGCTTATCCCCAACTAAACATCTCAGCAAATTGCCCAGACTTCTATTTACCACTTCCATTTGGCCATTAGTCTGTAGGTGATGTGTGGAACTAAATTTCAAGTCTGTTCTCAAATTTTTCCATAATGTTATCCAAAAATACCCCACAAATTTAGTATCTCTGTTAGAAACTATACTCCTTGGGAGACCATGTAGTCTTACCACCTCTTTGAAAAATAAGTCTGCAATGTGGACAGCATCATGAGTTTTATGGCATGGAATGAAATGTGCCATTTTGGAGAATCTATCAACCACCACAAATACTAAGTCATTACCCCTTTATGTCCTCAAAAATCTAAGAACAAAATCCATACTTATGTCCTCCCATGGCTTTGATAGAATAGGCAATGGCTGATATAGTCCAGTATTGTGACTAAATCCCTTGGTCACTTGACAAATCTGACAACTTTGTACAAACTTCTTCACATCCTATGAAATCTGAGGCCAAAAATAATTTTCTCTAAGAATGGAAATGGTCTTATCTTGACCAAAATGTCCTACCATCCCTCCACTATGTTTCTCCTTAATCATATTTTCCCTCATGTAACTCCTTGGAATGCACAATTGACTGCCCTTGAATAGAATACCATCCCGAATCAGATAGTCTAACCACTTAGTTCTATCTACAGCAACAAGCTCTTTACAAGCTTTCTACGCTTCAGCAAAATCAGGATCCTCAAGGTACAAATTCTTGAGTTCATCAAAACCAACTACTTCAACCTGCATTACTATAAATAGCAACTGCCTCCTGCTTAATGCATCTACAACCCTATTAGATTTTCCACTTCTATGCTTCAACACAAATGTATAACTCTGCAAGAACTCTACCCACTTCATATGCCTCTGATTCAATTTACCTTGGCTATTTAGGTACTGTAATGCCTGGTGATCAGTATATAAAACAAATTCCTTTGGCAATAAATAATGCCTCCATTTCTTTAAGGCCTGAACTATTGCATAGAACTCTTGATCATAAACAGAATACTTCTTTTTTGCATCATTCAATTTTTCACTAAAATATGCAATAGACTTACCTTCTTAGCTTAATACAACTCCAATAGCATTGCCACTAGCATCACAATCCACCTGGAACACTTTTCTAAAATTTGGAAGTGCCAACACAGGTTGTTCTGTCACCTTCTTCTTCAGCATTTCAAAACTTCTCCCAGCTGTCATAGTCCATTTGAACTCTTTTCTATCCCCTCTTATTGTATCAGTTAGGGGTGCACATATGCCAATGAAATTCTTAATGAACTTCCTATAAAAACTAACCAGACCATGAAATGATCTTACCTCAGTAGCAAACCTTGGAGTAGGCCATTCCAAGATGGCTTTTACCTTCTCTGGATCCATTTTGAGACCTTCAGGTGATATAACAAACCCCAAGTAGACTAACTCCCTTTTTGCAAAGATACACTTCTTCAGATTAATTAACAGTTTCTCTTCCCTTAACCTTTCAAGGACACTATGAATATGCAATAAATGTACCTCCAAAGTCTTGCTGAAAATTAAAATATCATCCAAATAGACAGTAACAAATTTTCCCAAGAACTTCTTAAGTATCTCATTCATAAGCCGCATGAAGGTGCTTGGGGCGTTTGTCAATCCAAAGGGCATGATTAACCACTCATAAAGACCCTCCTTGGTCTTGAAGGCTATTTTCCACTCATCTCCTTCTGGAATCCATATCTGATGATAGCCACTCTTGAGATCTATCTTTGTGAAGTACTAAGCTCTACTCAAGCAGTCCATAAGATCATCCATTCTTGGCAAAGGAAACCGATACTTAATGGTTACCCTATTTATAGCTCGAGAGTCTATACACATCCTCCACTCTCCATCCTTCTTTGGTGCCAGTACTATAGGTACTACACATGGACTCAGGCTCTCCCAAATCAAGCCCTTCCTCAATAACTCCTGAATCTTTCTATTTAGCTCCTCAGTTTTAGTAGGACTCATCCTATGAGTAGCCTTGTAAGGTAAACTAGCTCCTGGGATTAAATCTATCTAATGACTGATTTGCCTTACTAGTGGTAATCCTTCTGAAACATTATCAGAGATGACATCTCCAAACTCTACTAGTAAATTTGAAACTTCAAGTGGTATTTCACTACTACCTTCTTTATCTTTCCTAGGAATCAAAGCATAGCACATATGCTGATGTTTCATGCCATCTAAAAACTTCCTTCCATCAACGAGACAAATCCTAGAATTCCTATATACCTTTTCGCCTTCCTTTTTCATGGGCTTCAATTTTTGGCAAACTCCATCCTTTGTTAGAGAGTATGTATTTGCATGACCATCATGTACTGCATGCCTATCAAACTACCATGGTCTTCCCAACAATAAATGGCAAACATCCATTGGAATAACATCACAGAGAACTTCATCATGGTAACTCCCAATTTTAAATTTTACTAAATATTTTTCACTTACCAGGACCTTATGATCATCTTTCACCCAAGAAATCCAATAGGGCTGGTGGTTTTTCTCCCTCTTGAGCTTCAGCTTAGAGACCATCTCTTTTGATACCAAGTTATTAGTGCTACCACCATCAATGATCACATTGCAATATTTATCCTCACACTTGCACCTGGTACGGAATAGACTCCTCCTTTGTCCTAGTTCAATCTCACCACTTAGTAGGACCCTTTTATTTACTAAAGTCTCTCCTCTTTTTGCATCCTCTAAATGTGATGATTGTGCATCTTCATCCACATGAGCAACCCTAGCTTGATCATCAGCTCTCCTATTTGTCCTTCCTTGTCATTGAGGGAATTCAAAGGCATGATGACCTTCTTCATTGCAATGGAAATAGGTACCACAGAAGCCTCCTCTTCCTTGTCCACATCCTCTACCTCTTCCTCTCTGATTTCCAAAGTCTTGATCATGGGAGCGTTTGAAACCCTCGTTCCTCTGGTTCCTGCTAGTACCCACATCTTCATTTTTCTTTTGGGTTTCATTTCAACCTCCAGATGACCTGCTACTACCCCTTCCTCCTTGACCACACCCTCTTTGTCTCCCTTCAAACCTTTTATTTAGCGTCTCTTCAACTCGTAGGGCAAACTGGTATGCCTCTTCAACACTGGTCATTCTTACCAGACTTAATTCCTCCTGGATGCTAGGTCGCAACCCACTGATATAACGAGCAACCTTCTCCTTATTTACTTCTGCATGCCCTACTCTAATCAAAACTCAGTAAAGCTCCTATGTATATTCTTGGACTAATTTTTCTGGTTGCTTTAACCCATACATCTTCTTAAACTAATCAAGCTCATAGTCAACAAGAATGAATTGCTTCTTTATTTTCTCCACCATGTGATCCCACCTTGTGATCTTATCCTTTCCTCTTCTATTTCTTTCCAATTGAACCTCTTGCCACCAGATTTTGGCATGTCCTTTCAGTTTGGGCTTTTCAAATTTAACCCTATCTGGGTCCTTGATATCCTCATACTCAAAGTATTCTTCCAGTTCATTGATCCAATCGATCAACTCATCTGGTTTCAAATTTCTTGAAAATACACCCACATCAATTGTAGGTCTTTTTCCAAACTTAGTAATGGCCCTAAAAAGCCTTTCCTCTACTTGATTCAGAACTTCCCTATCAAATTCCCCTTCGGGTCCAATTTCTTCTTCTTAATTGTCATCCTCACTTTCATCACCTGCAGCAACATTTGTTCCCCTACAGAGCTCCTCTTGCAATGCTTGGACCTGCCTTTGGAGGCCTCTAACCTCCTCATGATTAATAGCTCCAGCCCTTCCACCATGCTCTCTTCATGGAGGCATCTTCTTAACTCAAACCCACAACCACATAGTCCTAGTGCAAACTGCCTCACAGTCGGCGCTCTGTCTACACACTTTGGAAAACCTACTCTGATACCACTTGATGGGGACACAACCCAAGCAAAAAATGGACACAACAAGAAAGAGAAAATTTTATTAACTATGAAAATATGATAGTACACTCAGTGCGGAGAAACACACTCCAAAACATGCCCTAAGGGCTTACAATAACATAAATCTAGAGATAAATTCTTCTCCCAGTACCTTCTCTCAAACTCCACTCCTAACTTCCTTTTACAATGCTAGAAATATTCTTAAATAGACCTCGGAGGGTTAAGGATTAGGAATACATTCTAGAAAGTGCTAGTTGGCATCCACCAACCAAATAGAAGGCTCTAGAAGTCACATTAGAAGTCGGCACAAAATTAGAAGAATCCAGAAATGGTAATCGAACTTCCAAAAGGAATAACTTTTGAACCGTAGCTCCGATTGATGAAAAGTTTACATTTTTGGAAAGATCTCGAAGTGCTCTATAGCCTTATGGACCAGATTTGATCCTCTCCCATTTTTTGGCCCTATTCAAGGTCATTTAATGCCCCTAACCTGACTTTGAAGCATTCTTAGGATGTCTCCAAAAATTGAAAAACTATGATACTTTTCAAACCATGGGGCCTTTTGACCTGATTCTTTTTTGGAATGCTCTAAATTATAATTGCATTCATCTGAGAAATTTCCACCCTCTACTTTACCAAAATTATGGCTCAATTACATACTTCTATTTTTGGCATTTATACGTATCCCAAGGTGTTCAAATACTCTAAGCTAGAACACTAATAGTGGAACTGTGAGAGTTGGAACCTTTATTTGACCCAAATGGGTATCCAAAAATGAAACACATGAAATAGAAACTAAGTCTAAGAACATTTTTTGGGTGACACGGGATTGCCCTTATAACTCTGGATGCTCCTGCATCACATTTCTAGATTGAAGTGTCTAAAGACCTCTAACAAGGCCACTCCTAACTAGGTGAATTAAATTCTTTAATAAGGTCACACCTAACTGTGTGTTTTGTAAACTTTAATAGAGTTGACTCCTATCAAGGCTCACTTTAGAAGAATGAAAAATAGTAACTAGTTGCAATTGGTGGCTTTCCTTAATTGGATTTCCATATTAAATCTTGGTGTCTCATGTGTTTATATTATTTTCTTTATTTTTTACCAACTAATTTAATTAAGGTTAATCACTTTAATATCTTAAGATCTCTCTGTTAACTAACTAACAATAATATATTCAATGTTAACTAAATTATGACAAGCTATTGGTTTTATATTGTGTTGACATCTTAAAGGGATTTTTGGATTATTTTTTGTTGTAATTGATTCACCCTTCCCCTCTTAGTTACTCCTTCCCATTTCCAACAATTGGTATCAGAGCTTTGGTTCTTACAGATAAGGTTTCAAAAACCTAAGATAAAGATCAAGATGTCTTACAGAAGGGAGATTCTTAAACTGTATAGAGATAACTTCTAGGCATGGTAGGAACTCATAAAGCTACATTTGGAAACCATTAGAGACACTGGCCTAAAATATCTAGATAAAAAATATGTGGCACCTACTAGACCTTTTCTATGGATCAAATTATGGAAAAGAAAAATCACAACATAATGATGATTGACATTGCCTCTACTCTCAATTATGTTGAATTTGATGAAGTCAAATATTTTCCTATTGCTCATGAAATGTGGAAAAGTTGAAAGATATCAATGGAGGAGATGACAATGTGAGAAGAGCTAAGGAAAAAAGTCTAAGAGCTCAATTTGATCAGATGAAAATGGGAGAATATGAAAACATTGCACAATGCAATGAAAGAATCAAAGCAAGTTTAAGTAAAATTTTAGCCTCGAGAGGGAAAATAGATTATGTGACAATAGTCAGAAAGGTACTCATAACTCTTCTTTCTGTATATGCAATTAGAGTGTTAGTTATTCAAGAGATGAGATGTGATCCTACAAATGATATAACTTTGGATGCACTAGTGGGAAGGTTGACAACCTTTGAGTTAAATAACTTTGATAACTATGTTCCCAACTTTGGTAGCATTAAGTATGCATTTCAAGAAAAACTATCACTCAAGAAGAAAGGTGGAAAATCTAAAATAAAAAAATTTGACAGTGAAGATGAAGACAATACTGATGATCACCTTGAAGTCATTAAAGCCCTACTTGCAAGAAGAATCCCTAAATGAAAAGGAAAGTAAAAAGGTAAAATACCTCTAATATGTTTTTCTTATGAAGAAGTTGGTCACATTGTTGCAAGGTGTCCAAACAAAGAAGGCAAAGAAGAAAATAAGCATGAAAAGTTCAAACACAAGAAAGATTTCAAAAGCTACAAAGGCTACAAGGATAAAAGTAATAAATCTTGTTACATGGCTAAAGACTCTAATAGTAGTAATGAAGATGAAATGGTTTACATTATTGTAAAATATGAATCAGATGACGAAAATGATAAGATGGCCTTCATTTCTCATATTAGAAAAAAAGACACATGGATTATTGATAGTGGTTGTTCTCACCACATGATTGGTGATAAATCTAAATTTGAGCACTTGGAACACTATGATGGTGGGAGTATTAGATTTAGAAATGATGAACCTTGTTATGTAAAAGGAAAAGGTTGCATTACATTGACTAATGAACTCTAGTGTGACAATGCTTTCTAGGTTGAAGGACAGAAACATGTTGAGTAACTAAGGTTGTTTTTGCAAATATAATTATATTGACATCATTATAGATGTGTTCCAAATGCATATTTGGATCTCACATAAGTATGAGAGAAGGAGAAATGTCTCTTAGGAACGTCTCCAAGGTTTAAACATCATTAGTTAGTATATTAATAACATAAATAGCCATATGTATAATATATATATTATTACATATATATAATATAACAATATGTCTATAACTACAAACTTAACACACCCTATTAGTTGGGAATGACTGATATAGAACATATTATATTTTGGAAATACAATAGGGAAAGTAAAATCTAGCAGGGGGGGAGGTGAATTAGTCCTTTAAAATTTTAACTCTTAAAACATTCCCCACACATCCATCTCACAATTTTCATGTAGAGTGAAATAGCTAGCTAAAAATATCCATCCATAGCATGAAAGAAAATAACATTCAACACATGTATATGACACAAGATATTTGGTTACCCAAAAACTATCCAATAAGAAGGTAAAACTGGGGTGGGGATAACACCCACAAATATTCACTGGTGTAGTAATAAAGTGTATCCAATCAAAGCTACAATGTTTGATCATAAAATATGATCTACCCTATGAAATATTTTCCCTTTTAAAGGCTTACAAGATTGTTAGATCTTACCCTATTATAGGATTTCAACACCCTATTAAAAGTGTGCCTATAGAGGAATTAAAACTTACAATAAAGCAAGTAACTTATTAAAGGATTTACAACACCCTGTTAAGACTACTATGTTAAGAGATTTAACCAATTCACCTACTAGAATGTCTCAGTAATGATCCTACAGTTAGCACTCTGCTACTAGATAATAGATCACCTTTTTCCTGATGTGTACTTGATCTTCTCTTATTAGATGTATCACTTATGTCCTCTAACTCCTTTCCTTTGTTCTCCTTTAATTGATTGGGCAATGTATCTAAAATCACAACTCCTTAGCCACCATGAATGCTATGTTTGTGCATGCAAACTTCTCTCTTTGCTCCTTCCACACTTACCTTATTTTAGGTTTTTTCCTCCTTATGAAGACTTAGGTGACTTAGGGTTAGGTATGAATCAACAATTTTGATTCACCCATTTTACCACTTAAAATATCCCTTCAACTGATTGGTTGTATGTACAAGGATCCTTAATATAGATTCATCCTTATCATCTAGAATTGTAAAAAAATCCTTAAGTTGGCTAAAAAATGGTTTACATATAATTTTGTGCCATTACAAACAATAATATCCAAAACTATTTACTTGACACTTGAAGTGTCTGATGCTTAGCATCCACTATCTCTTTGATGTTATAACTCAACCTCTGAATGACTCAGTATCTATTGATCATTTTGGCATCTACTATCTTCTTGGTAGTTGAGTGACTTGGCACTTACTACTTATTCAACATATATTGTGACCTTTCTCAACATATACTATCTGAAATCTTATGCTTGACATAAATTACTTATTTGGCATGAACTAAGCAAATGACTTAAGTGTATTAGCACTCATATGTCAAAACTAATTTAAGATTAACAATCTCCCCCTTTAACATGAGTGTTAAAAACACTTGGTCATGCATTAATAACCTTAGCTCTTGAGCATAACTTAGATAATATTCATTTAGTACTTGGCTTACATAAAAAAATTCAAAATTTCAAAATTTTGCAAAAACTTATATACCTCAAAATTCTATAACTCCTCTTGATTTGATTGTTCTACTCTAAAACTAAAACTGAAATTGAATACTCTTGTTGAGTAGATTTGGTGTGCTCACTCTATTTTTGTATTCTTTGTTTTTGTAGACTCCCCCTTTGTTTGGTCTGCCCCAAAACTTAATCTAATTTTCCTTTTATTCTCTCCCCCTTTTTTATTCTCCCCCTTTTGACACTTATGTTATCGTTGGTACATGAATTGTGTGTTTGTCCAAGAATGATTTATGGACCTCCATTATAATCTTTAGTGTTGAATCTCAGTTGTCACATGCTACCTCCAAATATTTGATCTGAATGTATAACTTAGCAACAAGGGTGACTAAGCCTTCATGAATAGAAAGATGGGGATCTTTCTTCATCAATATCTTTGCATAGGCTAATTCCTCATGTAACTAATGCAGGAGTATCCTTGGTGTAAGAGCAATCTTGCATCACCCAAAATATTTTATTTTTAGTATTTTCTATTTTAATAAGGGCTAATAGAAAGGGTGGTTACTATTTATGGGAACTTGCTATTTTTAGTAAGTTTTCCATATGAGCTCACAAAACTCTTATTTTCTACAAGAAGGTTCATTTTAGAGCTATAAACCTACCATAAAAATCTCATTGCTCTAGTTTAAGTATTGGAAAATTTATTGCATATTTTTTATGAAAAAATTTATAGAAAAATCTTCAGGCTCACCATTGGAAGCCTTAGAGTGTTCGGATGAGGTCTCAAAACTCGACAAAATGGTGCTTGTGCAATTTTGAGCCTATAGATTAGGAGTTGACATTTCTAAAAATTGGTTATAATAGTCAATTAGAGCAATAGTTTGAGAGTTATAACCTTCTAAATTTGGGCTAACTAAAATATCTAAAATAATTTTCAAAGATGTATTTGGTCGACTCTATATGTATTGTTAGGGTTTGTCGGCCTAGGTATTAAGTCTCATTGTCTAGAACCTTCCCAGTTGTTATAAAATTTCCTATTTAAGAAGGGCCCAAACATTGTCTAGGACAACTTTGGGTGGTAGTTTGCAACTTAGTCTTGTAGATTACTATAATGAAGGCACCCATGTGGGTTAGCATATTGTACTTATGAATTCTAAAATTTTGCATTTATGATACAAATAAGTAGTCCATATTTTGTTCTCACATTTTTTGTTGTTTCTTTGTATTTTTTATGAGTTTATGGGTATTAAGGGGAGCACCTTTCATTAGTAACACCTCCATGTGAGGAGGTAACATGGACTAGATGTTGATCAATGTAGCCCTAATATTTGCATCTTGAGCTTCTATAAATTTCTAAAATGAGACTAACCTTGACTAGGAAATTGTTGTAGAATGTTACTTGTTTTCTTCAAATCTCCCTCCAAATGGTCAATGTGTCTTTTTTCTTCTTGTGTGAATAGGGGTACATCATACAACTTGATGTAAAGAGAGAAAATGTTCTCAAACATCTTCTTTACACCCTCAATTTTGGTTGCTAACTCAACCTAGTGTAGTGCAATGGAATTGGATATATGTTCATCCACCTTAGTTTGAAATTTATTTTCAAACCATTCCAGTAATTTGACATTTGTATTTAGGTCTTCATTGTTGATCTTCTCCACAATATTTGCCAATTGTTCAATGATTGGCTTGGCTTCATCAAGTGTAGCTAGGTTGAATGCATCAAGAAATATGTCCTTGATGTCATGAAATGCTCATTTCTACCTATGCTCCCTTCTGAGTAGTTCTTGGTGTTTCTTCCTTGCTAGAGCATCATGCAATATGCTCTTTTGTTCTATTGTGGTTGATGAAAGATCATATTATGGAAACACAATCACCTCATCTAAGTTAATATCACCATAAAATGTGACCTTGTCAACCTTAGATGTTCTAGGACTAGGCCTTGATTCTTGCAATGGTGTAGCTTTTGTACTCAACTTATGAAGTGTTGGACTAGGAATAGGAGTAGTAGTATCTGGTAAGGTAACTAGTGTCTAAATTTCTATCACTTCCTCTTGTTTTGTAGTCAAGAGTGAATCTTGAGTCTTATCCATCTCCTCTTCTTTAGTTTCTTCTCCACCTTGTGCTTGTGGTGTAGGTGCAGGGCTAGCTTCTTGACCTATTGGACTGGTGTCCCTTCTTGCTCAATTATTGTAATTATTGGTACTAAAATATTTCATACCATAGTGTTGACATATGAAGGCATAGTGTCCTTCCTTTGGTATACTACAATAGACATTTTAGGTTGCACCTTTATAGATTCAAAGGGGGAAATGGATAATTTTTGTGTCTTCTCGTGCCTAAGATGCCAATTCTTCCTTCTCAACCTCATCCACACTCACCAAAATAAGATGACTGTATAGTTGTGCTTTGGTGGTGGACTCACTCAATATCTTCTACATATCCTCCTCTATTAGGAGATTGATTTTCTAAATGGTGGTGTTAGAGATATCCTTAATCTTTACTATATCTTCTTGTGGACTAGCACTCAGCATGTGTATTTATGGTACATTCTAGTCTTGTTATTGTGATTCCTTAGTTGTTGCCTCTATAGTGCCTTACCAATGTACTTCCCTTATAGATTCATCATTTTTTACTTCTACTACCTCTTCTTCTTCTTTTTCTTCACCTACTTCCTTAGGTTCTTGCTCAATAGCCTTTTGTGTTGTGGGCCCATTGATCGCCTTCAATACATGTGTGCTTTGCTAAACAATCTCTTCAATTTTGTGCTATAAAATATTAAAGGCTCAGTATTATGGAGTAAACCTTCCCTTATACTTATTAATAGCCTTTATCATTTTATATTTTTCCAAATCTGGCATCACTCTTGCAAGTGTAGTCTCGCTAATATTTCTCTGTATTGTGAGAATATATTGCCATCTTTTCTCAACTCTGTTAGATAGGTTCTTAGGTAAAGAGTTGCAAATCTCAATTGAAGTCTTCTTAAAAGTTGTCATCATGGCATATATAGATTCTTCTACTTTATTCATTTCTATCTTCCCAAGTTTATCAAACTCAACATGTATAAATCAACTTAAATCAACATTATTTTTTATATTTTCACACAAGCTATCCAAATAAGAAGAGAGACTATGACTTACCACTTTGAATTGGTTGTTGTCATCTGACTTTATCCTCTCCTCATCTAATTTAGTTGGGGAAATATATTGTTGAGATATTTTTGGAAGCATGAATGTCGATGATATTCCTATGAGGGAGTATTGTAGATATGTTACTATGATGATATGTAACATTCATGACTAAATTTGTCATTGATGTCAACATAGCAGCTTTTTGTAGTATATGATAGAAGAATAGTGGACAGATCAAGATGGTATAGATAGCTAGTTTAGTATTCTAACTATCTAAGGTTATGAGAGATACTTATGAGTATCTAGTATATGTAATTGAAAAGAGAAGAATAAATGATAATTTTGGAAGAATTTATGTAAGTTTTGGTGATGTTTATTCTAAGATAGAGTTTACAGAGGCATATTCTGGTAAACTTGTTATATCCCTTAGTAGAGTTGTTATTCTGAGAATTGAGGTTGAGTATGTGAGGAAGACATGTTGATGATGACATGGCTAATTATTCTCATCATAATGACACATGTACAAAAAGTTATTCAAGTTGCAAGGCAGAAAATTAATGTTATCGCTAAATTTAATGTGTTCTTAATGTGGTCCTATAATAACTAATTGAGAATGTCTAACAACCAACTCAGGGAATTGTTTTATGGACTTGGTATAAAGGAAGGACATTTTCCTTTATCAAGGAGTATGGTATTGTATGGAATTGAATTGATGTGAAGTGATTGTAAGCAGCAGAGAGAGATGAATGTGAAGTTGAGCAGAGTAGAGCGGAAGTAAAGGAAACTTCATTGTCGAGGTTTTGTTGAGTCATCTAAGGTTTGATATTTGGATCCAAGGTTTGTGACCTAGTCTAAAAGGTCTGAGATTGATTGGTTTAGTTGAAAAAATAAAGGAAAGAATAACATAATAGTAAATTACATGTTTGAGTAGTGAGCTCTTCTTGTAGCTGAAATTGCATGTTTAGGCAATGGGCTCATCTTGCATACATTGTACTACAACTCCTAGTAGGGTTGGAATCTCCTAACAGGGATTCAAAGTCTCCTAATAGGGACTCAAATTTACTAAATTTCATAATAGACTTCTAATAGTGTCCATTCTTTAACAAGGAATATTTATATTAGTACATCATCTTGTGAGGATCATTCCCACTGGGGTTTTCCCTTTGATCAAGGGTTTCCCTAGTCAACAAATTTGGTGTAATTATCTATGTGCATCTTTGTATGGTTTTTGTTTACTTTGGCTGAATGGTTAAGTTTTTTTAAAGAAGATAAATATTTTAATTGTTGGATAACTGATTCACCCCTCTAGTTATCTTAGTGGACTATTATTTCTAACAATTGGTATCAAAGCTCAAGTCCTTGAAGATAAAGTTTAACAAATTTGGGAGATCCATGGTGAGCATGTTCAAGAAAGATAGTCCAAATTTTGATGGAAAAAATTATGATATCCAGAAAGAAAAGATGAAGACACATCTACTATGTATGGGTCTGGGATATTGGATTTTGACAAAATCAAAAAAGACCATCATTGATGAAATGGATTTGGAAACTTGTACCAAGGTAGAAAGAGATCTTTTTATGTGCAACATAAGAGCTAGAGAAGTATTATTGACTGCACTTCATTAAATTTAATACAATCAGGTAAAGTCACTTGCTACTTCACATTTGATTTGGAGAGCTTTGGAAGATAGTTTTGAAGGTGATGAAAATTCTAAGAAATTGAGGTTATAAAGTTGGATTTGTGCATTTCAAGATGCTAAGATGATGGAAGATGAATTTGTAAGAACATTTTTAGGTAGAATATCAAAGATCACTATAGGTGTTAGATCTCAAAGAGGAACCAAAGAAGATGATGAAGTTATATGGAAGATATTGAAGATCTTAAAACCAACATTTAAGCTAGAAGTTCAAATGATACAGTTGTTGATATCTTGTACCAAAGATTTCACAAAGGAGACATTTCTTGGGAGATTTGAAGCAATTGAGAATGAGCTTAGACAATCTGAAGAATTAATAAGAACTAAAATAGCTTTCAGTGCCTTGAATATTTGACCTAGTTTATCAAGAAGAAAAAGTGCTAGAGAAGATTTCACTAGCAGTAGCAAATTTGAAGAAGATAGAAAGATTAAAGGAGTAACCCTTTTGATAAGAAGAGAAAAAGGAGGTAATAAAATCATTAAAAGTTGGACTTGTCATGAATATAGTCATTATGCATCTAACTATCCTAAAATAGAGAAAAAGGAAATTACAAACCTAGAAAAGGCAGAGAGTGTTTGTATGCAAATGAAAAAAATGGTTATGATGAACAAATAGTGAGTGCTAGTGATAATGAAATAGGATTTGTGGCAATGAAAGAAGAAAGACTAGAAAGAGTAGCATTAGTGTCACAGGTTGAGAAGAAATCTAATTGCATAATTTATTGGTGATATGAACAAGTTTATTGACTTCAAAAGTCAGGATGGAGGCATTGTTAGAGTTGGAAACAATGTAGCATGCCAAATTAAAGGTCGAGATCTATAACTCTTGATGGTAAAACTAACACTGAGGATGTATATTTTTTTGATGATTTGAAGCACAACATTTTGAGTGTTGGATAACTAGTAGACAAAGGTTATCAGTTATAGTTCATAGAGAAGACATGCATGATTAGAGACAAAGATGGAAAGGTAATCGAAACAAGAACCAGAACTAGAGGTAATGTATTTTAGTTGAATCCTATTGAAATGACATGTTTGGTTGCAAAGGTAGATGATAATTGGTTATGGCATAAGAGATTTTGTCATATAAACTTTGACAATATTGTGAAGACTAGTAGTATGTTTTTAGTTAGAGATTTTCCTAAGATTGTATAGCCCACTAACACAATTTGCAAAGAATGTGTGTTGGAAAAGCATAACAAAACTTCTTTTCCTAGCAAGAAATTTACTACTATAGAAAATTTGGAGATTGTACATGTAGATTTCAGCGGTCCTACAAAGACTAAAGGATTCTATGGTGAAAGGTATTTTATGATTCTAGTTGATAACTTTTCTAGAATGATGTGGGTTGCATTTCTTAAAGAGAAATCTGAGGCATTTTATAAGTTTAAGATATTCAAGAATAGAATTGAGAATGAATCTAGCATGAATATTAAATGTTTAAGATCAAATAGAGGAGGAGAATTTACTTCAAATGAGTTTAACATGTTTTATGAAGAAAATGGAATGAAAAGACAGTTATCAGCTTTGAGAACCCCTAAACAAAATGGCATTATAGAGAGAAGGAATAGATCAGTTATAGAAGTGGCGAGAGCTATGTTAGATAAGAATGGTGTATCCAAGATATTATGGATAGAAGCTATGACTACAGTAATCTACACTATGAATAGGGAGCAAGTTAGGAAAGACACAAACAAGACCCCTTATGAACTGTGGTTTAGTCACTCACCTATAGTCAAGTATTTCAAAAAATTTAGGAGTAAGTGTTATTTTAAAAGAGATGATGATATTGGTAAGTTTGATGTTAGAAGTGATGAATGTATATTTCTTGGTTATTCATTGAAAATAAAAGCTTATAAATGCTATAATCAGAGAACTAAGACTATTATGAAAAGTGATAATGTGAGAATTGATGAGAAATTTAGGATGCAAGAGAGAATAGTTGATTAAAATTTAGATGATGATATTATTACTAAGCCAAGAAATGATGAGGTATTTCTTGAGAATAACAATAATTTGCAGAATGAAGGAGAGCCTAGATAGGAAAAAAGCTTGAAACCTTTAGTAGAGCCAAGATTTGAGATTGTAACTCCTACTTTGGGAAAGAATATGACAAAGAATCACCCATTTGAGCAGATCATCAAAGGTAGAGATAAAGATGTGATGACAAGAAGCAGAGTCAATGAAAAACTATGTTTGGTATCTCAAGTTCAACCTAAGAATACAGATGAAGGATGGAAAGATGATTATTGGAAATAAGATATGAAAGAAGAATTGGATTAGATAGTAAAGAATGAGACATGGGAATTGGTCCCCAGATCAATAGACAAGAATGTTATAGGAAATAAATGGGTATTTAGGAACAAGATGAATGAGAAAGGTGAATTGGTAAGGAACAAGGCAAGATTGGTATGAAAGGTTACTCACAACAGGAAGGAATAGACTATGATGAGACCTATGCTTTAGTGGCTAGAATAGAAGTACTAAGATTATTCTTAGCCTATGCAACACAAAATAAATTCAAAGTGTATTAGATGGATGTGAAGTCAACATTTTTGAATGGAGAACTTGAGGAAGAAGTGTAAATTGAATAGCCTAACGGTTGTCCTTTGACAAATGATAAGGACATAGTATGCAAACTAAAGAAAGCATTTTATGGATTGAAGCAAGCACTCAAAACCTGGTATGCAAGGGTTGGATAAGCATTTGAAAAAGCTAAGATCTAGAAAAGGTATGGCAGATAGTAATCTATATTAGAAAGAAACTGATGATGGTTTGATGATTTTAGTTATATTTGTTAATGATATCATATTTGGAGGAAATGATGAGGAAAGTAACAGATTTTTGAGAGATGAAGAAAGAATTTGAGATGAGCATGATAAGAGAAATGAAATATTTTCTAGGATTATAGATTGTACAAAATAAAGAAGGAATCTTTATTTCTTAGACTAAGTACTTGAAGAATTTATTAAAAAGGTTTGATTTAGAAACATGAAAACTCATTGGAACACCTATGGTAATTGATATAAGTTATCTAGAAAGGATGAGACACCTACTATTAAGGTAAAAAACTAAAAATCTTGATTGAAGGATTGCAATATCTGACTCACACAAAGACAAATCTAGCAAATGCAGTTGGAATTGTTGCAAGATTCTAGGCTAATCCTAAAGAAGAACATTATGTAGTAGTTAGAAGGATATTTAGATATCTGAAAGGAAAATCAAAGTTTAGATTGTGGTATGATAGATCTAATAATTTTACATTAGGTGTGTATACTAATGTTGATTGGGTAGGCAGTATGGATGATAGAAAAAAAATCAATGTTTTAGCCTTCTTTCTTGTAGGAATATTGGCTTCTTGGCTAAGCAAGAAGCAGGGTTGTACATCACAAAGTATAGCAAAAGTAGAATATGTTGCAGTAGCAAAAAATTACAATCAACATGTTTGGATGAAGTAGATATTGAAGGATATAACAATAGAAATTAGTGAACCTATTGTCATGCATTGTGACAACACAAGTATAGTAAATATGTCTAAGAATCTAGTGTTTCATTCTAAGACTAAGTGCACATTTCTATTAAGTATCACATGTTGAGAGAGAAAGTTGTAGAAAAGGAAATTAGATTTGAGTATGTGAGCACTAAAGAGAAGATTGTATATTTATTCACTAAACCTCTTCCCAAAGAGACTTTTGAGTATTTGCGAGGTATGCTAGGGATTATGCCCCTTCCTATAGTAGAGTAGAAGATTAAAAAGTGCATCAGTCCTTAAAAAACATAATGATAAAAACATCATGAGAAAATCATGAGGAAGAACAATATGTTCAAAAGAAGTACAGTATGGAATGATAGTTTGACAAAAAGCACATTGAGGCATATCAATGGGGGGGAATGATTGATGAAGAAGATTTGAAAAGTAAGATGAATAGTCTCTTGTTGGTATTCTTGGAACTAGATGTTTTTCATCTATGTTTCCATCAATGCCAAATGGGGAGAATGTTGAGAGATTATTGAAAGCATGAATGCTGATGATATTTCTATGGGGGGGTATTGTAGATATGTTACATTCATGATTGAGTTTGTCATTGATGTCAACATAGCAGTTTTCTATGAGATCTGACAAAAGAATAGCAGAAAGATCAAGATGTTACAGATAGCAAGTTGAGTATTCCAACTATCCAAGATTATGAGAAATGCTTCTGAGTATCTAGTATATCCATTTGACATTGGAAGAACAAATGATAAGTCTAGAAGAAGTTATGTAAGTTTTCGTGATGTTTGTTCTAAGATAGAGTTTACAAAGGCATGTTCTAGTAAACTTGATATATCTCTTAGCAGAGTTGTTATTCTGATAATCAAGGTTGAGGATGTGAAGAAAACATGTTGGAAATGATTTGGCTAAGTACACTCATCATAATTACATGTGTACAAAAAGTTATTCAAATTGCAAGGCAAAAGATTAATGTTATCAATAAGTGTAACGTGTTCTTAATGTGGTCCTATAATGACTAATTGAGAAGGTCTAAAAACTGACTCAAGAAATTTTTTTATGAACTTGGTATAAAGAAAGAACATTTTCCTTTATCAATGAGTATGGCATTGTATAGAATTAAATTGATGCATAGTGATTGTAAGTAGTAGAGAGAGCTAAATGTGAAGTTGAGCAGAGCAAAGTAGAAGTGAAGGAAACTTCATTGCCAAGGTTTTGTTGAGTGATTTGAGGTTTGATATTTGGATCTAGGGTTTGTGACCTAGTCTACAAGGTCTAATAGTGATTGGTTTGGTTGACAGAACAAACGAAGGAAGAACATAATAGTAAATTACATGTTTGAGTAGTGGACTCTTCTTGTAGTTGAAATTGCATGTTTGGGCAGTGGGCTCATCTTGCATACATTGTTCTACAACTCCTAACAAGGTTGACACAACTCCTAACAAGGTTAGAATCTCCTAACAGGGATTCAAAGTCTCCTAATAGGGACTCATATGTACTAAATGTTTTGATAGGCTCCTAACAGGGTCCATCCTCTAACAAGGAATATTTATATTAGTAAATCATCTTGTAGGCATCATTCCCATTGAGGTTTTCCCTTTGATCAAGGGTTTCCCTAGTCAACAAATTTGGTGTAATTGTCTATGTGCATATTTGGATAGTTTATGTTTACTTTGGTTGAATGGTTAAGTTTTTTTAAACAAGATAAATGTTTTAATTGTTTGATAACTGATTCAAGCCCCCCCCCCCCCCCCTCTCAGTTTTCTTAGTGGACTATTATTTCTAACAATTGGTATCAGAGCATTAGGTCCTTGAAGATAAAGTTTAACAACTTTAGGAGATAAAGTTTTAAAACTTCCTTTCCTTTTTTAACCATACCAGCAAAAGTGCTAGATTCCATAATAACTAACTAGGGTTTATGAAAAATTAAACAACGTAGCTTGACACATGATAAATACCTTGAAAAATCTAATTTTGGTGTCAAGTAATAGTTGAATTCAGTGTGAAAATGCTTGAATCAATTTGTCCAAATTTCCTTATGCTCTTCATGCTCTCTTGAATCTTGAATAATTGCAAATGAGTCAAAAATTGACCATATAGCCCTTGAAACTTCACAATAAATGCTCAGTTGTAAGCTTGGCTCCAATAGCAATTTTGACTCACTTATTTTCCATGTAATTTCAACCATGCTTAGCAACCACAATGAGGTTGGCCAACACTATCACCTTTGATAGCTTGAAAACAACTAAACTTTCACTCGGCAACCATAGTGAAACCTTTCATGCTCGGTAGTAACATGAAAACTTAAAGATTTCTTCTAAGTTCTAACCAATACTTTTCATCTTACTTCATGCATATATAATATTTTTAGAATTGAATCCTTGGAACTAATGTATAATTGAAATTTGAAATATCAGTCTCATACATACCTCTTGATTTCCTATTTGGGGGTGGTGTGATCACCTGATCCATTGGATGAAGTGATCCCATATGAACTTGATGTACTACTATCTTCATTTTTCTTCCATGTCTTGTTCATCTACACATTGACTTCATCATCATCAACCTTTCCTTTGCGTTTATTGAATTCACTAATAGGTGCTTTTGACTTTGTTGGATAATTTTTTATTATGTGACCAATCTTTAAATACCTAAAACATGTAGTTTGACTCAACCATCTACTGTAGTCACTTCTAAAATGTGTTCTAATGCAATTGTCAACAACATGTCCATACTCTTGACAATTGTGACAATTATACCTTGTATTGTAATTACAATTGTAGGATCTTATAGTATGGTTTATCTTAGCTTTCTTGTTTGATGACCAGTTTGGCTTTGATCTACACTCATATTGTCTATGTCCATACTTCTTTCAATTGTAGAATTAATCTTCAAATCTTTGTGTGCCATATGTCTTGGTCTTGCATTCATGTGCCTACTATCCTTTATTTCTACACATATGACACTTACCCATGAATTCATTTTTAGGTTTTTTATTTGTATTGTTTCTCTTGCAAACATTTGGTGTATGACCTATCTTTCCACAATTATGAAAAGAAAGTTTGTAGTTCTTACCTTTGTTCCTTCTTTATTCACCACTTTTAGATGATTCTCCTTTTTTAGTACTAGTGTAACCTAATCTAGTGGCATCACTATTAGATCTAGGAGATGGTATTAATTTCTCAAAATACTTGATGACTTCACTAAATCTATTCAAAATTTCAACAAATTCTTGTTTCTCTCTTCAGATCATTTCTCAGTTTTTCATTTTGCAACTTTAGTGTTGTGATTTCAATATATTTTCCATTAAATTCATGATTGGCAATCATCATTTGATTCAATGTTTCCAATTGCATGTGAGCAACCCTATTCACCTATGATGTCTTCTCTTCTAGTCTATTGGTTAGTATCTTTTTGTCATCTTCAATCATGACTTTTTCCTCTTCAGCCTTCTTTTTCTACTCAGTCACTTCACATAGAAATACTAATTGGACTTCTTGTTCTATCTTAATATTTATGACCTCTTCGATTAGGGTTCCATTATTTTCCATCAGATCTTTAATTGATGCGTCAAATTCATGTGAATTTCCATCTGCAAATAATTTAGTAGTGTTAATATATTAGTAACATGTATCATTCTCTTCAATAGCTATCTCTTTCCTTCTCTTCAATGAGCACTTCAAATCATCTCTTGCTTCATTTAGCTAATGTAGGGAAAGCTAGATTCTAATCTTTTGATTCTTAATATTATTTTCCAACTTGTAGACTTCCATCTTCAAGATCTTTCCTCAAAGATGCAAAGATTTCCTTTCCAGAGAAATTTTCTCTGATACTAATTGTTGGAAATACAATAGCAAAAGTAAAATATGGGGGGGTGATTTAGTTTTTCAAAACTTTAACTCTTAAAACATTCACCACACATCCATATTACAATTTGCATGTAAACTAGAATAGCTAACTAAACATATTCATCCATAACATAAAAGAAAATAACATCCAATACATGTATATGACACAAAATATTTCATTTCCCAGAAACCCTCCAATGAGAAGGTAAAATTGGGGTGGGGATGACACCCATAAATCTTCACTACTATAGCAATAAAGTATATCCAATCAAGGCTATAGTGTTTGATCATAAACTATGATATACCCTATAAAAGGTCTACCCTATTAAAGGCTTACAAGATTGTTAGATCTTATCTTGTTAAAGGATTTCAACACCCTGTTAGAAGTGTTCTTGATTAAAGGACTTAAAACTTACAATAAAGTAAGCACCCTGAATCACCTTCACTACTAGATAATAGATCACCTCTTTCTTTATGTGTACATGATCCTCTCTGATTAGATGTATCACTTATGTCCTCTAACTCCTTTCATCTACTCTCCTCTAACTATTTTTGTAATGTATCTCAAATCACAACTCCATAGCCACCATGAATGTTATGTTTTTTCATTAAAACTTCTCTCTTCACTCCTTCCACACTTACTTTCTTTTAGAGTTTTTCCTCCTTATAAATACTTTGGTGACTTAGGGTTAGGTATGAATCAATAATTGTGATTCACCCATTTTACTACTTAAAATATCCCTTCAACTAATAGATTGCATGTATTGCATAGAGATCCTCAATATAGATTCCTCCTTATCATCTAGAATCACAAAAAAATCCTTAAGTTGGCTCAAAAATGGTTTACATATAAGTTTGTGCCATTACAAAAAACTATGTCCATAATTGTTTACTCAGCACTTGAAGTGTTTAATGCTCAACAACCACTATCTCTTCAATGTTGCAACTCAACCTCTAAATGACTTGACATCCATTGATCACTCGATATTTGAATAACTCAATATCTACTATTTGCTTGGCACTTGAGTGACTCAAAACTTATTGCTTACTTAGGATATACTATAAACTTTCTTTGCATATACTATCTGACATCTTTTTCTCAGCATACATTACTTATTTGGCATGAACTAAGAAAATGATTTAAGTGTATTAGCACTCATATGTCAAAACCAATCTAAGATTAAAATTATTTTCTTGAGTATACAAAAAGTTATCATCTTGGTATGATATTCCTAGAATGGAATATTCAAGGATATCAACATAAATCCATTAACACACACATATATTATATATGGAATTTTCTACAATTCACTATGAGGATAAATTTGTCAACACTTCTTCTTTTAGAAAAAAGGGAAATCAAGAAATTTCTACAGCATTAATGTAAGTTTAAACACCATCTTAAGTGAGGTATGTAATAAATTTAAGTTATGGTGTCTAGCAAGATTTGACCCAAAGAACCATAACATATTTCATGGTGTCCTACAAAATGTAACCCAAAGAACCATGATAAGTTGGTTATCAAGATGTCTGGCAAAATCTGGCCCAAAGTACCAAGATAACACTTTCTCCAACATATTTTGGTGTTACGAGATAGGTCTATTATTTATAAGATCATCACCTTATAATAGTTACCTTATGTTTGTTATCATAACTTATGGCATGCCAGGACAACAACTTAATGTAGTTTGTTATGATAATAGGTCTAGTTATTTATAAGGTCATCACCTTTCAATAACTCCCCTCTAAATATATACATCAATGAAAGATCATCATATTTCATGACATAATTACAACAACATCATCTAGTAACTCACATGATATTCACCATTATCCAAGTCAGAGGGTGGACCCACCATAGCTGCTACTAGAGGGTGGAACAAAGAGTTTTCACCTCATACTTATCTCTCATGGAGAAGAGTGCATTATAAAGAATTTCTCTTAGAACTTCTCCTCATATAGAATATATCATCTACAAGGGATTACATCTCAAAATTTCTCCCTCTGAACATTCGATCCTAGGAAGTCAGGTCCTCTAGTTACTTCGTCAGAAACTCTCTTCACCCAAGAATTCATGTTGAACTCACTTTGAATCTAATATCAATTTTCTAATTTTTTGGTGATAAGTCATTAATTCTTCATGTTATACATAGGAGTAGGCCCATCAACATCATGCAGTCACCCATATGTATTTCTATCTGCTCCCTATGAGAATCAATCTTCTAAGCTCCTATGTTGCCTTCGAAGAAGTCTTATACTCCCCCTTAATGTAGAAGAATCTCATAATCTCAATCATAAAGGATGAGAGCCTCATTTTATCCATCTTGATCATCAAGGTAATTGGAGCTACTATTAATAGGTTGAGTCTACATGATATCTGGTAGCATGTGTAAAGTACCAACTTTCTTTTCCTATAAGAACATCCTCAACCATAAAGGAAAATATCAAGGCAAATAACCTTTAGAGTATGTATAGAAATTACAAATAAGAGAGAGATAAATATCAAGAATAAGAATAGTTACCTTCACATGAAGATTCATAATTTTCTTCTTGAATTTTTTGAGAATGGAACGTCTCTCCTCTAAAAGTGGGAATGGAACATTGACTATTATCCCCACACAATGTAAAATTTCCATGTATTTTTATATTGTTGAACAATTTTTTTATCAAATATGATAACTCATTTCTAATTTCTAACTTTCTCTTTTTATCCATTGAAAGACCAAACATTCATTTAGCTTAATAGTAGAAGTGAACACAAGCTTGTCCTCAATACGCCAATATCTTGATTGAGTATGATTGTGCCACTTGAATGACTCTACAACTCATACATCAAGTTTCATTTATCAAAGAGATACTCATAAATTTTTCAATTTAAGTCATCACTTTCTCATGATGTACACAAGAATAGGGCCATCTGTCAGGCCCAAACTACGAGGGCAAAAAACACACTCCAAATTTTTATTTTTATTTTATAATAATTAATAATTAAACATGCTCTAAGCTTGAAATGATTGTGATAATAGTTTAAGTAAAGGTTCTCTACATTATGTCTTAAGATTATAACATGAAGACGATTGCATCGTTAAGATATTAAAACTTTTGTGATAAGATTGATATCGATCATTAATTTAAACAGATTGTTAATTAGTCTACTAAAATATGATACATGGGATTAACCATCTAAATTAAACCCATTAATATTTCTAATACTAACTATCTTTTAAAAAGTTAATTTAATAAATCAATTTATTAAAAAACCAAATTAACAAGATTCAATTTAATACGAACATCTCTAAAATCTAAGATTTAACTTAAATCTAACCAAAATTTAACTTAAATTAAATACCATATTCAGTTTTACATATATCTAAATCGAAACTAAAAATATTACAAAACTAAATAAATTAACATTACTATAAAAATAACTAAATTAATCTAAGAACAAAACTAATTAAATTTAATATAACCAACTAATCATAATTCTAAACTTAATTAAATTTTAATCTAACTTTAATAACTATTACTAAAATATACTAATAAATTAATACTACTTAAAAAAAATATAAATATTGAAATGTAAACAAACATAACTAAACAACTAAATAATTAACTAAACTAACTAATTCAACTTATTCTAAACTAACATCTATACTAACTTATTTAAACATACTAATCTATAATAAAAAATAAAATAGATAAAAATAAACTTAAATCTTAACCTAACCTAAACCACCTACACCCTACTCTCAAAAGCCCTTAATCCACATGTGACTCACGTCACATCTTCCCTTGCCACCTCAACCTTGGGCAACACTTCCCAAAGGACATGTGCTTCCCAAGCGTTGTCCTTGGGACAGCGCTCTACCCCAAATGCCTGCGCAGACTTCACCAAAAGGTGAATCGACCAGCAAGGAAGGCAAACTTAATAAGTCTTGCCAAAATGATAAAGGCCCAAAATGAAAGGTAAGTGCTCCAAAATCATAAGGGGGATGGGACATGGGGGTGGCCAGGGTGACGTCACCCCACCCCCCCCCCATGTTAAATGATGATTGCAAAAACTTTTTAACTAAAACTTTATTAAAATGCTTTTTAGAGTTGATGTGCAAGGGAGAAGGATTAATGTAGTAAAGACAATAAAGTTTATTAGGTAGTTAGGATATTTAGTATATTCAAAAATTGCTCATAACAAATTTAAATATTATTTAAATTAGAATATATTTTATATTTTTATTTTCTTAAAGAGATCAAAAGGAATATTCTCTATTTCAACAAGAGGATAAATTCTTTCTCCATACAATTTCCAGCATCCTGTAGGTGGATGTTTTGGAAATTTTTTCTTACGGATGGTTTGAAAAGTTATTTTACTCTCTTTTTTTTTGGATCAAAACTTGAAAGACTAACATATTGATAATTTTATCCCAAGTATTATTTTTTTTTAAGTTTCTTATGGCTTACAAAATTAATAATGCTTCTTTTAAATCTATTAGATGATTAAGGTAGGATTCAATGCAATTTCTATCACATCTAAATAGATTGATTCAAGGACTAAATTTTTTGTTAAATTCCCTTTCTTTTGGCAAATCTATAATGACTTGATACAACCATAACCTATCAAGAGTTTAAATTTTTCGTTTCATTCAATAGTGCAATACTTTATCATTTGGATCTAACAATCATAAAAAGTGAATTTGCATGCATGATCATAGCTTTTGTTTTCAACATTATGAAAGCTTAGAATTTTGTCAAATTTAACATCATCAATTCCTTCCTACTTGGTTTCCTACTCCAATAGTCTAAGTTACTCATGATAAGATATTACAATGATAGTGTGAGTTACTCATAAGACTAAGTATGGTTTAGGATGATAATTCATATAACAATCAACATAAAACTTAATGCAGCCGATAAGCAATCCATGGCAAGGTTAAAGATAACTAACTGATTTATGCTTTAAAAATTTAAGGAGATACAATATCTCTTAGTCCAATTGATTCGTTCATAAGTAAATTTAACAAAGAAGAGATAATTGAGTTCTCAAGGTAGGAATCCTAATTCATCTGATACTTATACATCAACTTGGAAATTCATTCTATCAAATTGTTCTTCCCTAACAATTTAAAAACTTGAAATATCACAATTCATAACATTATCCGTTACTCTTATTTATTTATTTTTTTGCAACCATATTAAATTTAATACACAATTTAAATCACATGATAACCAAATATGCTCAACACCAATTTTATTGGCAAACTTGATTCAAGGGCTCAGCCGGGAAAGAATCAGGAAGAAAACCTGACTTCGTTGCCATTTACAATAGGATCTCAATCCCAAATTTCAAAAATTAAATCAATTTTTTCCTCATGATCAAAATCAAGGAATTTGTAATGTTTTCTGAATCTCATTTCAAGAACCATGGAGGAAACCAATATCTAATCGGGTGACAACCAAGCAGGACCAAAAGAAATTCAAACATGCATAATCATACATGGTTTACACAATAGGATTCACAATGAATCAAGACTAGAGAAAGGTGGATTCTTCCAACAGGAGAAGTCAAGCACAACACCAATTCAGATGCCCAATCAAGGCTAATAACCAAAAACTTTCGTTCTTCCATTTAAACATGCCATACTCATACCAGGTTTGTGCTAACGGGTAGGGGCCCATAACACCCTACCCTTTCTCCCTCTTCTCATCCTGAGAAGAGACTCTACACTAGTTGAGTCCAACTAAACAGACCTTTCCCAAAATTGGTCACTTCTGCCCTCTCCAAGGGTGAGTAATACCAAAACACCCATGTAAGGAAAACTCAAAATTGCAAACATAAACAAGAAAGGAAAACAACCAAAATGACATGGTTTTCAAATCTTCCCACATACCCACAACCATACAAGAGTGAAACAACAACAAGGTAACATGAACATGAAACAAAACATAAAAACTGAATAAGGGAGATGAGAATTTCCTACCTTCACAAAGAGGTAATGGCAATGAACTAATTTGAGTAGAGTATCCCCTTTCCTTCCTTCAACCTTCAAGCATTCCTCTCTAAATGTAGAGATTGGGTAACAACCAACTAGTCCAAGGAAGGCCTCTAAATAAGACTCCAACTCAACCACCCAAAAGGAGCAATAACTATTTGCACCCACTAGCAACTCTAGAAACTCCTAACTCAACCTACACTATGGTTAAACCCTAAGTGGAGATGAGGTGAGGTAACTCAAGATAACCATGATCAATTTTCGCACAAAGGCAAAAAGGGACTTTTTGAGTGACCTCAAAAGTCAAAAAAAGGGGCTTAGGGGTTGGAAAAGACCCCTAACCCATACCCATACCCTTTGGGTATAATAATAACATGATTAAAAGCCTTAGGAAAGAGGTTTAGAGTCAAATAAAATCTAGGAATAAAATAGGTCCAACTCACTACTCTAGCTTGCAAATTAAGCACTAATCCATATTAGGGATGACTAACCCCGATTAAGAACCCACTTAGCAAACTGACACTATCTTAAACCAACTTGGTCCAAAGGTTAAACAATTAACCCTAAATAGCTACTGAAGCACATAACCATTTTACGAGTGTCAAACAACACTGAAAGAACATAATTACGAACATTAACATTCACTGAACAAAGAAGATACATACATATATCTCACAATACAATACGTGAATTACGAACAACAAGGCTTCCAAAAATTAGCACAAAGAGATCAGTTATGTTCCTCCGTGGGGTTTCTCGGATAAATATCTGCACACTCATTGCACACATCAGTAGTCTCATAAAATCACATGTACATAAATGTATACGTATCAAAAATTTACTTAAATTAAAACATACATCAATAAAGGTTTCTTCATCCTACATAATTCTTAACCATTTAAAATATCTTAAATCAAAGTCTCAATCCTACATTTACTGATTTCATCAACATACATATACATGAAACATTAAATGACAATCATCAAATATATCTGAAAATAACATCACACAACATGAAATAATAAAATATGTTCTAAGCATCAGATAATGTCTTGACATCTCGAGTTGTGAATATCAAAAAATAATAGTAATGCATCGCTATGCTACGATGGGTCGGGGCGAGGCCTCACACCATCAACCCATGTATTTTTTAGAGTCGCTCTAAGTATTAATCTTCAGAGCTCCTATGTTGTTTTATCTAGCTTGATCATCATATGACTAATGAGTTCTAGATCACAACTTTTATGGAGCTACTATCATGAGATTGAGTCTACACAATATGCCTTGTGCACCATTCTTATTTTCCTACAATATCATACTAAGATACAATGGAAAAGATCATCAAGGATGAGAGAATCATAATGAATAGATACATATAGAAATATGAATAAGAGAGAGACATTAATGAATAAATAAATTTAATAATTAAGAATAATAAATACTTATCTATGCATCAACATCCTTGGTATAAATACTCTAATTAAGGTCTATATGCATCAAATCAAAAAATTCCTCCAATGGGAATGTAACATTATGTTAAGGTACTTATTCATCCCTCCACAATGTAAAATACCTACATACTAAATTTTATAGATTTCTCAATCAATATCAATTCTAATGAGAAGCAATCATCCATGAATAACATCAACCCTACCTTTGCTAGTAAATTCTTCTTTCTTCTTTTTGAGTATTCATCTTCTTTCTAGTTTGGTATTTTTATCCAATAAAGATCCAAACATTCATTAAGCTTATCAATAGAAGTAAATGAGAGTTGAAAATTCTCTAAAATCATCCATCATATACTGATATCTTGACTTAGAGTGTTTGTGCCACAAGGATCTATTACTCATACTTAGAGCTTTGTTCATCAAAAGTATAACCATAGGTGGTCCAAATGCTTTGGCAACCATAAGCATACAATTATTTTTTTTCATATCTTTCCATTCTAATTTTAATTAATTTTATCTATCATATAAAAATATTGATGATACTAGATCTTTGATTGACATTTATGTAGACTTCTTGTCCTCGATCCTTGATAATAATCATAAACTCTTATTTGATTGTCCAAAAATGAACAATATATTGAAACAAAGAAGGTGATTCTTCTATACCTCAAAATTCATTTGAATAACTAAGATCATTTTTACAAATTTAATTATATTTCCATTTTTATAGATATTCATAAAACTTTAGGTCATCTTTTAAGAATCTTCTTTAGAGTTTCTAAAGAACATTCAATAATTTAATGGTATGCATATCCTTTAATTGATGCACAATATAGATGTCACCAATACTAGCTCCTCCTTGCATATGATGGCATGGCTAAAAAAATCAATGCCTCTTAAGGAATATATCTCACCTCACCTCTTGAGGATATTAATATCGCTTCTCTTATTTAATAATTTCCTTCCAAATTATCAAATCAATAGACAAATAAGGACATTTAATCCAATAGAAAAATAGAAATAGAAATCTCCAACAATATATAATTCTTTGACTTCTAGTTATGAACATCTATCATTTATTGTACTATCTTTTAATGAATTATTTGACTATATATGTATTTTATCTTTCTTAGATACTCCTTATATGAATATGGAGGATACATGTTGGATGGTTTATGGTTATGTTTCTAAATTCAAAACTTATGACTCTTGTATTCAATCATCTGCCACATAAAACATGGGTCGAATGGGGTGAGTTGCCTATATTATGTGAGGTTGCCTTTTTAATACATTTCTCCTTTTGGTCAGCCCATTGGTGGAGTCTATTTTTTTGTGTCGACCATGATATCCACATAGGTGCACGTTAAAATTAAATATTAAATTAACCTCACTATACTATATATTTAAGTGTCAAGTTGTTAACTTCTACAAACCTAAGCACTATTTGTATCGTACAAGCAGCTATGATAATTCTTGGGGTTTGAAACTTGGCTATTACTTCCCATTTTATATTTTTTTAGTATTATTTTTCACTAATGAATACCTGTAGGGCTTTTCTAATAAGAAATTTGAGTCTTAATATGAATTATTTTCCTATTTTTTGATACATTATTATTTTCATTTGAATTCAAGACAGCCATGCACATAGTAGGAAAAGTCATGAGAACTCTCATGGTCATGTCCATTAGTCAGACTTTAATTTAGTTTATTTTATATTATCTCTAATATCACCTTCAAATTGGACTAGATTTAGTTGTATAATCTCATACTTCAGTAGTGGTGCTCTAGTAAAATTCCTGTAGTTTTATATAATCTCTAACTAATAGTTCTAGCAACACAAATTGTTCTTCCTATCATACAACAAAGAATGAGTCTCAAATCATAGTCCAAGTTGTTGAATAATCTTGGAGGTTCATCTTGATCCATCTCACATACTGGAGATTACATACACAACTCCTAGATTTTGATAGTTAGGGTTCCAATGGTAGAACTGAGAAGCTCATCTCAATAAAGATAATATCAATGAAGATGACCCTATCGAATGTCCAGAAAGTGCATATAATCAAATCTATGCCCTTTCCCATAAATCCTTGATTAAGACTTTCATGGTCCCAGCTTATGCTCCATTGATCTAACCATCTATTTCACATATTATTGGCAATGATCAATCTTGCAACCTTATCCTAGAAAAACATAGGTTCTCTTGATATTCACCCACCATTTGAAGAGTCTTTTATGTAAAGTTGATAATAATTTCAAAAATATGTCTTCTTACATTTGCAAAACTAGGCTCTAATACCATGTTGAGTAACTAAGATTTTTTTTGCAAATATAATTATATTGTCATTGTTATAGATATGTTCCAAATGCAGATTTGGATCTCACATAAGTATGAGAGGAGACATGTCTACAAGGTTTAAAGATCATTACTTAGTATATTAATAACATAAATAGCCATATGTGTAATATATACATTATTATATATATAATATAATATATGTAATGTATATTACATATTATATATAATTTATGTATATAAAGGAATATTTATCTAATTATCATCAATAATGAAACTCATGATCATATCAATCTAGTTGTAACTACAAACTTAACAAAACACAATCTACTTAGTGTGGCATAGTTGAACAACATTGGATTCGAGGTAGAATTCATGAATAGCAAGGCCAAGCTACAAGATGGTAAAGGAAATTTGATTGGAACTAGTAATCAAAAAACGGTAATCTATTTTGTCTAGATCTAACTAAAAGTTCATGTTTCCTAGCTCAAGTAGAGAAAAGTTGGTTATGGCATAAAAGGTTGTGTCATGTGAATTTTGATAACCTAGTCAACATAAGAAAGAACAAAAGAGTGAGAGGCATTCCTAGTCTAAAGCAACCTGATATGGGCATATGCAAAAATTGTCAAATTAGAAAAATGGGAAAGACAAGTTTCTAAAGCAAGAACTATCACTCTGAAGAAGTTTTGGAGCTAGTTCATGCAAATCTTTTTGGACCCATTGGCATAGAAAACTACTAGGGAGATAAGTACTTTATTTTATTTGTTGATGATTATTCTAGGATGATGATAGTTATGTACCTAAAAGATAAATTTGAAGCCTTTCAAAATTTCAAGTGGTATCTAACTAGAGTGGATAAAGAAACAAGAAAAAAACTAAAGTGTCTAAGGTCAAATAGAGGATGAGAATCCATCTCAAATAAATTCAATAAATTCTACAACGAAAGAGGAATCAAAAGATAATTATATGCACCTGGTACACCTTAGTGGAATAGCATAGTAGAAAGAAGAAATAGATCCATTAAGGATTGTGCAAGAACATTGATGATAGAGAAAAATGTTGCAATCAAATACTAGAAGGAAGCAATTAGCACAATAGTTCATACCTTAAACTAAATTTAACTAAACAAGGACTTAGATAAACACCTTATGAGTTATGGTATGGCTATACACCTAATGTCTATTATTTCAAAGTATTTGGAAGAAAATGTTATATCTTGAAAGAATTCATGAAAGTAAAATTTGATGTGAAAAGTGATGGAGGAATATTCTTGGGATACTCCAACAAGAGAAAGCATATAAATGTCTGAAACTTTCTACTCACAAAGTCATAGAAAGTGCACATGTGAAAATTGATGAGTTTCTAGAAAAGAGTGAAGAAAAAAGAAAAAAAAGAACCTAAAAACTACAGAAACTTTGTCTATTTTGAATTTGATATTATACCTGAGATTCAAGAAAATGCAATTAGAAATCAGTAGTCTTCACCATCTGAGTCCCATAAATTTCAAGTTCAACCCAAGTTGTAGCCATTACAACCCAAGTCACAGTCTGAAGGAAGTGAGTCACAGTTAGAAGGACTCAAGTTTTAGCAAGTGCAAACTAAGTTGTAGTCTGATAGACTTGAGTTATAGACAGTGGGACCCAAGCATGATTCTAAGCATGATGAACAAAATGAAACAAGTTTTTAATCCAAGGATAAGGTACCTATGTTTGATAGATATATCAAAAGGAATCATGCACCTGAGAAAATCATTAGAGATCTATCAAAAAGCATAATGATAGGGAACAAATTATAAGGTACATGTTTGCTCACTAATTTTGAACCTAGAACTATTAAAGATGCATTAGAAAATGAAAGTGGATTTAGGCAATGAATGAAGAGATTAATCAAATTGAAAGAAAAAACACTTGGACTTTTGTTCCTAGACCCAAGGTCAAAAAATATAATTGGCACAAAATGGGTATACAGAAACAAGTTGAATGAAAATGGAGAAGTTTCAAGAAACAAGCCAAGATTAGTATGCAAAGGTTATTCTCAAGAAGAAGGTATTGATTATGGAGAGATGTTTCTTCTATTGAAAGACTAGAATGTGTTAGAACACTACTTCCTTGTGCTTAACATAAAGGATTCAAAGTATATTAGATGGTTATAAAGTTAGCTTTCTTGAATGGAATCCTAGAAGAAGAATTCTACATTGAGCAACCTAAAGGTTTCATAGATCCCAACAAAAGGGATATAGTTTGTAGACTATATAAAGCTTTATATGGTCTCAAACAAGCCACTAGAGCATAGTATCAAAGATTGTGTAGTTATCTGGTAAAGATTGGTTTTCAAAGGACAAATGACAACAACAACCTCTACATTAAGGAAGGACCAAAGAAGAAGATAGTGCTGGTAGAAATATTTGTATATGATACATTATTCACTAGACATGATGAATTATGAAAATATTTTTTTAAGGAAATGAATAAGTAAATTGAAATTTCAATGTTTGGAGAGATTAAATTCTTTGTTGGCTTGCAAATTCAATAGAAGAAAGATGGTATCTACATTACTCAATCAAAGTACATCAAGGAGTTATTAAAAAAATTTGGAATCAAGGATTCTAGACTAGTTGGAACACCTATGTCTACTAGAAATAAGCTTTCCAAAATTGATGATTCGAAAGAGGTAGATGAGACTACATATAGATCAATAATTGGAGAACTTTAATAGGTGGTACACACAAGACCTGATATTGTATTAGCAATTGGTATGGTGGCAAGATTCTCTCCTAATCCAATGGAAAATTATATGATGGCCATAAAAAGAATTATGAGGTATCTAAAAAGTACTTAAGATTATAGTTTGTGGTATAAGAAAGGAGGAAACTTTAAATTGAAAGCCTTCATTGATTCTAATTTGGAAGGAAGTATTGATGATAGGAAAAGAACTAGTGGTGGAGAATTCCTTCTTGGAAAGAGGCTAGTGTCTTGGACAAGCAAGAAATAGAATTGCATATCTTAGTCTATAGTAGAAGCAAAATATGTTGTAGCAATAGTCAATTGTTCCAACTTCATTTGGTTCAAACAACTATTGCTAAGTATGAAGGAAGAAATAAAGGATCCAATAGTTATCTTCTATGATAACACTAGTGCGATTAACATTTCCAAGAATTCAGTGATGCATACCAAGAAAAAGCACATTGCAATAAAGTATCATCTTTTAAGACAATCAGTGCAAGAAAAAGAGGTGAGATTGGAATATGTGAATACAAAAGAAAAAATTGCAAACATATTCACCAAATTATTTCCTAAGGATGCATTTTTGTATCTAAAAGGTAAGCTAGGATTCATTCCCTTATCTAAAGCTCACTAAATAAAGATTAGTGATGCATTAACAAAGCATTTGAAGATTAGTCAAGTTGATGTAGTATTTTTAGAGAAGATTGAATTTGAATCAATACATTAGTACATGGAAAATACATTGATTCTTATCTTTGGTATGAGATTTCAAAGAGGCAGAGTTTGGTGTCATATCAGAGAAATTTTGTATCAGTGAAGAAGGAGAGTTTGTTTTTAGAGGGATAAATTGCAGTCAAAGAAATCAAAGAATCATTCTAGGTAAAGAGATTGATGTCAAAGGAATTTTTCACCGATAGAGGGACTTCTCATGGATGAGAACCAAAATTAAACTAAGGATATTATCCTTACTTCTATTTTTCTATAAAATTTCCTTGTACTATGACATGTTGTGTTGTCATCAATGCTAAAGAGGGAGATTGTTGAAAATAATTATTCAATTGTATGTTATCTTTGATGTTACACAAAATGTCAAGCCTTAACAAGAAATTCAATGATTTTCAATCTCACTCAGGAATTGAAGATAGTTTACTGTGTATATCAAGCATTCCATCAAAAATCAAGTTTAAAGTAAGTTCTTGTCGAGCTCACTCAAGCATCAAAAATAGATCTTGTTGTTGGATACAATTGGTTAATTGTGTGTTGTCTTTGATGTTACATAAATTTCATATCATTATCATTTAGTATATGTCAAGCTCACTCGGGCAGTGAAGATGGTTCTCAATGTCTACTGAGTGTTCCTATATTTTTCTAGTTTAGAAGGTAGTGTCTACCGAGTTCATTTGGGTGTCGAAAGGAAAAGTTGCAGAAAGTGAGTGTTAATCGAGCTCACTCAGGTAATGAAGGAAATTTGGATGAAATCAATGCTAACCAAGCTCACTCGATTACCAAATAATTTTTGTAAGTTTGCAGTGTTAATTGAGCTTTGATTGGTTAACAAAGGAAATCATTTATGAGTTAGTTTCTACCTAGTTGGGTTAGCTAATGAAGGATTTTCTTATTTTGTTTTATTAAGCTTAATTGATGTATCTATTCATTCTAGTTGACCAAGGTGATGAATATTGATTATTCTAAGTTATATTTGAGCTAACTTGGCAAAGTGGAAGATATAATTATAAGGTCAATTTGTGATTTCAAAGTGTGGAAGTGGGAATGAATGTCTAAATTGTGGTCATGTGATTGAAGATCTATTGATGAGTAGAGGAAGAGAATTTAAAGGATAATCAAAATATCCTTGTAGTGCAGCAAAACCATATTCGATCAAGAAGGATCAAGTACAAGCTAGAACAGAGATCTAAAATCAGCAATTCAATTGCATTCAAATCAGGTGAGCTAAATCTCCTAACAGAGTTGGCTTAACAACTATTTGTAAATCCTCTAACAAGGTGGCAATTCCATTGAACTGTTCTCAAGACCTCTAACTAGGCCACTCCTAATAGGGTGATTAAATCCTTCAACAGGGTCACACCCAATAGTGTGTTTTATAACTTTTAACAGGGTTGGCTCCTAATAGGGCTCACTTCAGAAGAGTGAAAATCAGTAACTAGTTGCTATTAGTGGTTTTTCCCAAATTGGGTTTCCACATTAAATTTTGGTGTCAAATGTGTTCATGCTATTTTTTTTATGTGTGTACAACTAAGTTAAAGTAATGGTATTCACAGAAAACATCTAAAGGTTTATATGTTAATCATTTACCTACCTAATCTAGTTATTACCAAGTTACATCATTCTATGTGTTTATCGAGCATCAACAGTATTTAGTTATCTATTTTCATTTTGTACTGACATATAAGGAATCTAGGATTTATTTTTGTAGTAATTGATTCACCCTTCCCCTCTCAGTTACTCCTCTTATATTTCCAACACTTGTGTTAACTGAGTTTACTTAGTTACCAAAGGAAAGTTAGTATGGATCCTGTCTTGACAGAGTTCACTCGATTACCAAAGGAAAGTTAGTTTAGAATAAGTATTGACCAAGTTGGGTTGGTTAACGAAGAGTTTCTCTAAGTTGACAGAGTAATCAATTCTATATTAGTCAGTTGACAACATATTGAGTCTGATAGATTTATTAGCTAATGCTAACCAACTTAAGGGATGAAAATTGTTTGATTAAAAGTATATTCAAGTTGACTTGACAAGATTATTCATATAATTATAAGGTCAAGATGAGGAAAGAAAAAAAGCATGGAACTGAAGAAGATGAATTGGAAGGATATATCCAAGAGGATAGAATATCTGAGTCAATCGAGCTGCAAAGAACATTATGATCAAAGATGATCAAGTAATTAATCTAGAATAGAGATCTAAAATCAAAAAAGGTAGTTTCATCAAAAATCAAGTCAAGTCATTGTTAATCTCTAATAATTGTAGCACTAAATCAAATCTCTTAACAGAGTTAGCCTAATAGCTATTTGGTAATGTGTGTTAAAATTTTGACACACTTATATGAATCATTATATCCAAGATTGCTCAAGAATGAGGTCTTAAATGGTCACTTGTAGTTTTCTATTCATGGACTATAAGGGTTTATAATGGAGGCCCTCAATTTAGACCTAGTTTGTACCCATGCAAGTACACCATAAAATAAGAGATTCAAAGAGGAAAAGCAAGATTTCTGATCTCCACAATCATCAATTATGCATGAAAATTAAAATGGAAGCTATTCTATATGATAACAATGCATGAAAGAAAACTAATCTATGGAAGGAAATACAAATGCAAGATTGTTCTATGAAAGGAAATATAAATCTAATCTAACATGAAAGTGAAAGAGTAGTCTAAATGGACTTCCACGGATGCATGAGAGAAGAAGGCAAGAAAAGAAAGAAGTTACAATGTCCAAGCTCAAGTGCTCAAGCTCTCCTCCAAAATTTCTCTCCAAACCTGTAGCATAACAAAAAAATCTTTATCTATGAAAATAAAGAGTGAGCTCCTTATAAAGGAAATGAAAGTGTGGAGAGGAATGCATCCTCAAGAGCAATGTGGGATAAATCCCACCACTTAGAAATATGTGCAAAAAAGGAATCTTTATTTATTTTTATTTGATTTATTTAATTTGTTTCCCATTTTCATCAAAAAGAGCACTTTAAGTGTGGATTTATTTATTTAATTAAAAGAGTGATTTTATTTTAATTAAATAAGATAAGATTTTTTAATCAAAAGAAAGATTTTAATTAAATAAGATAAAATTATTTTGTTTTTGATTAGATAAACAGGTTTTACAGGGAACTTGAAACCCAAAAGTTAGTACATAAGAAGGTTGATAATAAGCGTGACAGCCCAGCCAAAAAAGTTTAAGTTCAAAGGCTAATAATAAGCATTAAGCCTAGCCAAAGGAAAAAGTCCTGATAAAAGACTAGGAAAAGGAAACAGATAAAGCCACAGCCAAAAGCCAGCACAAAAAGCCAAAATACAGCGAAAAATAGAGGAACAGGCAAGAGTTATTCCTCATTCTTTTGCTCTAGATCCTACATCACCTTAGTAGCCTCAAAGGCCTGTTGATTCTCCTCTATTTCCATCTGTTGCCCTCTTTGATTCCCCTAGTCCTGTGCAGGAGTGGAGTTGTCCTATGCAGGGTCATCCTCCATTCTAGCCTCGTCTTTGTCATTTCCATCCTCATCCTCATGAGTTTCTCTATCTTTGATCCAACCCATGAGAGAGATGATGTTGTTGTTGATGGAGCTTAACAAGGAAAACATCTAGTTGGCAAGGTTGTGATGTGATTGTAGTTTTCCAGATTGTGTATCCTTTGTTTCGCCATAGTGAGCCTATTGGCCGAGTCTATCCTCCTATTGGCATCCTTTCCTTCCCTTGTTGCCTCAATGTGTTTCACCTAGTCTTTAACCTCCTTGAGCTCATGGAAGAGCCATTTGATTGATCTAAAATTATCAATCATTTTGTTGCGAGCATTATTTAATAGATTCATCCCTGTCTCCCTGGCTTTGTCCGAAATAGCCACAATCGTCAGATCAATTAATTCTTCCAGCCACTGCTCTTCTTGATTATCCACTAGGATTTGGGGATTTATGGCCTCCCTAAAGATTCCCATTTTGGCAATCTTGACATTGAAATTAATCCACGCTTTCCTCCTGTCATTGGTTTGCACTTCCCCTTCTGCATACCCAGCTTTCTCCTCATTCTGATCCTCAGGGTGGAGATGGACAGGAGAAAGGGGCAGCGCAAATGTCTCCTCATAATGAGAGTGCACATCCTCTAGGATCTCCCTCTTGCGCTTCTTCCTTCCACCATTGACCTTTATTTCCTCCTACGTCTCCTTCACCACCTCCTCAGACTCTGGATCCTCCTCATCATCACTGCTACCCTCTGCAGCCTTCTCAGCCTGCTTCTGTCTGAGATCCCTAGGGCTTTTTCTGCTTGGGGTTATGGGGGAGGGGGATTTTTTAACAGTCGTAACTTTCCCTGAGGAGGAGACTCCACCTTTCTCAGAATTGAGGTTTTGAATGTCATCCAAGTCTAAGGAGTAACTAGAACTTCCAGACTCCCCAGTCTCAATCTAAGGGGGGCATTACTAATGGTCTGGGCTTTGAAGTGCTCATGGATAAGAAGTAGCAGCCCGTCATACAGAGCTGGGTTTGCAATGGGCTTCTTTTTGAAGCTGTCCATCGCCTTACTCATAGAGGTTAACAGATAAAAAGGAAAAGAAATTCTGGCTTTCTTCCAAAAATGATTTAAAATAACAAAGTGGTGGGTGTGGGCTCTATCAAATCTTGGGTCCAAAGTAATATATTCAATGACAGCTTTCAGCACATACCTCCACTATTTCTTCATGGAGTCAAGGACATAGTAGGTGTTGAGCTTTTTTAATGCCTTCAATTCCTTCTCACTCTCCACAAAATCCCTTACCGCATTGGTTGAGAGCTTCTTGTCCCTAAAGAATTTGAAACCCTTGATTAGGATCTCTGTGACAGTCACGATAACCTCCTCTGTTATCTGAAAGTTGATGTCGTTCACCTTAACCCTGCCTTCTTTCCATGACCCCACCATATTGTTAGTCACCTCCTGATCATAACCATGCAGCTTCATGAGATACTTGGTTACCCCACCCTCTTCCAGCTTTTCCCAAACTTTTGGCCTTCTTCTCCATTTCTCAAAGTCCCCTGCCGGCTCCTTTTTGCATCTCTCACCCACCATCTCCTCACTTTGTGCACCTATTTTACTCATAAGCTCTTCACTGTGAGACTGGAAAGGATCACCAAGATTAAGCAAGGAGTAGAGAAAAATAAATCTATTGTTTCCCCTGAAATGAATGCAATGAAGAACCCACAAAGCATGGCAATTAATCATAGTAGGATATCTACATTTACAAATACCCATTTTTCTATTATGAAAAGTACCCATATATCTTAACCCTTTCATATTCATAATTACATCTTGATATCCTTCGTAGTTCCTTGGATTTTCTCCAAGTTGATTAGACACTTGACATCCGTCGGCAAAGAAGTTTCAGGAAGCCATGTCATTTTTTGGTCTGTACCGACACCTATATTTGCCAACCTGTCGACAACCGGGTTTGCTTCTTGAAAAGTATGGGTGACATGGAATTTTTTGAATTTGGCAAGTGTCTCTCTTGTCTCATTGATAAGATTTGCAATCATCAAAGAAGGATATGAATTTCTATTAATGCACTTAATAATGTTACTCGAGTCCCCCTCCAACCATAAATTGGTGACCCCAATTCAAAAGCCAGCTTAACTGCATTGCACGTGGCGTTGGCTTCCACAAAATGATTTGTTTGGAAACCCAAAAAAAGAGTGAAAGCCGCAATACTATCACCATTTTCATTTCTAACCACACCTCCACTACCCGAGGATCCAGGGTTGCTCTTGGAGGCTCCGTCGAAGTTGGCTTTGTGCCAGCCTTCAGGGGGGAGGTGCCATTTGGCTTCCTGTCTTTTTCTCATTTTGTCTTGTACCTTCTCCTTCTTCCTACCTCTTGTCTCAAAAGCTCCCCCCTTTCTCATGAAAATATTTTCCTTTATGTTACTGAAGATCTTCCTTCCAACAACCAAAGTCGGCTCCTCCCTCTCTCTAAAAATTTGATTGTTTCTCTCCTTCCATATGCTCCAACAAAAATGGGGTAGGAGCCAGGAGCTGATTTCCTTCAAGGTAGTCCCATTAAACATTCCTTGCCATTGGCAGAAGAAGTCCAGGAGGTTGGAAGGAATGCACCAGCTATGGTCAAGGTCCTGGGTGAGGAAGTCCCAGACTGTTCTCGAATAAGAGCAATGAATGAACAAATGATTGCCTGTCTCTGACTCGTCTTTGCATAGAACACATCTGCTGGGCATGATATGACCTCTTTTAATGAGATTTTCTTGGGTGAGATTTTTGTCCTAAAGTGCCAACCAAAAAAAAAGTTGACTTTTGGCATTAGGCCTAGGAGCCAGGCCCTCGACCAAGGGGGGGACGCATTAGTACTCCATAAATCAAAGTACCCAGAGGCAACTGAATAGAGGCCATTGGCATTATCCCTCCAAACTAGTTCATCCTTGTTGGTACTGAGGGATAAGGAGTTAAGCATGATCATAATTGGTTTTAGTTCCTCTAAGATGATAGAAAGGTCCTTCCATCCCTGATCAGTCTTGTAGTTACTAACTTTGTGCCCAAAAAGGTTGATGCAATCATTAGCCCAAACACCATAGGTGGGGTTATTAATGAGTGGGCCCTGAGAAAGCCAGCTGTCCGACCAGAAAAGAATGTTCTCCCCATTTCTCAGCTTCCAGGAGACCTTAGAGTTAGCCAAATCCCTGGCTTTTAAGAAGCCATTCCAAACAACTGAGCCTCTGGGTAAATCCTCACTGAAAAGAGTGAACTGAAAAAAGGGCCTTTTTATATACTTGTTCACCACAGTGTCTCTCCATTCCCCCGTACTACTAAAGATGCACCAAATTTGCTTTGCCAGGAGGGCCTTGTTGATATGAGTGATCTTCCTGATCCCCAGACCCCCGTTCTTTTTAGGGAGACAAACTTTGTCCCAAGCAACAAGGGGGTACCTTTTATTCCTATCAGTTCCCATCCATAAAAAATCCCTTTGGATTTTTTCCATTCTCTCAGCGTATTTTCTAGGTATGGTGAAAAGGCTCAAGGCATATATTGGTAGGTTTTGAAGGATGGATTTAACCTGTTGACATTTTCTAGCTTGGCTGAGAGAGGATCCTTTCCAGCCAGCCAACTTCTTACTGAACCTATCCAAGATGTCGTTCCAAAAGGAATCAGAAGGGGTCGTGCCCAAGGGGAGACCAAGGTAGAAAGAAGGAAGCTTCCCCACCTGACAACCCAAGATTCTAGAGATTCTTTGTTGTCTTCCCTCCGAAGTGTTGATAAAGAAAATAGAGCTTTTGTCCCAATTTATCAGCTACCCCGACCCTCTGGAATAGGTGTCCAAAGTGTCTTTCAAAGCCTTGGCTTCCCTGACCAAAGCCTCTCCTCCCATAATGGTGTCATCAAAAAACTGTTGATGCATGAAGGGGGTGCATTTGGAAGAAGGTTTAAAGCCTTTGATCCTCCCATCTTTCTTTTTCTTCTCCATAAGTCTACCAATACATTTCACCAGGATGATGAAGAGAATCGGTGATAGAGGATCTCACCTCTAGTGGGTTTGAAGAAATTAGAAGGGGATCCATTCACTAAAACAGCTAGCGAGGGGGTGGTGACCAACTGGAAAATTAGCTTGCAAGATTTGGTTTTAAAGCCAAAAGCCTTCAACACCAACTCCAAAAAGGACCAATCCACCAGATCATAAGCTTTAGACATGTCAAGTTTGAGTAACATCCCTTCTCTCTTACCAGCTTCCATAAAGTGAATCACTTCATGCACCATGATAATCGAGTCTAAAATCTGTCTGCCTAGGACAAAACTGGATTGTTGTTGAGAGATGATCAGGGGGAGGAGCTTAAGTAGCCTCAAAGTGAGCACCTTTGAGATGATCTTATAAAACAAGTTGCATAAGCTGATGGGTCTGAACTTATCCAAAGTGTCAGCCCCTGGTACTTTGGGAATAAAAACTAAGAAATTGGAGTTGATTTCCTTCAAGATGCATCTAGCTCCAAAGAACTCCTGAACTGCCTTAACAACATCTTTCATAATGATAGGCCAATACATTTGGAAAAGAAAGGTAGGAAAACTATCAGGTCTAGGCGACTTGTTCGTTGAAAGAAAAAAAAGAGCTTCTCTCACTTTAGAATCAAAAGGAATGGCCCAGATCATATTATTATGGTGCAGTTGGAGGATCTAAGGGATGCAAGAGACAATATCATCCTCATCCACCTTAGAGAGAAAAGGATCCCAAGAAAGAAGGGAGGAGAAGAAAGAGACAGCTTCAAGTGAAATATCATCTTCCTTAGTCAACACACCCTAGTCTTTAGTCAGGCCAGAAATCCTGTTGTTAGCTCTATGTTTAAGTGTGGATAAATGGAAGAACTTTGTGTTCTTGTCTCCTTCCTTGAACCAGTTGATTCTAGATCTCTACCTCTAGAACTTTTCCTCTTTACTAATGATTTCATGTAAATCAGACAGGATGGATAGTTCTGCATCTCTACTCGAGGCATCATACCCATTTTCCTGAATGGAGGCTTAGATGGAAGAGAGATTAGAAGAAAGATCCTCTTTCATAGAGAATAAATGACCAAAATCTGACTTATTCCATGCTTTTAACATCCTTTTAACATTACTAAGTTTCCTTGCTACCCTGAACATACTAGTGCCTTCCACATCTATGCTCCACCAGCCCTTTAATCTCTCTAGAAGGTCAGGGTGGGAGGTCCACATTTTCTCAAAACGGAAAGGAGGAGGTCTGCAAGGGTCAAAAGGGACAATCGAGAGGGAAAGGGGGGAGTGGTCAAACCTAATTCTAGGAAAAAGAGCTAATTTGCAGGAAGAGGATTGCATCCAATCAGGAGAAATGAGGGCTCTATCTAGTCTAACCTGAATACACTCCTTACCTAAGCATTTACTGGACCAAGTGAAGTTATCACCCATGAGGTCCAGATCCAAAAAGGCCAAATCATTGATGAAGTTTGAAAGATCATGCTTGCCATCCCAGTCCTGAGGCAGATCGCCCTTCTTCTTCTTATCCAAAAGAGGGGTTTTGAAGTCTCCCATAATGATACCTTTTTTCAAGTTTCTATTCTGAACCATCCCTACTACTCTGGACCAGTAGGAATTTCTTTCTCTCTTGTTGTTGGGGGCATAAATGTTGAGCAAGAACCAAAATTGATTGGAATGAATATTGTACACTTTACAAAATAGAATATTACTAGCATTGGAAACTGATTCCACCCTGAAAAGATTTGACTTGTATAAAGTTAGCAGGCCCCCAGAGGCTCCATTTGAGTTCGTAGCCTCTCCGCTCATCATGTTACTGAACTCTATGTTTCTCAAAGAATCCTTTTTCATTTTTGTTTCTTGGATCATCAAAATATCTGGTCTCTGGTCTCTGGTCAAATTTCTAATGATTTCTTGTTTATGGGCACCATTTAGGCCTCTAATATTCCATGAGATGATCTTCATTTTTTATTCTTGAAAAAGTCCTTTAGGGTGCTTTGGCACCCATTCACCAAACATCTTCTAGTCTCTTCTTCTCTGGACTCCCTTTCTGATTTCCTACCTGCTTTGGTTGTAGAGCCCACATCTAGTTTGCAACTACTCCTGGTCGTTGCTGGAGAAGCCTTGGATGGATCTTTGATTTGATTCTTCCTTAGTATCTCTTCCTTCTTAGTGAACTTTAGGGATCTAGAAGCCTTATTAGCATTCCTTGGGGTGCTGTGAAGATCAACCCTTTGGTTTTGATCTATCTCCTTATCCTCCTTATTTCCTATTTGGATTAGTGCATCAATGGTGGAGACCAAGTTTTCCTCTAGATCCTGGAAGACGATAATTTCCCTATTATCTCTTTCCTTGATCTCCTCCATGGAGCCTAGAACCAGTTGTTCCTCTCTAGGGGGAAGGTCCAAACCATCCTCTTGAAGATCATTCTACGAGACCCCCTTAACTTCCTCTTCTCCAGGCTTGAGGGTCCTTTCCTTGACCTGATCATCTGCTAATGGCTGGGGTTCGATTAAAGGTAGAGAGGGATTGGGAAACTCTCCTTCCTCACTAGTCTTTCCCTTAGGTGCTTGGTTTGACCTCTTTGGGGCTTCTATTGCAACCTGGGTCCCCGAAGATAGGTCCTTCTGGCCTTGAGCCATGGTCTTTTTTTCCAAACTTTCTTCAACCTCTATTGAGAAGAAGAAGGGGGATTATGCTTACTAGTCATCTTAGCTTTCGATCATTGAAATGCCTTATGATCAGTTTTTAGACAGTGAAAACACCCAAAAGGAACACTTTCAAAGTCTAGCTGCTAGATATGGGTACCAAGTTTGGACTGTAAACAAACCACTTTGGGCATATTCTCCCCTTCCCTTACTCCAATGCATATCCTCACATAAGTCAGCCTACTCTTTGAAGTAGTGATTGGGTCGATGGAGAGAAGCTCTCCAAAAGAGCTGGCCACTCCCTTGAAGACATCCTCATTCTAGAACTCCAAAGGTAGCTCCAGGAGTCTAACCCATACCAAAGCTTGCTGGGGGAAAGATTCATTTAAGTCTAATTGGGATGACCATCTCTGAAGCATGAGGGTGGCCCTTCCAAAGCTCTAGGGACTATCACATAGAATCTCAACCATATCCTCATGACAGGAGAACTCAAAAGAAAGGAAACCCTTAGCCATTGCAGTGACAAAGACCTGACCTTTCAAGCTCCATTTTTTTAGAGTATAGGCCTGGACCACATCAATATTTGGTCTAGGGCTAATAAACTTTCTGACAAGTGTTGAGGCCATAGAGGCAATGCTATGATCAACAATCTCTTCTGGAATAATGATTGTGCAAGATCCCTTTTGCAGACTTGACACAACCTTAATCGGAGGGAAAGAGGATTTACCTGATGGCTTGACTCCAAAGAGTGAGGCCCAGCACTTTGGGAGAATCCCTAGAATGTCCTCACGTGGGTCCCCATCAGCTGACTCCTCCCTGATGCCTACCTGGGTCCCTTCCTGCATGCCTAGTGATTGAGGTCCGCCTCCCTATGAATTCCCACCTGTCTCCAAATTTGAAATTTGAACTTGCACTCTCACTCCCTTCATGATTCCTCCCTTGCAATTGTGATGCTTTTGTTGAATATACACAAAGGCATTAAAATCTAGTAGTGTTTTATGGGGAGGGATGATGCCTCCAGTTTTCTTAGATTGAGATAATAATGCATTAAAATCTGATAAAATTATTTTGTTAAAATAGAGATTCTTTTTTAATTAAATAAGATTATTCTATTTATTTAAAAGGGATATTTTATTTTAATTAAATAAGATTATTAATGAAATGATAAAATGTTAGGAAATATTGGAATAATTGAATTGATTATGATTTGATCAAGAAAAATGATTTGAATTGAAAATATTATTAGGCATTAATTCAAGAAATTGATAAATAAAGAATGGGAGCCCATAGTCTAGGTGACAATTTTAGGTGCATACATTTTCCGCTCTTTGACTAATGTGTGGTCTTTATGGGAATACATGCATTCAAAGAATGCAGTTGAAGTGTGAGATTGATTTTGGATCATAAAAAAACCTAGATGTATGATCAACAAATGGGAACACATCAGGACAAAGATAAGATGATTCAAAAAGACAAGGTCAACACCCCTGTAAATAGGTAATTGAGATGTCCAAGATAAGAATCTCAAGAAAAGTTTCCTTAAGCAGAGCAATTGATAGGATTGATAAATTTGAATCAAGTATTAAAGTTTGATAGGTATTGTCCCCTCATGAGTGAAATCAAAATGAGATAGAGGATAAACAAAAAATTGACAAATTTGATCAAATCAAACTAAAGATAAGGTTCTTGATGTAAGATGAAAGATATAAGGATCACAGAACCAAGGTAGATCATCAAGAATGTAAGATTATGCCCCAAGTTTGAACTAGAAGAAAATAAGTGCGGTGAAAGTGAATGGAAGATAGAAGTTTGGAAGAGGTGGAAAGAAATGGAGAGGAGAAAGAGAATTTTCCTTAAGAAAGAGAATGTCCCAAAATCAATTGACTATTTAAGATAGAAAATTTTGATTGAGATCACAAAAGAAGATAAGGAAATGAACATCAAAACATGACCACAATTGATTAAAAATTCACAAGAAAGATGAAGGAAAAAAAAACACTCTCAAACTCATAATGCAGCCTAAAAATGCAAATTAACATGAAGTCTAATGATGCAAGCTGCATGAAAATGCAAAGGTGTACTTGCAATAAAGAAAGTATAACATAGGATTCTATGTTCATCATTCATTAGAGAATATTAAGGAACTTATTTTCATCATTGGGCCATTATTAATGGACACTCAAAAAATCACACAATCATCACTAGTCACAAGAGCAATTATGAAGATGTGAATGTAATTTATATCAAATTGGAATGTAGAAAGATTCTAACATAAGCATCAAAGAGATAAAGGTAAATATGACTTCAATGTTAGCTTACCCAATTTAATGTAGCAAAATCACCCTTGCATCAAGGCATAGATGTTAGGATGACCATAAGAATGGTTGTGCAAAAATAATCAACGATGATGCCTCAAATCTCCTAAGTGTTGCAAGGGGGACAACAAGTAACACCTTAGAGTTTCAAGACCACACCCACAAGAAGAAAGAAAATAAAAACATTCCCCATCTCCCAAGTCCTCTAGCTATGCATATTGGAGAGACTTATTAGACTAGGACACTCAATGAAAAGTCAATAACAGTCGACACACAAAGAAAAGTTCATGATAGCTCAAGCATTAAGTGTTGTGTTTAAAAATTTAAGTGTGTTAACTAATATTGAGTTCCAGGGATAAGAATTGAATGCTTGAAAGTAGGTAAGATCACATGACAAAATTGGGTAATACCAAACTGATAAGTTTTGAAAAACACTTGATGTTAGGGGTTGTATTGAAAAATACAGTTGGATGTGTTAAAAAAATATCATTTTCGAAGTGTCCTAAAGACTAACACATCCAAGAGACCAAAGCTAAAATAATTATGTCCCCTAGACAAAGGCAAAGACCAATTCCAAACCAAGGCAACAAGGACAACACATGATGGAGAAAGGCTAAGTGTCGAGGATACGCACTAAGAAACAAAGGTGCAAAGGCCTCAAGTAGCACTTGTTTCCAAGTTTTCACCACTTAGATTTTATTGCAATTTTTTATTTTTTATTTTTTTTGGAATATATATTTTTTTGGAGATGCATCAAAGAACCTATTGCTAGGTTTTCACTAAGATGACCATTTTTTCAAGATATTTTCTATTTTTTAGAATTTTCTACAATATATCATTTTTTTGGCTTTTTTCAAGATCATTATGTATAAAAGATGCCCCCAGACAGAATGGGCATCATGAATAGAACATCTTTAGGTGTAAGACATTGATAGGATTAGGGAGTTGCTCTCACTCTATTGTAGACAATAAATAAGCACTTGACCCAAAATTTGTTGTAATGATGTAAGGTCCAAGACAATTAGGCTCAAATTTTCCCTTTTGATCTCTATAATTTTTATTCTTACAATTTTCACATAGGACAAGATCTCCCACCTAGAATTATCTAGGGAGAATCCTTTTGTTGAAGGCTTTGGCTATGCATTTTTGATAAATCATCATAAGGTCAAACGATGCTTGACATTTCTCATCTAGAAGTTCTAACTCTTGAAGTCTCATGGCATGGTAGTCTTCATCTATAACTAGACCTTTGAGGAAAACTCCAAGTGAAGAAATCTCAACCTCTAAAGGTAACACTTCTTCAATGTCATATGTAAGGGCAAAAGGAATAGCCCTAGTAGGAGTACAAATGATCATTTTGTAGGCCCACAAATGATAAAGATGAAGAGCATCCCATAGCCTTCTTTAGTGAAGGGCTTAAAGAGTATGAAGACAAATATAGCTATGTAGAGAAGCAAGCCCTTGCAATCATCAGAGCTTTGAAGAAATTTAGACACCTCCTATCTCATAATAAAATTCATTTGTTAGTACCCAATGCAAGTGTGAAGGATTTCCTTTTGAGCAAAGATATTAGTGAGAAGAGAGCTGGTTGGATTACTAAAGTAATGGAATATGATGTTGACATCCAAATCACCAAGCTGGTGAGAGGGAGGGGGTTTTGTAAATAGATGATATCATATCAAGAATCGAATGAGGAAGTCGCTATGATACTAATAGAAAAATAAGAGACAAGAAATGATGACCCAAGGAATTGGATGGATGATATGAAGAATTTCTTATTAGGCAACGGATATCCTCAAGGATTAGATAGAACTAAAAGGAGACAGTATAGGTTACAGTCAATTCCTTATGTCATAGTTGATGGTATCATTTTCAGGAAATATTTTAATGGAGCCCTATTAAGATGCATTGACATAGACCAAGTTGAAAGAATGATCAAAGAGCTTCATGATGGTCCTGATGGTGGTCACTTCTCAGCAAGGACAATTGTAATGAATATCATGAGGGTTGGTTACTACTGGCCATCTCTATTCTATGATTTTCATAGGTATGTGAGGAAGTGTGAAAAATGTGCCTTCTTCTCTAGTAAGCAAAAGCTTGCAACTCTTCCTCTTCATCCCATTCAGGTGGACCAGCCTTTTACTCAATGGGGATTGGATTTCATAGGCCCTTTAATCCTTCTTCTAGTTCTAGTCACAAATGGATTTTAGCTACTACAGATTACTTCACCAAATGGATAGAGGTAGTTGCATTTAAGGATGCCACATAATCTTCAGTTGTTGAGTTCCTTGATGGAATTGTGACCAAGTTTGGTGCCCCTTCAACCATTATTTTAGATAATGCAAAATCTTTTGTAGGAGCTCAGATTTTTGCATGGGTAGTTGACCATAATATCTACTTGAGCACATCCTCAAACTACTATCCTCAAGGAAATGGTTTGGCTAAGTCATCCAACAAAAACCTTATTAGGATAATGAAAAGAACTATAGAGGATAACCAGAGGTGTTGGCATCAAAAGTTGAGGACTATACTATGGGCTAACAGAATAACACCTAAGAGGTCAATAGAAAATTCACCATTTATGTTGGTATATGGTAGAGAAGCAAGGCTTTCAATTTCATTAGAATTTCCATCCCTGGAACTAGCTCATCAGCTAGAGCTAATTGAGGATGATGCCATGACAGTGAGAATGGAAAAGTTGATGGAGCTGGAAGAGAAAAGAAGTCAGGCCATGCAGACACTAGAAAGACATCAGCAACAGGTGAAAGGGAGCTTTGACAAGAAGGCTAGGGTCAAAATCTTTAGAGAAGGTGATTTGGTTTTGAAATGGGATGAAGATAGGGCAAAACCAAGGAGACACTCAAAATTTGATGCACTATGGAGTGGTCCGTATGTGATTGTCAGTTGCAAGCAGGCTAATGCTTTTCAATTAAGCAAGCCTAATGGTGAAATTTTTCCTATCCCATTCAATGGGATCTATCTCAAACCATGTTTCTAATAGGGGTTGAGGTCTCATATACATAGGTAGCTTAGTTTTCTTCCTGTTGTCTTTCAGCTTTCCAAGAAGTGCACGAGCACATGTGTTTTGTTGAGTTGCAGAGGAGCAAAGACAAGCTTTCAGTGTTTTACTACTGCAGAGGTAGGGTTAGGGTTTCATAATGCATGAGATCCACCTTTTTTATGACTCTATGGCCCAATGGATGCATAAGGTCACTGGTCATACACATAGCTGGCTTGTGTCCCCTCTGAGTTACCAGAAATGTTAACCATATTTGCCTCCCACCAAAAATTTGAACTCAAATACTTGAGCCCACCCAACGGTCACTTTCCATATTTAAGTATTTAAAATGCCATGGAAATACAAAAAATAAATGAAATAAAACCTTAATGTATTTCCTTATTTCTAAGTGACTGTGCACTTTAATGTTTTTGCTTGCTCGCAATTCGCTCACTGTCAAATCTTTCGTGATCTACGGTGGCCACTTTCCTGCTTTCTCAAAATTCACTACCTTTACCTAATGCGGGCAAGTGCCTTTACACCATGTAGCCCTTATTGATGTTCAAACCTTAGTGCACTACAAAAGTTCTTGTTAGAAGTAGTCAAACCTATTGTAGAGTTGTTAGTGTTCCTCGTGCACATTTTGAATTTCCTATAATGTCATTGGATGGTCTTTTAATGATATTAATACTTAACAGTTCAAGCATTTTGATCATTGATTTAGCAAAGATCAAGGGCTGGCACTTGCTTGCAATATGAAAGTGCATGAGTTTTAAGTAATGTGGGCAAGCCCCTTTATGGCATGTAGCTGATAATGACATCATGCATCCATTCTTCTCAAAGCAAGATCCACTGTCTGATGTAAATAGATCTACGATGGGTGCTTCCCCGCATTATAAAGATGCAAGGATGTTAAGGAATGTGGTAAAGTGCCTCACTGTCGCATGTCTTTGTGGGGTCAAGTTGATTTCATAAGCCACAGGGTGATGCCAGGTGGGGCTAGGGCATGCTGAGGTATATGCTAAATGGTTCATGGGCCCAAAAGTATTAAGGGCAAGCGCAGTACAATGAAGATCTTTCATGATCGTTGATCTTACAAAGATCAATGATCAGTGCTTTTCCACATTATGAATATGCAAGGTAATTAAATAGTGTGAGAAAGTGCCTGAAGGACGTGTGTTCTTATGGGCCCGACTAAGGCATTAACAATTAAGGCTGACAGTTATGTGACATTGCGATTAAATTGGGAAGGTGGCTCAGTTAATTGAGAAGATGTGGTCAACCGTGTGGAGAATTTATGGAGTGAAAAAATGAAATGGAATTATTGGCCCACATGGCCCATTTTGGTTGTAGGATTTAGTTGACTTTTTGACTTTGCTGACTGATGAACTAGAAACAAAGGAAATCAAGTTTTCTTGCACGATTTGATCCTCATGATCAATTCCAACTACTCTCGAATGAATGTTGAACCCAATAAATAGCAGGAGAACACTCCACCACCCCAATTTATCCATCTACTTGATCAAAATGGTTTAATGGAATCATTTTTGTTAGGGCCCTGTTTCAACAAAATATCAAATTTCATTGTATCTGAATCTATGCTCAGATCATATTTTCTCTAGATATCTAAATAGACTTAATGGTAGTGGTTGTGGAGTAACTTTAGTTAGAGAACATCTCAGTTATGCCTAAGCTATAAAGGCAATTTTTGTAGATTTTTTTGAGGTCGACTCTTCTCTATTTTCTCTAATGTTTCTCTACAATTTCACTGTAAATCCTCTTTGTCTTCAAATTGTATGACATTCTTATCTCCTTCAGCCATTGATGTGAAGTGCAAGAACTATTTGCCTCTCATTGATGTATTGTAGATATCTACAATTTTGCATGACTGTATCTCTTTTGGCCTATGAATGGTATATAAGTGAATCCTCTCTTTCTTTGTGTCATTCATTTGGGTTTTTTTCTGATTTGCATGTGATTGTTAGATTAAAGCAAGTCTGGATGTGTATATCTTTTGGTGTCATGATGGTTCAATAGTGCATGTATGGGTAGAGATTGGTTTGAACACTCTATTTTTGGTGCATCACCCCCCTTAAGTTAGAATAGGTAAATTTGCTTCTATGCATTCCTTCTCCCTTTTCCTCTCCAAGAGTAGTTAGGTGCACCCCGATAGTAAAGGAAGTCGGCCTTCTCTGAAGACTCAACCTCACAGTTCAAGTCCCACAGCTTGGAGGTTGTTTCCATGTTTCACAAGGTTGTCCTTAGGTAAAAACTTTGGACAAGGGTGCAAACTTTTCTAACAATAGTTTCTATTGAAGTTGATGAAAGATCAACCCTATAGCTCCCAAGAATCACCTACATGCAAACACCTATCATAGAAGAGAAAAGAAAAAGGCTATGGAGGCTGAAATTGTTAGATCCATAGATGAAACATTCTTGATGACCAAAAAGAGAGATCTATATTATCAAAAAATAAATCAATTTAATAATTAAAAAGAGAGATCATCCTTATAAAGTAGATTGAAACTCTAAAAAGTCTAACCTAGGTTGCATCATAATGATTAATAAAAAAATCAATTATTAGATGCCTAAAGTTTAGCTTAAGTATACTAGAGTTAATTAGAAAATATCTAATTACACTAACACCTCCCCCTTAAGATAAACTTAGGGAGTAGCTAAAAACTTAGAAACTACTAAAAAAATTAGATTTAAGTCTCAGCAACAATTCTTGATGAGGTACTCAAGCACAACCAAATCTCTAAAAAGAGAAGAAATAGAGAAAACCACATAGGAAAAACCTTACACCAAAAAGAGATGGAAAATATGTTGAAAGAAACTAATGAAGGATGAAAGAAGCCTCCAAACTAGGGAATTTCCTAGAAGATAGGAAGAAAAGGTGATCATGAAGAACACCACTGAAGCATGAAGTTGCAAACACTACCAAACTATTGATTTGAAGAACCTTCACTGTATAGAACATAACCAGGTAGAGAATACTAAGTCTAAAGATTTGATCAATTGAAGATGGAAGGTATCTTCATTGCCTCCAAAAAAGGAATGAAATAATGTCTATATGGTAAATGATCCATCTCCCTAAAATGCATAGGTATCTAGCCATTGCAATTTCCCAATACATAGGATCAAATACTAAATGCATAGCTCACTCCATTAAACTAGGAAATCAATAGAACCAACATAACCCCCCTATAATACTAATAGGTAAGACATAAACACTGAAACTCAATGCAATATCTCCTATAGAAAGAAGAACCAGGAACATTGAGAGTGCAAAATAAGTACAAACACCTATAATGGCATGTGTCATCGACACATCATGAGGCTAATGTCATGGAAGGAATACTCACTTGAGAAAGGAAGATGGAAAATATGGCCAACATGAAACCACCCAAGGCACTTTATAATATAGTGTGAGTACAATAAAACACAAAGATGTCCAAGATCTTGAAATGCAATAGAGTGGCACTTTATCTCAATGTGTTTGCAAAAATACTACAAAAGGATGTCAACAAAGATCAAAAGAGAAATAAGGTTGATACAAGAGATAGTACAGCCCATGAAAAATCATCTAAAGAAAAATAATTGTTCCCCAGACCTAAAACAACCAAGATATCCACTAGAATGCAAAAAAGAAAAAAAATGAATGGGAAGTGCTTGGAGAAAAATTTGAAAAATAGAATGTCTCAAGATATATCTCTCGTTGTGAAAAATAGGACCTTTTACTTTGATTTCGTAAATTAGAAACCAAATAGCATCAAAAATTCAAATAAACTATAGTTGAAAGGGGAAAAAAATCATTGTCTCAAGATTTGTACTAGAATACTGTAGGAAGCATGTCAATTAGCACCAAAAATTACCTCAGGAAGTGTGTCAAGTTTGTACAAAACTAGCTCAATTTGTGTGCAAAAATCTTGATTTACGTGTCAAAAAATCTTGATTTGCATGCAAAAAATCAAAAAAACTATGTCCTCGATAAATGTGCCAAAAATATTAATTTTAAACCAAAAAAATGATTTGTGTGCCAAAAATGAAATAATCACCGCCTCAAGAAATGTGCAAAAATTAAAAAATCAATGCCTTAGGAATGTGCCAAAAATTAGAAAATTGTTGCATCGAGAAACATGCAAAAACAAGAAAAAAAATTGCCTTAGAAGCCTACCAAAAATCAAAAAATTACCACCTCGGGAAACATGTAAAAAATTAGAAAATCATCACTTTGGGAAATGTGCCCAATTTGGGAGCAATTTTTTTAACCTCAAATTCCAACTGTGATGAAATTGGATAAATTTTATATGAAAATATGGGACTTTGGGCACTTTGAGCTCAATGATGATGTCTGTTCAGGCTCAAAGTGCACCAAAAATTAGTGATCCCCATATTAAATAGAAAAATCCTCTTAAAAATTAAACCCTTTGAAAGAAAAAGAAAAAGAAAAAAAACATAGATCTAAAAGCCAAGTCAAATCTCTCATAAACAAAATAGGGGCATGAAGATCTGGAGCTCTGATACCATGTTGAAGTTGATGAAAGATCAACCCTACAGCTCCCAAGAATCACTTGCATGCAAACACTTGTCACAGAAGAGAGAAGCAAAAGACTATGAAGGTTTCAATTGCCAGATCCATAGACGAGACATTCTTGATGAGCAAAATGTGAGATTGCTATTATCAAAAGTGAATCAATTAATAATTACAAAGTGAGATTGTCCTTATAAAGGAGATTGAAACCCAAAAAAGGTCTAACCTAGGTTGCATCATAATAATTAATAAAAGAATCAATTATTAGATGCCTAAAGTTTAGCTTAAGTACACTAGAGTTAATTAGAAAATATATAATTACTCTAATAGTCTCATCCACATAATCTTCCATGTTTTTATGCATCATGTCATGAAAAATGGTGGTCATAGCATGTTGATAGGTGGCTCCTACATTTTTTAATCCAAAGGGCATAATGTTCCAATAATAGGTACCCCATGCACAAGTGAATGCAGTCTTTTCTTGATTTTCAAGAGCTATCTTAATCTAATTGTATCTAGAAAAACCATCCATCAAGGAATAAATCTCATTACCCACAGTCATATCCACTATAATGTCTATGTTTGGAAGTTGAAAATCATCTTTTTGGCAAGCTTTATTAATATCTCAGAAATCTATGCATACACGAATGGATTTTTCATTCTATAATGCAGGTACTATGTTTGAGATCCATTCTATATAAGCTATAGCTCACATAAATCCAGCACTCAATAGTTTTTCTAATTCTACTTTGATTAGGAGAGCCATGTGAGGATGTATCTTTCTCATTTTTTGTTTAATTAGTTTGACACTCGGAGCTATGGACAAGCGGTACATGATAAGATTAGTGTCCAACCCTAGCATATCTGAATAAGTCCTTTTAAAATTGATCTCATTTTTTTGTAAGAACTTAGTGTAAGCTTATTTTTCTTGTGGTGACAAGGATTGGGCCAAGTGTGCTATCTGTGGAGGCTCATCTATACCCAAATTGAATGCTTGTTTTGGTTCAATAATCTCTAAAGACCTATATTGAGACTAGCTAGGGAGATGATCAAGTACCTCATCCTTAGGCATCTCAAATAGGTTTTCACCCTTGGATACATCATTTCTTTTTACTTTTTTTGTTTTCAACACTGCCACACAATGGTTTTCACCATCAAAACTCTTATTCTTTTGATTTTCTTTTATTTTTATTTTGTGACTAAGGTACTTGATGTCTAGCTCTATAATTTTGGTAGCTATTTCATTGGTGGAAGAGACCACAAGTTCAATGGCATTCAAGTAATAGGCTATCTCATAATCATTTTGAAATGTTAAGAGCTCAGGTTCTTGATAGCATTGGGACCAATCAATGAGGTTAGGATGAACAAGAGGTATGTCAATAACTAGTTCAAGCTTGTAAATGTGAATGATATCATCCCTAGTGACCGAAGATTCAGGACTTGTCAAGTATCCCTCTAAGTTACCCAAATCAAGGTTTGTCCTAACAAGTGAAGAATTGTCTGCTAAGGCAAAATGTGGGTTCAATTCCTCTAATCCTATACATGACTCGTCGGCCACATCCATAGGTTGAGAACTATAAGTGTGGATAACATCAACATCCATGTTAACTGTGGAAGGTTTTGAGAAGGAGTCCCACTCATACTCATATGAACTTATTTCTAAACTTTGACTAGGATGTTTATACCATGAAGGTTTGGGATGTCCTAATGTGGAAGTTCTAATGTCATCAAGGGTAATACCTTCTCTTTCCATCAAATGAACAAGATTCTTTCATTGACATTCTCTGATAGGATCTTCTAAATCTAATTCATCTTGTTCTAAGGTTGCAATTGATGAGTGACTAGACTATATTAATCACCCCAAAGGAGATTAGTGGAAGGGACCCAATCTTCACACATATCTTGTTGGTTTTCAAAATTAGGTATGTATTATAGTTCATCTTCACTATCTAACTCATCAAGAATAGGAGTAGTGTTCTTGTTGTGATATGCAAATCCTAGGCCAGCCATATCCTTAGACTTGCATCCAAAAAGAGCATGATCAAGGGGTTCAGCTCTAGCATCCAATTTGTGACTAAGAGGGCCATGTCTAGGTAACCTATTTGTTTGACAAAAGTATACCATCTTCCATAGGCATTAGGAGACAGATTAAATTTCTCATTGTGCATGTATTTCTCATCTCTAAAATTCCAATCTCTAACACTCATCTCTTCTTTCTCATCTTGAATAGGCACTAAACACTCTACAAATATGCCAAATAAAGTCATAGCTAAAGATTAAGGTCTCATTTCTTGTGAAGGTGTACCATAAGACCTAGGTGAAACTAGTAGTGCTATGAGGGAGTTGATTTGATACCCCCTCATGCCAAGTGACCTACTAACTTGAACTTGTACTTATGTTTAGCTAAGGTTGCATCAAAGTCTTCTGCTTCACTTTTTTGGGGAACATGAGCACTACCTAAAATTGAGTTAATAGATAAAGTGTTATCACCAAGTATACAAATCTCTATTCCCTTGTAAGGAAACTTAGCACACTAATGATAGATAGATGACATTGCTTGCATATCATGAATCTATGGTCTACCAAGTAAGATATTGTATGCAAGGGGACTGGTATCAACCACTTCAAATAAAATACTTTTTCAATAGGACCAATCCTAACTAGAAGGATGTCCAACCCTTTGGAACTTCTTTCCATCTCATCATAGGCTTTGATGGTGATTTTTTTCCAATATCTATAACTTTTTTAGAATAACCCAACTCCTTTAAAAGACTCAAGGAACAAATATTAAGCCTAGTACCCCCATCTATCAACACATTCCTAACATGGGTTTTGTGGATCATGACCTCAATATGAAGAGCAAGATTGTGTGGGTGGCTCAAAGTTTTATCATCATCCTCTAAAAGGGTAAGGTAATGAGGGCTAGCAATATGGTTAACCATGTTTTGGAATTGATCAACATCTAACTTTTTGGGGATGTTTGTTGCATGCAAAGAATCCTCTAGGACTTGCTCGTGTCTCAAGGACAACTCTAAGAGCTCAAAGATCAAAATCTGAGCTAGGGTTCTTTTCAACTAATTGACAAGATTATAGCTCGACTTAGGATTGATTAATGGTTTTGAGGTAACATCCTTGGATGTCATTTGCTTTAGTTTACTTGGTTAACCTAAATTGGGTTCTCTAATGACAATGGGACCTTGACTTCATGTGACAGCATTGAGAGTTTGAGATAGCATTCTAGAGTTAGGACCCTTAGCACCACAATGGGTTCTTCATCAAAGATAAGAGAAGAGTAGATATCTAAATCATAACCATAGGGATTTTTACCCCTCATCATGTTGATGTTTTTTCTATAACTTAAAGTATTTTGATAGTATTCTTTATATCTATGTAAGTGTAATTGACCTCAGCCTTACCATTCTTAGGTTTAAAGGTTTCCCCCTTCTCTTTCTCATGCTTGGGAAAAGGTTCTTTGAATGCCTTGTGATCAACATTGGTGTTCAATCCATCTACCTTAAATTTTTCATTATCAATGAGATCTTGGATGATATGTTTGAGTTTTGAATAATTTTTAATATCATGTCCAATGTCATTTTGAAACTTACAAAAGACTTTCTCATCCCACCAATGTGGAATAACATAAGGTGTATAATACTTTGCAAGATCTTGAGGATGTGCAAGGTTGTTAGCAATGAGTGTTTTCAAAACATCCTCATTTGAATCACCAAGTTTTGAAAATTGGTCTCTCTTTCTTAGGCCTATCTTGGTATCTTTGCATGTTCTCTTTTTTATTAGATGCATTGAGTTTCATGGCTCCAATAGCACTAGACAAGTGGAGAATAGATTGATCATTGGGTTTGGAGGAGTCTACAACTCCATCATTGACCACTTGTTTGTTCCTATTCCAATGTGAGTTTTTTCCTTTATCCTTGTTAGGGTTGTTATTTTGACCACTTTTTTTGTTGTTGTTTCCATGTTTGGTCAAAATTCCTTGTTCTCTCAAAACATCCTCAATCTTACATGTAGTTTCAATCATGGTGTCAAATGAATCAAAAACCATCTTCCTAACTTCATACCGCATTCAAAGAACCAAGTTTCTGACAAGGATGTCAATCTTCTCATTTTCAAGGATGGTCCTAGAGTAGCGAGAGCATTGTCATATCCACATTTTCAAGAAAGTGACAAAGGATTACCCTTGATTTTGATTTAAGTTGCATAAGTCCAACATGGTGATAGATCTTGAAAGGTTTTATGCAAAGTGTTGGACAAATCTATGGACGAGCTCTTTGAAAGTCTTAATGGGGGGAGTTATGTTGGTGAACCATTCCATCAATTAACCTTTAAGACTCCTTGGGAACAATCTCATGAGGTATGAATCATCTTGACATAACTCAAAGCTCATGATATAGAATTGACACATGTGATCATTTGGATCTCCATTTCTATCATACTTGCCATATTGAGGGATCTCAACCTTTCTAGGGAAGTATTTTATGTTAACACTTTTGTCAAAAGGATTAGGAAAAATTGAATCAAGTGAGAGTGAAATCTTGGGTGCCAACATCTTTTCCATCATACTCTTAATTTGTTTGATCTCTTCTTCTTGAGATGGGTGTTGCTTCTTAATCTTCTTGTCCACATCAAAGTTGTAGGGTACTCTAGCACCCTTTTTGATTAAATTTTCTAGGAACTTGTCTTTTTTTTACTCTAAGTATCTCTCCACATACTACTAGAAGAGTGGTTTTTAGTGCATCTTCATGAAGTCTTGAGAGTTGAGATCAAAACTCAAGTTACTATTGTTACCTATTTTTACCTCCCGCCAAAAATTTGAATTCAAATACTTGAGCCCATCCAACGGCCACTTACCATCTTTAATATTATTTAAATTCCTTGGAAATACAAAAAATAAAATGATTAAAATTGTATGGTATTTCTTTTATTTCCTAATTTGTTTCCACCGGCCTGTAACTTTTCGCGCCATCAGATATTTCATGATCTACGGTGGGCACTTTCCCACATTCTCAAAATGCACTACCTTTACGTAATGCAGGAAAGCCCCTTTGTGACATATGGCAGGTGGGTCCATCTTCTTTTGTGGGCCACAGAGGGGAGAGCTACTGAGTGAGCTGGTATTTTGATTGGCGCCCACTTTCCTGCATTCTATCTTTTGTCAGACTTCCTGACAATGCAAGCAAGTGACCTAGGGACACATGTCCTAGCAACGTCATGAAGGATATTCACATAGATTCAAAGGGTATGGGTTATGTACACCATCCAATGTAATGAGATCAAGGGCTGGTGCTTCCCCGCATTATGAATATGTAAGGAGATTAAGGAATGCATGCAAGCATGTCCTAGCAACATCACAAAGGATATTCACATAGATTCAAAGGGTATGGGTTATGTACACCATCCAATGTAATGAGATCAAGGGCTGGTCCTTCCCCGCATTATGTATATGTAAGGAGATTAAGGAATGCATGCAATTTCCTTGTTACCATGTGTCTTTGTGGGCTCAGGTTATTATGAAGTCGTAGGGTGACGCCAAGGTAGTGCCAGGTCATGCCAAGTTGTGTTGAGTGGTTTGTGGACCTAGAAGTATTATGGGACAGGAATAATATAAGGAGGATCTTTCATGATCATTGATCTTATGGAGATCAATGATCGGCCCTTTCCTACAATATGAAGATGCGAGGGAATTTAAAAATGTTGGGAAGCACCTGAAGGACATGTGTCCCAACGGGCTCGATAGAAAGGCATCACAGTTAAGGCTAGTAGTTGGGAGACTATCACGATCAAGTTTTTGAGGAGGTGGCACAATTAGTTGAGAAAATGTGGTCAACCATGTGGATACTTTGCGGGGTGGAAAAATGAAATGAAATCATTGGTCCACGTGGCTCATCTTGATGGTAGGATTCAGTTGACTTTTTGACTTTGCTGACTATTGAGCTAGAAACAAAGGAAATTGAGTTTTCTTGCATGATTTGATCCTCATGATCAATTCCAACTACTCTTGAATGAATGTTGAACCCAGTAAATGGTAGGAGAACACTCCACCACCCCAGTTTATCCATCTACTTGGTCAGAATGGTTTAATGGCATTGTTTCTATCAGGGCCCTATTTCAACAAATATTAGATTTGATCGTATCTGAATCTGTACCCAGATCATATTTTCTCTAGATCTTTATCAAGACTTAATGGAAATGGTTGTGGAGTAACTTCAGTTAGAGAACATTTTAGTTATGCCTAAACTATAAAGGCAATTTTTGTAGATTTTGTCTTGTGTGGTCGACTCTTCTATGTTTTTTCTGATATTGCTCTGCAATGTCACTGTAAATCCCCTTTGCCTCTGAATTGTATGACATTCTTATCTCCTTTAGCCATTGATGTGAAGTGCAAGAACTATTTGTCTCTCATTGGTGTATTGTAAATATCTGCAATCTTGCATGAATGTATCTCTTTTGGCCTATGAATGGTATATAAGTGAATCCTCTCTTTCCTTGTGTCATTTATCTATGTTCTATCTGATCTGCATGTGATTGTTAGATTTAAACAAGTCTAGATGTGTATATCTTTTGGTGTCATGATGGTTCAATAGTGCATGTATGGGCAGAGATTGGTTTGAACACTCTATTTTTGGTGCATCACCCCCCTTAGGTTAGAATAGGTAGATTTTCTTCTATGCATTCCTTCTCCCTTTTCCTCTCCAAGTGTAGTTAGGTGCACCCTAATAGTAAAGGAAGCCGGTCTTCTCTGGAGACTCAACCTCACAGTTCAAGTCCCACAGTTTGGAGGTTGTTTCTATGTTTCACAAGGTTGTCCTTAGGTAAAAACTTTGGACATGGGTGCAAAATTTTGTGACAACAACTACCCCCATATTGTGAATCATGATGAGAACATTATAAAGGTTGTCTTAAATTTCTAAGAGGTGTTCATCTCTTGTAATGATCATGTCTTGAAGCCCCCCTTCCTCTAGGGCTAGGAGATTGTGAAGGTGTCCTTGAATGTCTCCCACTTCATGGAGTCTTAGGAGGAGTGGATGGACGAGATATTTTTCCACCACCAATATGCATGTTATTAAATTGATCATAATGTAGGAGACTCCCCTTAATACCATAAACTCATAACAGAAACAAAGAAACAATGGAAAATGCAAGAACAAAATATGAACTTCTTATTATTGCTTCAAATGCAAAATTATAGAATTCTCAATTACAATATGCTAACCCAAATGGGTGCCTTCATTATAATAATCTACAAGATAGTGTTGCAAACTATCACCCAAAGCTGTCCTAGAGAATCTTCGGGTCTTTCTTAAATAGGTAGTTTTATGCCACCCGGGAAGATTCTAGATGCTTAAACTTAATACCTAGGGCTGATAGACCCTAACAATACACATAGAATCGGCCAAATACATCTTTGACAAATTATTTTAGAAATTTTGGTAGCCCAACTTCTGAAGGCCATAACTCATGAATTGTTGCTCTGATTAGGTATTATAACCACTTTTCAGAAATGCCAACTCTTATCTACAAGCTCAAAATTGTGCTAGCTCCCTTCTGTCAAGTTTTTGGACCTCATCTGGGCACTCTAAAGCCTCCAACGGTGAGCCTGAAGATTTTTTTGCAAATTTTTCCACTAAAAATTTGTAATAACTTCTCTGATACTAATGCTTGAGCAATGAGATTTTTATGGTTAGCTTACAACTCTAAAATGAACCTTCCTATAGAAAATGAGAACATTTTGAGCTTGTATGACAAACTTACTAAAAATAGTAAGTTTCCATAAATAGTAACCACCTTGTCCACTAGTCCTTATTAAAATAGAAAAGGCTGAAAATAAAATATTTTTGGGTGATGCAAGATTGCCCTTACACCCAGGATGCTCCTGCATCAGATCATTAAGTTGTTGAGCCAATATTCTATCTTGCTTCTCCTAGTAGGATTTCCTTTCTATCTCCAACAAGGTATTCCTCTCCAACTCTAGGTGTCTAAATTGCTCTTTCTTTTCATCTTGTTCATCTAGGAAGGGTTTCTTTTCATGCTCAATTTTCTTAAGCCTTTCACTCATGTATCTTGAAGTTATTTTGAGTTGTGAACTTGGTCTTGAATGTCTAAACAAGTCATTGGTGTTTGTTGCATTCACATGAGTGACATAAGGTTCATCATCTTGGTATTCATGTTGTGATTTTTCTTCTTGGTAGGATTCCCTCTTATCTATTTTCACCCTTTGGTGTGCATCTAAATATCTAGTTGAGATAAGGTGTTAGCCTGATCGATTTTCATGGGAGGGGCTACCAAATGAAATAGTATCTCTATGTTTTTCAAATATATCATCATGGTGTTTATCGATTTCTTCCCTCTCTCATCAAGTCATTGTGTAACTCATATCCATATCCGAGCAACAAGATGCTAAGGGTGTACTCAACTCACTAAGGTTACTCTTGTGATCAAACAAAACTTCCAAGTTGTTTATAGGTGATTGATCAAATACAATTTCTTTTCCTTTATGTTTTTGGCAAATCTTAACTAATGGTAATTGGTTAAAAACTACTTGAGGTCTCTTTTTTTGATCTAGTTGATATCTTGTTGTAACTCATATGAAAGAAAAGGTACTAGGTGATAGGATGGTCCTAAGAAATGTTGGTACCAAAGCAAGAAAGTAAAGTCACTCGCTTGTCCAAAAGAGAGGTGATAAGATAGAATTTTGCAAGAGACATAAACCAACATTAACAAAGAGTTGCTCATTGAATGGGTGAATACCCTAACACATATGGATTAGGAGGATGATTTACCCAAGTTATATTGATTGAATTGGAATTCGTATGGAAGTCAATAGACAATGGATTGTTAAGACTCTCTCCAAGCGTGTTATCAAAGGATCCAAATGTTGGCATTATGTTACATTTGTCATTAGTGACAGCACTTATTCGATTCTATATGTTCACCGAGCTCATCACTCAGTTTATAATTTATAATGAGCATTTAGTGGTTGCCATGTAAGTTCATCACTTAAGTAGTTCACATCGAGCATTCCTGAAGCTACCAAGTGAGTGTGCAGTCCAATAGTGTTTATCGAGCATACAGTTATCACCGAGTAGATAGTGGTCATCAAGCTTCACAGTGTCTACCAAGTTATTAGTTTGTGTGATGTGAAGCTAGTGTCTACCGAGTGATGGATGTGTAGTTTTTACCAAGTGATAGCAAGGCAAATAAAGGATTCAATTTCTACTAAGTGATACTCTATCTATTGAGTCTCCAATGGTTACCGAGTTCAAAGCTACATCGTGTGATCAATATGGACCAAGCCTCTACTTCTACTGAGTGCATGATGATGCTGAGTAATGTAGTGGACACTGAGTATTAGAAGTTCACTGAGTCAGCTTCAGATCCTGAGTTTTCTACTATTTGGCCGACTCAATAATATTTTGTTGACTTGTGTTTTAGCCAACCTTGTAATTGTAAATATTGGAATGGAATATATGTAATGTATTGTACCATTTGCAATGTAAGGATGTATGTTCGAGTATGCATAAGAATGTCAAGGAATGGATATGTAATGTGAATCAACAATAGAGCAGAGTAATCAACAAGGTCATCAAGGAGCAGCAAAGCCATATCAATCAAAGAGGTGATCTGTACTTCAAGGATCTAATCAGCAATCAAGATGTAAGTCAGATCCACTATTTCATCCTAATAGGTGAACCAATTTTTCAAATCCTTTAACATGGTAGACTTAACAGTCTTTGTTTAAATCTCTTAAAGGAGTGCATACTTCATTATATGTTTATAAAACCTCTAACAAGGTGGGTCTAGCAGTCCAAATTGCTCTTAATAGGGCAGATCATTAGAAGTGGTCAATGTAAGCCCTAAAAAACTAACTTTATACTGCAGTAGTGAAGTTTTGTGGGTATCATCCCTACCCCAGTTTTACTTTCTATTTGGAAGGTTTCTGTGTCACCAAAATGTTGTGTTCATGTGTTATGAATGTTTATCTTTTCTTATGCATACGGTAGATTAGATGAATGAATGGTGAATAGATTAAATGCTAAATTTAATCTAAAGTTTTTGAGGTTACTGATTCACCCCTCCCCTCTCAGTAACCTAGGTAGTCTTGATTGTTTCCAACAATTGGTATCAGAGCTTTGTGGTTCTCAGGATAAAGTTTGATAGCTTGAGCAAAGATCAAGGGCAATGGAGATATTCAGACTTGACAAAGCTATTGACAATGAAAATCTAGATTTAGTGATGGCCATAGCTCAACTCAAGGAAGCAAAAGAGCATCTTTCCCTATCTCTGAAAAGAAGGAAAGAACTTGCAAAACAAATGAATGAAAATCAGTATGTTGAAGAAAAGATTGAAGATTTTTTCCCATCAAGCAGTTCAGATTGAGCAAACGAGGCAATCAAAGAACTCCTAGAAAAGAATGGCTCTCTACAAGAAGAGGTAAAAAAATTGAAAAGAGAACAAGAAATTCAGTCAATAAGAATGTGTGAAATTTTGGAACAAAGGAATAAGGCAAGTGAAGACTTGGAAGCAAGGAATAATGCAAATCAAAATCAATCCCTTCAGCAAGAAAGTCTTATCAATTAGCTCTCCAATGCAAATGAGAAAATTATGAATTTGAGATTTGAAAATGAAAGCTTAAGGAATGGTTTAATCACTGAGAGACAAATCAATTAGAGATTGAAAGCTAATCTAATTTCTAAAAAGCAACTCAATGAAAGAATGATGAAATCTCAAGTAGATACGGATCAATTGAATCAGCAAAGTGAGCAGAATCTCTATGGGCAAAAAGGTAAAGCAAGACTTGGTTACAAAGAAGAAGGTGAATCTTCCAAACAAGGTGCCTAAAGGAATCAAAGACCTACTTGCAATCACTGTGGTAAGTTAGGTCACACATAAAAAAAATGTTGGAGCAATGGAAAGGAAAAATTCAAGGTAAAATGCTACAATTGCAGTCAACATGGTCAAAGAGCTAATGAATGCAAGGAGAAACCAAAATTTGAAGTTAAATGTCATAAATGCAAGAAACAAGGTCACAAGGAAAATAAATGTAGATCCAAACCATTCAATCTAGCTGAACAACTTGTAAAGGCAATATTTGGTTGGGACTACAATACTTGGTGTAGATGTCACTATTGTGGAGAATATGGACACGTTGGCATAAATTGTGCAAGGCATCACTTGAGAAAGAGAGATACAACAGTAAGATGTTATACATGCACTGAACTTGGTCATATAGCTAAAAATTACATGAACATAGGAAAGGTTGAAGATGAAAAGAAAGCTAAAGCTAATAATATCAAGAAGTAGATGAGACGGTAGTGGATTCCCAAATCTACCAAGAAAAATAATTCGAATGATGGTCATGTCACTCAAGAAGTGGGTAACTCCACCATTTCCAATTAGATTCTTAAAAGAAGAAACTGGAACTGTATCTTCAAGTCATATCTAGAGCAATTCCAAATGAAAAATGCAGAAGATCCAAATCAATATTTTAGATACATTAGAATCACAAGGAATCAGTTCATACCAAGCAAGGTTGGTCACAAACTCAACCGAACTAGATCGGGAGTAATGAAATATTTGTTCAATCATTGAGTCACAAGTTTCTACCGAGCTAGTGAGTGGATGATAGTCTGTCACACACTATGTCATTATGGTACCTAGCATTAATGGAAAAAATTTCATCAAAAAGGGAAGAATTCAACTTCATTTTTCATTGTGACTTCAGTATACACAGAGCTAAGTGATTCTAGGTGCATCCAAGCAATTTCGAGCAAATTTGCAATGAAGAATTTGTTCAAAAAATTTCTATCATTTACCAAGTAGCAATGGCATCTGAAAGCAGCAATAGCAACAAGGAAAAAGAGGATCTAAAATGTTGGTTAAAGGTGTGGAATGGAAAGTGCCTAATTTCAAGATAGTACCAACAGTTGCAGAGTCACTGGACCCTAATGGAGCTCAATCTCAAATTCCTCCCAAGGTACTTCTAATTAATGATATTCACACTCATTTTAAGTGTTCTATTCAAGAGATTGGAACCCTAGAGATGGATAGTGCCCTAGAAGAAAAGTGTGTTGATGGTTCACTAAAACCTAAGCATAAGCACCTAGAAACCAAAGAATTAACCCATATCCCACACATGCCAAGGAGCTTCTAGATTAAGTGGATTAGGTATATCTTTAGTTTTGTGCATAATGGACAATTGTGGTTAGAGTAGCATGTATTGATCACCAAGAAAATGATACATAAGATCATAGGTCTCCCAATGCTAAACAAAGAAAAATTTACCAAAACCCTAGGTTAGGATGAACTTCAAAAGAAAACCCTAGCCAAGTGGGACAGTGGAGGATTAAAGATTAGCATTGTTTCTAACATTGAATTAAGGTTTGGTATTCACGTCATTGCCCACAGAATGTATAGCTCTAGTTTTTTGAATAGTGTGCCATGTGAGGCAGTGGATTTAGCATATAAGGTTGTGAAGAAGAACTTGGAATTTGATCTATCAGAATTACTATTGAAGCAATTGAACAAAAATATGGATAGTATTAGGACATCAAAGAACAACCCTTGCAAATTTGGTTCTTTGTTGACATGTCTTTTATTTTATGTACAAAAATTTTTTACATCAAAAGGCTTAGTTGTATGGAGAAAAGATGTTCCAATTTTGTATCAGATTAATGAATTCATTGCTGAAATGGGTATAAATTTTGATAGCATTATGGATAACTACTTTGAATATTTCAAGGAGAAGATGAACAATAGGTTCAAGATTCCCCCTAAGCTTGTTGAAAACTACAAAGATGATGTATGCTTTATGGTTGGTTGTGATAAAGTGTATATTCAGACAGTCAGGCCCTGAGTTGCATGGTTGAAACCTCTTCCTTATGAGGTAAACATTGATGAAACTAGAGACATCATAGAAGCCCTAGTGAATGAACCTATAGATCCAAAGCTACCAATTTTTGGTACATATGATGAGGCAAAAGCAAGAATTGAGCTTGAAATCAAGCTACCCCAGGCAATCAGCAAAGGCAAAAGGAAGGTAGCCAAGCTGAAAACTGCAAGTGCTCCTCTAATGCTTACCGAGGGTAAAGGTGAAGATATTGAGGAATTAGAAGAACAAGAACAAGAACAAGAATCTAGGAAGGACGCAGAGCCAGCAAAGAAGAAGGGTAAGGTAACCATTACCAATCCACCCAAAGCCTCCACAACAGCATTTACAAGAAGGTCCAAAAGGAAAGGAGATAGTGAAGTTGTGCTTGTTAAGCCCCCTCCCACATTTCAGGAAAGACTCAATTAGTTGAGAGTAGGTGCTAGAATAAATAACTTCAAAGCACTAAAGTATGAATACAAAACTCCAACAAAGCAAAAGGAAGTTGAAGATCTAATCATGGATAAACTAGGAAGATGGAAATTCTCTCCTAATCAGTTTGCTTCACTAATCCCTGCAGTATTGTTAGACAATGTCAAGGTAAGGTGGAAATTAGCTAAATAGGCAACCAAGGACATATTCAAGCAAAACTTGAGAAAATTGCTACCAAATCTTTCAAATGCAGAGGTGAAGGTAGCTATGAAAAAGAATGAAGAGAAAATGATGATGAGATTTCATACTTGTCTAATTCTAATAAAGGAAATTGATTATGTAGTCAAGGATGCCACATCTATGTGGGAAAATATTTATCATCTATGCAAACCCAGTGATGACCTAGTGGAAATTAGGGATGATGATGATGAAAATGATGATGAAGAAGAGGATAACACTCCATGTGTTACTTTTGATGTTGAAGATTATCAGGCATTGAAGGATGATGATGAAGAGAAAGAGGAAGAAGCTAAAGAGGAAGACAAGGAAGAAGATGAAGAAAATGATCCAATGAGAATAGCACCAAAAGTCATTGCTTCCCTTCCTCACTCTCCACCTAAAACTCCTACATCATTAGGATTGGAGATAGCTTCAGAAAGTATGATTGCAACCACCTCAGATATATCATTTGCCCAATCATTATTTGCTACCTCACAGCTCTAGGTATCTACAATGGAAGTGTCTACCACTTCATCTACCGAGCTGCAGCCTTCTTCATCAGCTCCTTAGCCTACAACTTTAGTAGTGTGAGAAGTAGCCAATTCTTCAATTGTGTCAACTTCATTAGTAGTGTGTACAGTAAGTTTTCCATCATGTTCTATAGTTTTTTCTACTTCAGCTTTAATAGCATCAACTTTTGTTCTAGTTAGTTCTTTAGTTGTAAGTACTCTAGTTTGTGCACCACCTGTTATTACTTCATTTTTGGGTAGCACGTCAGTTTTGGATATGGCTAGCACTTCTTTCAGTTTTCCTATAGTTGGACCCATTCAATTTTTTACTACAAGTCCAGCAATTGCTACTATTGTTTACATTTCTAAGTCGAAAGAAGTAAGCTTAGAAGTAAAACCAAGGACTCCTCTAAAACTTCTACTTACTAGGAAGGAAATTGATGAAGACATTGATTTGGACAAGGAAATTGTCATTCCTAAGTTAGATATGGACACTACCACAGTTGATGAAATGAGACTGGTCAATCAGCTTTTGGAGCAAAAAGCAAGGCAGAAATAGCTTAGCGCTGAAAGAGATAGAGAATTTACAATAATTGAAAATGCTAAAATTATAATAACTGAAGCTATAGGTGTTGATGTGGATTCATCACAACACATTTTTCTACAATTGGAAAAAATTTTAAACAAATTCAATGAAGACACTTCTGGCCAAGAGAAGTTAATAGAGAAGGTAGAGAAAAAGTTTGATAATAAAGTGCTTGAGCACATTGCCATTAACCAGGTAGAATTATCTACAATTTTGAGCAATCTTGAACACTCTTTTTCCAATGTGACATCACTTTTTGCTAAGCTTTGTCATGTTACCAAGTTTACCAAGGAGATAAAGGAGAAATTGAATAAGATTGATGTGGATATGAAGGCAAGTGCTCAAAGGCTATAGCTTGACCCTAGTTCAAGCTCATCACAACACATCAAGGTGAGATTTTTGTTAGATATGCAAGAAGAATTGCTAAGAGAGGAAGCCAAGATCAAATCCACATTGATCGATATACAAAACATGATCCTCCCATTTATGGACTCAATGCAGAAACACATTGCATATTCAAAAACATTGGTCCAGGATAACAATTTTTCCATAACAGATCATATGATTGAACTTTCTGCAAAAGTTCAAGTGGCACTCTCCACTTGAAAAATTTTGCAAGACAATTGGGATAAGACATTGGCTCTTATTCTCAAGGTACACTCCAAATTTCTCTCACATTTTATTGTATAACTCTTTGGCATTATTGTCAAAAAGGGGGAGTAACTGGTAAGAGACTTGTGGAGACAATAAGGGAGAAAATAGATTGACATATGTACAGAGAAAGGCTATGTATATATTATGCTATATGTATGGGGGAGATATGTAAGATATGCATATACAATAGCTTTACAAAGATCAATTTTGAAAAATCAAAAATTAGTATGTCAATGTACATAAGGCTCACAAGTGTTTTTGTCACTAATGCCAAAGGGGGAGATTGTTGGCATTATGTTACATTTGTCATTAGTGACAACACTTATTTGATTCTACATGTTCATCGAGCTCATCGCTTAATCTACAGTTTATACCGAGCATTTAGTGGTTGCCAAGTAAGTTCATCACTTAACCGAGCATTCCTAAAGCTACCGAGTGAGTATGCAGTCCAATAGTGTTTACAGAGCATACAGTTATCACCAAGCAAATAGTGGTCATCGAGCTTCACAGTGTCTACCAAGTTATCAATTTGTGTGATGTCAAGCCAATGTCTACCAAGTGATGGATGTTTAGTGTTTACCAAGTGACAGCAAGGTAAACGAAGGATTCAATTTCTACTGAGTAACACTATATCTACCAAGTCTCCAATGGTTACTGAGTTCAAAGCTACATTGTGTGATTAGTATGGATCAAGACTCTACTTCTACAAAGTGCATGATGATGCTAAGTAATGTAGTGGACGTCGAGTATCATAAGTTCACCAAGTCAGCTTCAGAACCTAAGTTTCCTACTATTTGGCCAACTCAGTAATATTTTGTTTACTTGTGTTTTAGCTGACCTTGTAATTGTAAATATTGGAATGGTATATATGTAATGTTTTATACCATTTGCAATGTAAGGATGTATGTTTGAGTATGCATAAAAATGTCAAGGAATGGATATGTAATGCAAATCAGCAGCAGAGCAGAGTATTCAGCAAGGTCATTAAGGAGCAGCAAATCCATATTAGTGACAAGAGGTGATCTATACTTCAAGGATCTAATCAAAAATCAAGTTGTAAGTCAGATCCACTATTTCATCCTAACAGGTGAACCAATTTTTTAAATCCTTTAACAAGGTAGACTTAACAGTCTTTGTATAAATCTCTTAATAGAGTGCATACTTCATTGTGTGTTTGTAAAACCTCTAACAAGGTGGATCTAGCAATCCAATTTTCTCTTAATAGGGCAGATCATCAGAAGTGGTCAATGTAAGCCCTAACAGGCCAACTTTATACTACAATAGCAAAGTTTTGTGGGTATCATCCCCACCCCAATTTTACTTTCTATTTGGAAGGTTTATGGGTCACCAAAGTATTGTGTTCATGTGTTATGAATGTTTATCTTTTCTTATGCATACAGTAGATTAGATGAATGAATGGTGAATGGATTAAATGCTGAAATTAATCTAAACTTTTTGAGGTTATTGATTCACCCCTCCCCTCTTAGTAACCTAGCTAGTCTTGATTATTTCCAACACCAAAGGTTTACCTTCTCTACAAGGACGATTTCTAGCTCACCAAATCTAAGCAAGGTCACTCGTGATATCAAAGATCACTAGTTCAAGAGGTCAAAATGCAAGAATACAAAGTGAAAATAGACTTCTAACAATGGGGTAAGTGACCTGATCTTACCTAGATTGACCAAGGAAGATTGAAACTAATAGGATAGCAAATTAAGCAAGTTAAAAAGTTGGTTTTTGACTTGGGAACTCAATTTTTGTTTATTTTAATTGACCAACTAGATACATTAACATATTTTTAGCATTAATCAAGCATGCAAGAGAAAAAATTGGTTGCACTATGGTTTGTATTAATGATCAACTCTGCAACTCTTGCAATCTCGAGTGGGTGAAATCCAATCCCAATGCACTGAGGTTTTGAAACAATCTCAAAATTTAATCAATCAGGATTTTTTGAGGAGATATGACAATGCAACAAGAGACCACACCTGTGGAGATTTCTTCCACAAGGATATTTATATAGCGGTTGTTGCTCCACAGTAGGAATGGCTAATACCACTTGAGGTTCTATCCACATGGTTTATCCAATATAGGGAGTGTTCACTACGGTTAACCCTCTCTAACAAGAAAGATTCACAACATGGAGGGACTTGGTTCAGATTCAAAGGGTTCCAAGTTTATGATGCTCCCAAAGGGAATAGAGTATAATCCCCTGGCTTCTTCACCTCACCAAAACACAACAAATAGATTAATTGGCATTGGCCCACTAAATTGCCAATACCAACTCAAAAAAGTATGTCTACTAACAACAATTTATGTTTCTCTCAAGAGAGAACATACTGTCAGTTGCCAAAGACTCAACAATGTTTGAACCTAGAGTTGATCAACACCTTCCCTACCTATAAGTGGTTCTGTCATCAAGAAGAGCTTAAATCCCACTCTCTCAAGATCCACAAATAGTGTTCATAGGGCTTGATTACTATGTGTAACAGATATACGAAAAAATAAATCTATGTTTGTTCTTTTAGAGAAGAAATTAAAATGTGATCTATGAAGGTGGGACATGTGAGAGGTTCATTTTAATGAAAAGAAATCAAACATTATAGAGCTTTAAACAAAATATATGGTAATCTATGCAATGCACTTAGTATATTTTACCTCATTTTTATTTTTGTTGATCTTTTTCACACAAGCAAGCCACGAACTCTCCAACAAGAAAACAAGATATGCAATGTACACTCAACTTATACAAACCCTAGGGTTGGATCTGAAAATTAATTTTTATGAGAAATAATAACTAGAAAATAATCCAAATGAAAACTCATATCATGCATTGAACCATGTGAAAAATAAGTGCAACCTAATCATTAAATGCCCTTTTTTTAATGTTTATTTTTGACCTAGTCAACAAGATTGGACCTATATGACATGAATTTGGATCCCAAACCCTAAATACATAAAAGAAACTCCCATTAAAAATAGAGAGCTTTCCAAAAATATCAAAATTTTAAAAAGATATTTTTATTTGTGCCCTAGTGAACCATTTTCCCAAAATAGACTAGTTCTCATAAATCATCCAAATGAGATATAATATTGTATCCAACTTTAAAACACAAAGAATGGGCCCCTTCCATAATTTAAAGTTTTTTCGAAAATGTAACAATTTCCAAAAAAATGTTGATTTGAGCCAAAAATTAATTTTTTATAAAGAATAAAGAAAGAAAATTCACAATAACTCAAAAAGTTATAAATGTTTTATTGAAGCTTCTCAAATATGTTGCCAACCTACAAAAAAAATTAGACCAACCCTCGAAGCCATTTGGTAGATATGATCAAATCTTTGAAAATCTAGGGTTTTCATCTCCAAAAAAATCTACACAAGGGGATTAGCTTCAAAAATAACCAAAACCAACGTGTAAAGGTGGGTTGCCTCATGGTGGGTGCCAAAAATGTGTGCTAAAATTTTGACACCCTTCTATGAATCATTATATCCAAGATTGCTCAAGAATGAGGTCTCAAATGGTGACTCATGGCTCTCTATTCATGGAGTACAAGGGTTTATAATGGAGGCCCTCAGTTTTGACCTAGTTTGTGTCCATGCAAATACACCATAAAACAAGAGATTCAAAGACGAAAAGAAAGAGAGCTAGTCTCCATGATCATCAAATATGCATGTGTATGAAAATGGAAGCTATTCTATATGATAACAATGCATGAAAGAAAACTAATCTATAAAAGAAAATGCAAATGCAAGATCATTCTATGAAAGGAAATATAAATCTAATCTAACATGCAAGTGCAAGAGTAATCTAAATGGATTGTCATGGATGCATGAGAGAAGAAGACAAGAAAAGAGAACTTGCAATGTCCAAGCTCAAGTACTCAAGCTCTACTCCAAAATTGCTCTCCAAACCTGCAACATAACAATAAAATCTTGATCTATGAAAATGAGAAGGAAAGGGCTTCTTATAAAGGAACGTGTGGATAGGAATGCATCCTCAAGAGCAATATGGGATAAATCCCTAAAAAGGCAAGTGAGAGGGAAAAGCCCACCACTTAGAAATATGTGCAAAAAAGGAACCTTTATTTATTTTTATTTGATTTATTTAATTTCTTTTCTTTTTTATCAAAAAGAGAGCTTTAAGTGAGGATTTATTTATTTAATTAAAAGAGGGATTTTCTTTTAATTAAATAAGATAATATAGAGATTTTAATTAAATAAGGTAAAATTATTTTATTAAAAGAGATATTTTAATTAAATAAGATACAATTAATTTATTAAAAGATAGATTTTAATTAAATAAGATAAAATTATTTAATTAAAAGAGAGATTTTAATTAAATAAGATAAAATTTATTTAATTAAAAGAGAAATTTTATTTTAATTAAATAAGATTATTTTATTTATGTAAAAGGGATGTTTTCTTTTAATTAAATAAGATTATTGATGAAATGACCAAACTGTAGGAAATATTGAAATAATTGAATTAATTATGATTTGATCAAGAAAATTGATTTGAATTGAAAATATTGTAAGGCATTGATTCAAGAAATCGATAAATTGATTTCATCATTTGATAAATTAAAGAATGGGGGCCCATAGTCTAGGCGACCATTTTAGGGTGCATACAGGTAAATCCTCTAACAAGGTGGCATTTCTAGATTGAAGTGTCTAAAGACCTCTAACAAGGCCACTCCTAACAAGGTGAATTAAATCATTTAATAAGGTCATACCTAATAATGTGTTTTGTAACCTTTAACAAGGTTGGCTTCTAACAGGGCTTAGTTCAAAAGAGTGAAAAATAGTAACTAGTTGCAATTGGTGGTTTTCCCAAATTGAATTTCCACATTAAATCTTGGTGTCTCATGTGTTCAAATTATTTGCTTTATGTTTCAACAACTAAGTTAATTAAGGTTAATCACATTTAAAATCCTGAGATCTCTGTGCTAGTTGAGTGATAGTAATATATTCAGTGTTAACCGAGTTACAGCAAGTTATTGGTTTTATATTGTGTTGACATCTTAAAGGAATTTTTGAAAAAAAAATTGGTGTAACTTATTCACCCCTACCTTCTCAACTACTCCTTTCCATTTACAACAATATACACATGTATGTATATATATTTGTGTGTGTGTGTGTGTGTGTGTTCGAATATATAGTGCCATAGTTAAAACACCTCATTGGTGAAGTGGCCACCTGGGTTCTAATCAATTTTAGGCCATTATGCTCATAGGTCATATTTCTTCACTAGTTTATTATGCTCGTCATCTTGACCATGCTAAATGTGGAGATGATGCACCCTATTTGTGGCATTGCTAATTTATAACTCCAAATCAAAGTGTTTCACGTGAAGCTGGAGGGGATGTCATGTCAATGCCACCAATCACGTTAATATTTTTTTAAGGCATTTAAAATATATGGATATCATATATGTTTATTTTTATGTTTATGTTTATGTATACATGTGTGTGTGTGTGTGTGTGTGTGTGTGTGTGTGTGTGTGTGTGTGTGTGTGTGTGTGTGTGCATTCATTAGATATATGGTTTCTCATAAAGGAATGTGACTCTTAAGGACAATTGGTTACCCCTTGTCCCACAAATCTTATGTGGTATCTTGTGTTGAGATTCCACCTCTAGTTCATGGCCTCTTGACTTGCTAAGAATGATGAAACATAAGAAATGTAATATTAATAATCCATTTGATATGTGTTTCTATCTCTACACGGTTGGTGAAAAATTGTCCATCAATTATGTTCTTTTTTAACCATATAAAGTTAACCTTGAAATAATAAGGTGTCTCTTATTTTAGGGAAAAAAATCTATAAATTATGCATACATATATTTTAAAAAATTGTATTCATTCATGTATATAAATACTATTACAAAGATTTTAATGTTGAATCAAAAACATTTTTTTTATGCAATTAAGTGTTCGTAAATTTTGATCCTATTATATAATAAATTTGATCCTATTAGATCATATCTTATAATACAATTAAAAATTCATTTGATATGTATTGTCATCTCTATGTACTTGGTAAATCTGTATGTGGTTGGTAAATCATATCCATTGTCTACCTTCCAACCAAAACCATAATATGACAATTTAATTTGTCTATCATGTATGTTCTTTTTTAATGATCATTGTACAATTAACCTTGAAATATTAAGGCATCTCTTCTTTTAGGAAAAGAATCTATAAATTATGCATACATGTATAAAAATATTCTATGCATTCATATATAACAATACACTTACAAAGATTTTAATGTTGTATTAAAAAAATCATACAATTGTGTGCTCTCAAAATTTGATCCTATTTTACAATAAATGTCAAAATCAACCATCAAATTTAGCTCTAATTTCAAACGAATGTCATCTCTTCATTTAATTTTCTAGGATATCTAATTCAAAAATAAATTTAATAATATTTATATAAATATAGTTTACTATTTTAGTATGAAAAAAAATCATTCTTGAGATTCTATTTTCACATTCATAAAAGTATTCTATTAAATTTTATTGGGCAACATTATCTATTATATTTTTATTTACTATTATTATTCATTGTATTTACTAATATTGTCAATGAAAGTGGTGGAGATTAATTATTCTTGTATGAAAACAAATCATTCTTGGGATTTAATTTTCTCATTCACAAAAATATTCAATGACTATTTATTGGACAATGTTATATGTTATATTATTATATTCTATATTTGTTATTTTTGTCAATGAAAGCTATAGAGATTACTATTATTAACGTTAAATATAAAAGATATAATATAATAAACATCACTATCAAATCCATTAGATTGGCATGATACAAATGTTTATTCTTATAGAAAATTATTATTAAGAAAAAAAAACTATTATAATTTATTCAACAACTTTTTCTTTATATAACTTACATATTCTAATAATTATCATCATTGAAATTAAGAAAGGTTATTATTAGACTAACGAAATAAAAGAATCAAACATAAAAAAGTATAAACATAAATATTAATCAAATTCACAAAAACAAATTCTTCTCTTGCTTAATATTAAAATAATCATTCTTGGGATTTAATCATTATTATAACTTATCAATTACCATTCACCAATTTAATCAAAAAAATCATTATTTATACCAAAGGAAAAAATTCTGTTACAGCTTATTCAACATCCTAACTCCATAATATGCTATTTCCATAAGTTGGCTTCTATTATTGTCACTGAAATTAATAAAGTGAAACAATGGATGGAATATAATAATAATAATAATAATAATAAACAAACATGTCAATATCAAATGGTTTCAATTCTAACATGTCGATTATAGTATGAGATTGATCATCTCAAGAAATAAAGAACACGTTACATCTTTTAAATTAGCTCTCTTTGAGTTTGGCATTCCTCGTTTAAGGTGGTGGTAAATCATTTTCAATTTGCCATTATTAGGCTCATCTTGCACAACTATTAATGGCAGTGGTGGAGATAATTAAAAGATAATTTAATAGAATCACTCTATAAAATGTGTTTTTAAGCTGACCTAGAAATTTACAATAGGAGTGTAAACAAGAAGGGGGGCAACATCTACAATCTAATTATGACAATCAGGAAAGGTGAGGAAGCAGAATATGTGGTGAAATAATATTGTTTTCCATTTTCAATGTGCATAAGAAATGCAAAATTTGTGTCATTAAAAGTTGTGCAACGCACATAGATTTGGCTCTACAATACTACTGAAGGATATTACCATATATAGAAATCCAACAAATTGCCCTGCATTTTGTAACAGACCCATTTTTCATTTGAGGTCAAACATGTTTTCATAAGCATGTTGAGAGTCCTTAAAATAGAATTTGTTTAATAGGAACATATGTTTTTAATGAGAAAAGTTAAAATTAAGTATGAAAGGAGAATAAGGAAAATAGTTGTTTTTAAGTTATAATTATAAAGGTTAAAAATAGGGCATATAACTGAATATAATAAAATTTTGAATAATATTAATGATAGGAATATGGCAATTTATTTTTATTTTTGAATGTTTGTCTGTGTATTGTCTGGTGTTAGTTTAGATGTAATGTAAACTGTTTTGATTTTTTTTAACTAATTTTGAAGAGCAGTCTTATGATAAACATGGATAAGATTTTATTAGTGATTTAATCATTATATTTGGTATGTTCTTTGTAGATGGATTCTATATAAGACATGTTGGTGTACTTGTTGCATCTATTAAACTAGTTGTTGATAAACCTTGATTTTACCATATAAGAGGCTAGAGAAGATGGTCATTTAGAAAACAATGATAGAATTAAAGTTTTTTGATTGCAATAACTTGGCTCTACTAAGGTTTGTGTCCTTTTTGTAATTTTTGGCTTTCCTTATGCTATATTATTCTCTTCACTTTGAAAAACTCTTTTCCCCATATTTATTGTTATATTTAGTAAGTATTTTGTATGGCCCCAATGGCTTCAATCTAGTAGTTCATGCAAATGTTTACATTGGCGACAATACAAAATGGTTGTCCCAAATAAGACACCCCAGAAATTTGTCTTGATAGTATGTCATGAGGTATTTAATCTAAATACCTAGCGGTGGTAGTTTTATAAATCTATTTTGGATGCACTTCCCTAAAAACTTGTTTCAGTACTAATTTAACAAGCAATAATCCTTGTGTATAGTTTGGTTTGACATTGTTGAGAACAAAACTAAAGGGTTCAAGTTCATTTTAAATTTTTGAGGCTAGCCTTAAGTATGGTTATCGGTATAGTAGTTAATCTTTATTGGCCTTTCAATCCAAGACTAGGGATTTTCCAATCTAGAATACGAACAAATTTCATGTGTTGATTTGGCTTGACTCCCAAATTTACTCATTGCATGCAAAAAAAAAAATTGCATAATATTGTTGCTTCTGTAACAAGAATCATTTGTGTTGAGATCAATATTATTTGTCAAGCTCATCCATAAAAGCATGTTTGTGTCAAGCTCAATTTGGCCAAGGATTTAAAAGAATCTATAAATATTCAAATTGGGACCCATCTTCACAGGTCTAGCATGTGTCCAACGTCAACTCACTTGATACTTATTTTTAGTGTTAGTCAAATGTATAGCACAAAATTAAGGATTTCCTTTGGCAACCCTTGATACAAATCACCTTCCTAATTTTTCAAGGTTTCCCAATCTACAATGGTTTCCACCTCAAAATATAATGATACAAATGGATTATGTTTTCTCACCATAAGGGTAAAATGCTAATCCCAACTTGGTTCCTAGGCTATAGAACAAGCCAATTTGGATTATGCAAGTGCCAAGGTGTACTCCACTATTATTTTAGACACTTTAAAGTAAGCTAAAGAGTTGTCTTGTCCTCAAGTAAGACCTTTGGTTTGCCAATGTCTTACTAAATGCCTTAGTCAAAGTCAATTTCATCTTTTCAATCAAAATATCCTATCCAATTTCCCTTGTCACCTAAATTTATGATGGTCTTGTAGCCCTTTGAGATAACTAGAAGAAGGAAAGTATGTTGTTGAGAATTGAAGAATTTCAATTCCCAATATTTAGTTGGGTGGTTTTACCCCAAAATAATTTTTATATAGTTTTTTTAACTCTATAGTTTTTTATACTCTCTAGGAGTTGGATGGAAATGACACTCGTTTGATTATTGGCCATGAAATTTGTCTCTTGGAATGTCTAAGGTGTCATTGACCTCTCTAAGAATTCTCGAATATTTTCTTCTTTCAAGAAATGAACATCTTTTTGTAGATGCTTGTTGTGTTAATTGACCAACCAACACTATATTTTCAAGCAGTCATACACATGGGACCATGAAGGTGTTATGAACATTTCTATCATCTAGTTTGGATCAAAGGGTTATCAATCATGGTTCTAACCCCATTAATAATTTGATTTAGATCATTTTTAAATGTAACAATCATTATTTTTGTATTATACACATTAATGTTTCCAACAATGTTGTTGAGAGATCTCTTTGGTGACAAGGGACTATTGATTCATTGTGTACCACCAATTCGGTTATGTGTGGGGAATTCAATATGGTTGAGATGAAATGTGGTAAAAAAATGGGACCTTGCACTTCAATAAATAAGTGTTAAGCATGAGGCATGGTACTACATGTATATTAAATTGGATTTTCTTTATCCCAATATGGATCGTCACCACAATCATCCATATTAGTAGACATGGAATAAATTATAGATTGGCCCTACAAAGTTTATGCTAAGGTCATGTGTGACTTTAACAAGAATATTTTTCCTCTCTTGATATCTACTCTTCACTCTCCTAGAGCCTTCGCCGCACATCACTTTGTGAAACTACTTTTCCATACAATTCAAAATTCAATAAAATGTGTCCATCCACTTTTCCATATGGTTCAAAATTCAATGCAAGATGATAGCTCTATAGAGATATAATGTCATATCCCCATTTTAAGATAGAATTTTAATAATTATTAGTTAATACAATGTTATTAAATAAATAATAAAGTTATATTCAAACTAATGCTAAAATATATAACAAGAAAATAATAATTATTTAATCTATATTATTATTATTATTAAAATAATATTTAGTATGATATTTTAAATAATCAAAAAAAATCAATTAGTAAAGAAATAAATGAAATTAAATACAAGAGACAATATTGTAGAAAGTATGTTAACTTTCTAAATAGAATTTAACAATAAATAAAATAAACACAAATAAGTAAATAAATAATAAAACATAGAATAATATAAATTAACTAAATATAATAAAAAGTCAAGAGATGTTTAACAAATAGACATGACTCCTTAAAATTTAGATATAAAAGAGAGGAGAGTTTATTTTAGAGAGTAGAAAAAAGAAAGAGTAAGAAGGGAGGAGTTCAAAGAGGAAAAATGGAAATGGAAAAGGAAAGTAATATGAAAGAAACAAGGAAGTAACTTTCTAAAGGGGTATCAATGGTATTGAGAGGATGCGAACCTTTGAAAGGGTCATAATTATGAATAGTTGTGACTCTTCAAAAATATTTTGATTATAAAGTATTTGGACTTTTCCAAAGGAATTTAGTTGTGAAGTGTCATGACTTTTCAAAAGCATTATAATTATGAAGTTGAGAAGAACCTCCTTATAGAAATATCGTGAGAATGCTCGAAATAACAGAATACAAAGTGATAGCAGAACTCAAAATAAATCTACTGATCGCAGGCCACTTCGAGGGGGTAACCTCCTTTGAGCAAGCTCAATACAATAAATTCGTCCGTACCCATCAAGGGCCTCAACCTATTCTTATATACTGGGTACGATCTAGAAAAGTAATACTACCTATGCATGTGGGATAATAAAATAAACTCACGGGACGACTTACAAAGCATATGCGTCCAACAACTCTACTCTAACAAAATAAACAGAAGGAACACACAGGTTCCTAACATCCCCTCTCCCTTAGAAAAAAGCTTTGTCCTCAAAGCTTAAGGTGTGGAAATTGTTGTTGAATCTGAAGAAGGGGTTCCCAGGTAGCATCCTCTGGTTGCATGCCATGCCACTGAATCAAGACCTCAGAGATGGAGCGAGAGCGAAGCTGGCGAGTGCGCTGGTCAATGATTGCTACCGGCTCCAGGATAATGGATCCTTCCGTATCCATTTCAGGGAGAGTAGTTTGTGCTCTGACAGTGGTACCCAGAACTTTCTTTAGACAAGAAACATGAAAAACTGGATGAATGAGGGAAGAAGGAGGAAGTTCCAGTTTATAAGCAACTGAACCAATCTTCTGCAGAACCTGATAAGGCCCATAAAATTTTGGGGCCAGCTTATGACGCCCTTTCAGCTTTAGGGAGGATTGTTTGTATGGCTATAGACGAAGAAAAACCATATCCCCAACTTGAAATGAGCGCTCAGAACGGTGTTGATCTGCTTTCTGTTTCATCCGATTACGGGCCATGTGAAGATTATCCTGTAAGGTACGAAGAATCTGATCCCTGCTGCGGAGAACTATGTCAACTGCCTGGACTGGTGAGCTGTTGGGAGTGTAGGGAAGGAGCACTGGAGGTGCCTGACCATAGACTGCTTCATATGGAGTCATTTTAGAGGCAGTGTGGTAAGAGGTATTGTACCACCATTCAGCTAAAGGGAGCCACTTGGCCCACTGATGTTGTTGTTCGGAAGTGAAGCAACGAAGATAAGTTTCCAAGCATTTATTGACAATTTCCGTTTGACCATCAGTTTGTGGGTGATAGCCCGAACTCATCTTCAGTTTGGTGCCAGTTTTCTGAAACAGTTCAGTCCAAAAATGACTGGTAAAAGTTGCATCACGATCAGAGACAATGGAAGAAGGGAGTCCATGAAGACGAAATATCTGGTCCATGAAGATTTGTGCAACAGAGGAGGCAGTATAGGGGTGGCTGAGGGCACAAAAATGACTATATTTCGAGAGACGATCAACCACAACCAAGATCACTGTCTTGCCACCGGATTTAGGAAGCCCTTCAATGAAATCCATAGAAATATCAGTCCAAATCCGTGTAGGGATGGGCAATGGTTCGAGCAAGCCAGGAAGGAGGGTCGTTTCACCCTTGTGGCGTTGGCAAGTATCACATTCAGCCACCATCTGTTGAATCGTCTGTTTCATTCCTTTCCAAAAGAAGTTTCTCCTTGCTCGCTCATAAGTTTTGAGGAAGCCTGAGTGCCCTGCTGAAGGAGAAGCATGGAGTTCATAAAAAATAGCCTGATGTAGAGCTGGGTTCTGAGGAAGCACTAGCCGACCCTTGTATCGAAGAGAAGCACCATCCCAAGAGTAATGTGGTATAGCAGAAGGATTATTGGCTAGCTGGTGAATGATTTGAGATAAAGAAGAGTCACTATCATAGCCCTGCTGAACAGACGCTAACCAATTGGGAATGGGCTTAGAAATAGCGGAAAGGGAAGCTTGATTATCAAATGTGCGAGAAAGAGCATCTGCCACAATATTCTCCTTACCCTTCTTGTAGGTGATCTCATAATCATACCCCATGAGTTTGCTGACCCATTTCTGTTGTGTAGGAGAGGATACCCGTTGTTCCAGGAAGTATTTCAGACTTTGGTGATCGGTTCTGATGCAAAAATGACTCCCTAAGAGGTATGGCCGCCACTTCTGTACAGCATGCAAAATAGCCATCATTTCTTTTTCATAAGTAGAGAGGGCTAGATTCTTACCAGAGAGGGCTTTGCTAGTGAATGCAATAGGATGGTCATCTTGCAGGAGAACAGCACCCAATCCATTGCCGCAAGCATCACTCTCAATAGTGAAGGGTTTGGAAAAATCTGGCATCGCGAGAACAGGTGTACTGCACATAGCCTGTTTCAGTTGTTCAAATGCAGTCTCAGCAACAGGGGTCCAGGAGAAGGCATCGTTTTTTAACAGAGCTGTCAATGGTGCTGCAATTTTCCCGTAATCTTTGACAAACTTGCGGTAGTAGCCAGTCAACCCCAAAAAACCCCGAAGGCTCTTGAGAGTTTTAGGATGCGGCCAAGTTTTCATGGCATCTATTTTTGTAGGATCCACCCGCACTCCATGGTGTGCAACAATATGCCCGAGATACTCCACTTCCTCCTGGCCAAACACACATTTAGATAGTTTTGCACAGAGTTGATGATCAGAGAGAAGTTGCAAGACAAGCTCCAGATGATGGAGATGCTCAGCCCAAGTTTTGCTATATATGAGGATATCATCAAAGAAGACCAGAATGAATTTCCGGAGGTATGGTCGAAATATGTTATTCATCACTGCCTGAAATGTTGAAGGAGCATTCGTGAGGCCAAAGGGCATGACTAAAAATTCATAGTGACCATCATGTGTGCGGAAGGCAGTTTTAGGTATATCCTCCTCATTAACCCGAATTTGATGATACCCAGAACGAAGATCTAACTTGGAGAAAAAATGAGCCCCATGAAGTTCATCAAGAAGTTCATCAACAACTGGAATGGGAAACTTGTCCTTTATAGTGAGATGATTAAGTGCTCGGAAATCAATGCAGAGTCGCCATGACCCATCTTTTTTGCGAACAAGCAGAACTGGAGAAGAAAAGGAACTGGTACTAGGGCGAATAATACCTTGCTTCAGTAAGTCACGGACAAGTATCTCGATTTCGGTCTTCTGATGAAATGGGTAGCGGTAGGGCCTGATGTTGGGCGGAACACTGCCAGGAAGGAGCTGAATACGGTGGTCCTCTGGACGAGAAGGAGGTAATCCCACAGGTTCAGCAAATATACCAGAATACTTGTCCAAAATGTGTTGGAGATCGGCAGGAGTGCTAGAGACTGCTGATGGCTGCATCTGAATGGAATGGAGCTGAGCGATGACACCATGTGAATTCTTCTTAAGAAGTTTTTCCATACGGTGTGAACTGATGATGCTGAGAGACCCTGGTTGTAAGCCTTTCAAAGTGTGTTGGTGCCCCTCGGCTGAAAACTGCATCCAAAGTTCAGCAAAATCCCATAGAATGGGGCCAAGAGTGCGTAACCATTGGGCACCCAAAACCACATCACAGCCACCTAAGGGTAAGGCAAACATGTCAGAGCGCATGTTATAATCTCCAATAGAGAGACGCACATTGCGACATTTCCCTTTACAAGGTAAAGTGCCCCCATTGGCAATCATGACTTCAAAGCTAGAGCAGGGATGGATAAAGCAATCAGCCTGTTTGGCTATGCGTGGATCAATGAAGTTATGAGTGCTACCAGAATCAATGAGTATAGTAAGAGGGATCTTCTTGAAGAAACCCTGGACCCGCATGGTTTGTGGAGTAGTGACGCCTGCCAAAGCATGGACAGATATCTCTGGTGGAGCTTCTGGGGAAGGAGGTTCAGGCTGGTGAGGCTCAACCTCAGCATCCACTGTTTCCTGAGCATCTACATATTCTTCCAGTTCCGGTGGAGAATCCACATCCAAGAGATAGAGCTTTTGCTGAACACATCTATGGCCCCGAGACCATTTCTCATCACAATTATAACAAAGCCCTTTGTCTCGCCTAACTCGCATCTCTGTTTCAGACAAGTGCTTGATCGGAGTAGTTCTGGGAGCTGGTATGACTGGAGGGTTGTGAGAACCTGTATTTCTGAATGGAACAAAATTAGATCTGGAGCATTGTAGAGCACTAATCTTGTCTTCCGCTAACTTAGCCAACCCAAGGGCTTCCATCATTGTAGTAGGTCGAAACATTTTGACTTCTGAGCGAAGTGCATCCTTCAGACCACTGACAAAACAACTACGGAAGAATTCATCAGACAAGCCCTCTGTGTGATTAGCTAATTTTTCAAACTCTGTCTGGTATTCTCTTACAGTGCCTGTTTGACGCAGTTTAGTGAGTGCTCCTGTGAAATCATCAAAGGAACTAGGGCCAAAGCGCTCCAAAATGAGGGTGCACAATTCGCTCCACGTTGGGCCTACATTAGCCTTGATGTACCAACGGAACCATTGAAGAGCTTCATGTTCCAAATGAAAAGATGCAAGGGAGACTTTGTGGTTATCCAAAGTATTATGCAAGCTGAAATACTGCTCTGCCCTATAGATCCATCCAGTCGGATCAGAACCATCGAAGCGTGGAAAATCAAGCTTTGGTCCACGGAAATTGCCAGAAGAGGACCCAGTATCTCCTGAATGGTTTCGGCTCATGGCTGACTGCTGAAAGTTAAGACCCAGAATTTTGTCATCCAGATCTTGAAGTCTGGTTTTGAGGGATGCAATTTCCTCTTCCATGATTTTTGCTCCTGTACGCGTAACAACCATAAAACAAGGTTTTTTTTTTTTTTTTTTTTTTTTTTTTTTTTTTTTTGAAATGGGTAGAAGATGAGAAACAAAAACTTTTTTAGTTACGGCAAACTTGGATTTGGGTAAAACTCATATAGGAAATGGGTGTTCGACGGGTGGTGGGAGACTATCTGGGGACAAGGGAAAAAGAAAAATGAGGGTTTCAAGGGTAGGGAGGCGAAATGAGGCGAACAGTCCAAGAGGGATAAGGGAGCAAAATGAGGAATTGAATCTTGTGGCTCAGTTTGGTGGCGATTGGATGAGAGGTGAAAAAGATAGGGCAAACCCTAAAATTAGATAAATGAGGGTTTTAGGGCTTTGATATGTAAAATTTGGGGTTGGGTCGCCAAGGAAGGAAGTATGCGAAATGATATTGCAGACGTTCTGCGGAAGTATGAGCAGAAACAGAAAGCAAACAAGGAAGCTACGACTAAAAAACAGAAAAAATTTTACTCTTTTTTTTTTTTTTTTTTTTTTTCTGAACAATCGACTTAAAAAAAATTCACTCACAGACAGAACAACTGAAAAGAGTTATTGCAATAACAAGAGATATTAGAAGTGAGAGGAACCTGAAGGCCACGACAGAAAAAAATTTGATGTAATTTCCACCCAGCGAGCCCAAGAGAGTGCTCTGATACCAGATGAGAAGAACCTCCTTATAGAAATATCGTGAGAATGCTCGAAATAACAGAATACAAAGTGATAGCAGAACTCAAAATAAATCTACTGATCGCAGGCCACTTCGAGGGGGTAACCTCCTTTGAGCAAGCTCAATACAATAAATTCGTCCGTACCCATCAAGGGCCTCAACCTATTCTTATATACTGGGTACGATCTAGAAAAGTAATACTACCTATGCATGTGGGATAATAAAATAAACTCACGGGACGACTTACAAAGCATATGCGTCCAACAACTCTACTCTAACAAAATAAACAGAAGGAACACACAGGTTCCTAACAGAAGTGTTGTGACTTTCCAAAGGATTTGTATTATGAAAGGTTGTGACTCTTGGAAAAAGAGAAACAAAATAGCATATTTTGTCCTTTCCTTATAATTAGAAAATGAAAAATTTTGGAAAGTAAATATAGAGTTGAGATAATCTAGAAGGAATAATTCATTGAAGGCTTGACTAAGGATAGAACCATACTGACCAAGAAAAGAAAACATGGGCATCAAAAAAGGTGGAGAAAGGAGCAAGTCAACGCTGCTAGCAATAACCTCTAATTTGCCAAAGGACAGGACAATGTGGAGGGAGTTGATCTGCACGTCTCCACATCAACCAAGAACCACATCATCCAACACCCACAGAAAAATGGTAATAAGGTAAACATTTATTATTTTAAATGTTGTTTAATATTAATTATGATAATAATGAGGTAACATAATTAAATAGAAATACCAAGGTAATAAGAATGAACATTTTCTTTCATTTGATATAATTAAATAAAAGAAATAAACATATAATCGATGTAATTAATTAAGAAGAGGTAATGATTCACAAAAGATCTCAAGATTATGATAATAAGTAAGAACTAGGTGGATAAGAGGGTAGGGCTAAGTCCTAAGGCAAGAGGGGAACATATCGACTCTTGGGCTTAGGTTTATCAAGTTATAGGACCCCACCACAATGTTTGAGGACTGAGGTATTGTGTGGCATCTAGGCATGGTGAGGGATGGAAAGCACTCATTTGAAAGGCGAGGACCAAGGTCTTGTCAAACCTTTAATGTGGTCTCCTTGTCCAATCCCGAGTGACCTAGAATATACATACAATGTAGTAGATAGGATATGAAAATATATATATATATATATATATATATATATATATATATATCTGAAGAATTATTTTAATTAAATAATGCAATGACAATCTTTTAAATTGATTCTTTGGGGAAAAAAGGACAATATTATAAGCCCTTGCAAATAGGGACATTATAGTGGTATCAAAGCATGATCTTGCCATCCTGTAGGGTTAAAAAGGATCTAAAAAAATAATTTATATGAAAGACTAATGTGGAAAGTTAATGACTATTAGAAAGGATTCAAACATATCCATGATAGCAACCTAATAATTTGGACTAAAAGAAATATATATTTCAACTCAACAAAAGAAATTATCTAATTGCTTGAGGACAAACAATTTGAGGAAGGGTGGTCTATCATATCCTCATTTTAAGATAGAATTTTAACAATTATTAGATAATACAATGTTATTAAATAAATAATAAAGTTATATTAAGACTAATACTAAGAAATATAAAGCAATATTGTATTTAATAACATTGTATTATCTAATAATTATTAAAATTCTATCTTAAAATGGGGATATGATAGTCCACCTTTCCTCAAATTGTTTTTCCTCAAGCAATTAGATAATTTCTTTTTTTGAGTTGAAATATATATTTCTTTTAGTCCAAATTATTAGGTTGCTATCATGGATATGTTTGAATCCTTTCTAATAGTCATTAACTTTCTACATTAATCTTTCATATAAATTATTTTTTTAGATCCTCTTTAACCCTACAGGATGGCAAGATCATGCTTTGATACCACTGTAATGTCCCTATTTGCAAGGGCTTATAATATTGTCCTTTTTTTCCAAGGAATCAATTTAAAAGATTATAATTTAATAATTATTAGATAATACTAAGACTAATACTAAGAAATAATTATTAAGAAATATAAAGCAAGAAAATATAATTATTGAATCTATATTATTATTAAAATAATATTTAATATGATATTTTAAATAAAAAAAATTTAAAAAAATCAAAGAGTAAAAAAATTAATTTAATTAAATACAAGAGACAATATTGTAGATTATGTTAACTTTCTAAATAGAATTTAATAATAAATAAAATAAACACAAATAAGTAAGTAAATAAATAATATACATTAACTAAATCTAATAAAAAGTCAAGAGATGTTTAACAAATAAACATGACTCGTTAAAATTTAGATATAAAAGGGAGGAGAGTTTATTTTAGAGAGTAGGAAAAAAGAAAGAGAAGAAGAGAGGAATTTAGAGAGAAAAGTAATATGAAGAAAATAAGGAAGTGACTTTCTAAAGAGGTATCAATGGTATTGACAGGATGCAAACCTTTGAAAGGGTCATAATTATGAAGAATTGTGACTCTTCAAAAATATTTTGATTATAAAGTATTTGGACTTTTCCAAAGGAATTTAGTTATGAAGTGTCATGACTTTTCGAAAGGATTATAAATATGAAGTGTTGTGACTTTCCAAAGGATTTGTATTATGAAAGGTTATGAATCTTGGAAAAAGAGAAACAAAATAGCATATTTTGACCTTTCCTTATAATTAGAAAATGAAGAATTTTGGAAAGTAAATATAGAGTTGAGATAATCTAGAAGGAATAATTCATTGAAGGCCTGACTAAGGATAGAGCCACATGGACCAAGAAAAGAAAACATGGGCATCAAAAAAGGTGGAGAAAAGAGCAAGTCAATGCCACCAGCAGTAACCTCTAATTCGCCAAAGGAAAAGACAACATGGAGGGAGTTGATCTGCACGTCTCCATGTCAACTAAGAACCACATCATCCAACACACACAAAAAATGGTGATAAGGTAAACATTTATTATTTTAAATGTTGTTTAATATTAATTATGATAATAATGAGGTAACATAATTATATAGAAATACCAAGGTAATAAGAATGGACATTTTCTTCCATTTGATATTATTAAATAGAAGAAATAAATATCTAATTGATGTAATTAATTAAGAAGAGGTAATGATTCAAGAAAGATCTCAAGATTATGATAATCAGTAAGAACTAGGTGGATAAGACAGTAGGGTTGAGTCCTAAGGCAAGAGGGGAATATACCAACTCTTGGGCTTAGATTTATCAAGCTATGGGACCCCACCACAATGTTTGAGGACTGAGGTATGGTATGGCATCGAGGCATGGTGAGGGATGGAAAGCACTCATTTGAAAGGCGAGGACCAAGGTCTTGTTAAGTCTTTAATGTGGTCTCCTTGTCCAATCCTTGGGTGACCTAGCTTATACATACAATGTAGTAGATAGGATACATATATATATACATGTGTGTGTGTGTGTGTGTGTGTGTGTGTGTACATATATGTATTATATATATATGTATATATATACATATATGTATTATATATATATATATATATGTATATATACATACATATATATATATATATATGTATATATATACATGTATATATGTATATATATATACACATGTGTATATATATATATATATATATATACATGTATGTATTATATATATATACATGTATGTATTATATATATACATACATACATATATACATATATATATATATATATATATATATATATATATATATATGAAGAATTGTTTTTGATTAAATAATGCAATGATAATCTTTTAAATTGATTCCTTGGGAAAAAAAAAGGGACAATATTATAAGCTCTTGCAAGTAGGGACATTACATATAAAGTCAATTTATTTTTAATACTTCTTTATTGAATCATTAGTCCTCATCAACCCACATAAAAAAAGTGTGGAATGTTGAAGGCCAACCCATTTAATGAACTAGTTCAACTTCTTTTTGGAATATGAGATCATCTCATTCTTTCTTGATATCTAGGACTCCCAAAGATTATCTTTTAAGTGATGTCATATGAGGCCACTACCTTAAAACTTCATTGATCCACAAATAACCTAGAGGTTGTCACTTATTCCCTTCTTTACAAGTTATTAAGACTAGAAATAAATTGCTAATAATCATTTGGCTATTAGAAATGAAATAAAGTCCAAACTTCATTTGATTTAAGTTAGAGATAGAGCCCCTAGATATTTTCCCAAGATCTCAAAGCTCATTTCATTTCCCATGGATCAAGTAAATTATGTATGAGCACAATATCGTCATAAAAATTAAATTCATCTGTCAAGCCTCTATCAACCTTGGTATATGTTCTCAAATATGAAAACTATGAAATTTGGTAGGAGTTTGATTAAACCTAGGCTTTTGTAGATTATGGGGAAGGAAAACCTTATTCATTTTGAGTTAATGCATGGGACCAACATAGACCTTTTTGTGTCCATTGATATCCTAGAAGTAAAATATAAATGTATTGAAGTTAGTCGAGTTTATACTAGTGATTTTAGAATGTAGTCATGCAAAATGGTGCAAAGATTTAAACATAAAAACCTTAATTTATTTCATTAGGTCAACAATTCCCTCTCCTTGTTGATTATTTAGCTCATGTTTTATATTTTTAAAATGCTTCTTTAGATAAATATTCAAATTTCTTTAGATAGGGTTTAGGAGGTTCTAGAATTTGCAATATTTAAGATGGTTACAAAATACTTCTAGAAGATAAATTAGAAGTCAAGACTATAAGCTTTAGAAAATGGTCTAGGATCCTATGTTGGCCCAAGGTTAATGCATTTGTGTGGCTTAAAGCCTTGTATGAAAAAAAAAAAATGAAGAAAAATAAGATAAGATTCAAAAAATGGGCTTGTTGATCCAACAAATATATATATCCTTGAAGAGTTGGAAAAGTCTATTAGACATCTTTGAGCTTGCTGTTTGTAAAGTTTCTTCATTATTTACAATGTAACATGTTGAAAATTTCATAAAATAATTTTAAGCCCATCTAAAACTTCTAAATTAGTTGTGACTTTCGTTAGGTTTGAGGTCGAATAATGATCATTGTAAAAGAACCCTATCAAATTTGGATTCAAGATTATGAACTAAATTCTTGGTGGGATTTCAAAAATCTGATGAGACATGGTATTTGTATACTTTCATCATATACCTATTCCAATAATAACCTTAAAATTATCAAATTAGTTGATGGAAATATGATCCTCTATGATTAATCAAAATTAATCATAATGGTGCATCCAAAGGCAATGCTAGAAATACTAGCATGGTAGCATTTTTCATGACCATAATGGTAGTCAAGTTTTTGTTTGCAAGTAATCATGTTGTTGGCTCTAATAATTTTGCAAAGGCTATGGTCAGTTATCAAGCTCTTTTGCATATTATACAAAAGTGATTAATTAACATTATTCTAAACCCTAAATCTACAATCTTAGTTGATCTTTTCAAATATCCTCACTTCAAGCAAATATCATATGAATGAATGCAAAAAAGACATCGAGGTCCTCATGCATGGTTTTGATGTTATTAAGTTGAACTAGGGAGTGAACGCCAATGGCCATTATAGATAACTTTACATACCCTAAACTCCTAAACAATACATTGAATTTCAAGGATTATTTTTATTGTCTCCATGGTTTTGGCTTCTAGGTAGTAAAGATGAATGTTATCGAATACTTTATGTGTGCAAGGGTCAATATATTATCATTGTAAAGTGTCATCCAAAACATATTCTATATTGCCACATTACCCATTTTCTTTAATGACCCCAAAAAATTAAACAATCAGCATAGTACTTATACACAAATGCCCCACTAATCATAGAGTCCTTTCCTGCTTTCTTCTTCTTCTTTTGTACTTGTTCCTTTTTGGACACAATTTGGTGCTCTGTTTGTTTGCTTTCTTCTTGGTGTAAGCTTCCAATCCCATAGACCCACATTTCGGTCTTTTGTTGGACATCAATAAAATTATCTTATCTTATCTTATCTTATCATACACAATTGGTACCAATGAAGTTGGCACAATCAATATTTGTCACATTTTTCTAGCTATTAGATAATGTCAATGATTGAGTAGATGATTTTCTAGCAGGAAAGAATCAGACCCCTTCCCCTATACTAAAAGGAACTCAAAATGTCGATCTTTTCACTAAATCAAATTCTGGTTGGAATAAATTTAAGGTTGATTCTATAAATAAATAAGATTGACATATTTAATATATAAGTAAATACTATAGTGATCTTTTGAATGCTAACTATAATGCCTCTCTAGATTTATATGTTATGTGTGTCTTTCTTATTATGCAAATTCTTTCATGTTCTTACTATAGGGCCATAATTACTTTGATTTTTCACATTTTCAAATGGATTCTATGTTTCAAGGAAATTAACATAAGATCAAACATTATTACAATGTTGGGATTCTTATTTGGAATGGACAAGTTCAATTTGTTCATCAATGGTTTGCAATGTTGTAGAAGGATGTAAGACAATTGAAAGTTTCATTTGTGCCCATTTTTTCATTGCCACTATTATCTTCTCAAACTTTATTTTTCCATTCTCATTTTTGTCTTCCCAAAATTTTCTTTTTAGTCATCATTTTTATCTTCTCAAATTTTGTTTTTTCATCATCATTTTTGTCTTCTAGAAATTTTTTTTTTCCTATTAGGATTTTCATCCACCCACAGATGGGATGATTCATAAGGACATGTCTTGTTGATGTTTTGTAGCTTTTGTCGGATAAACCTATATGTAATTATATATGAGATATAATTTATATATAAGTTTATATATATATATAACAATGATTAAATGTTATTATATTAATTATCAAATTAACGAATAGACATATTCCATGAAGGGACATGTCTCTTCTTATCTTTTCTCTCATTATGAATAAGAGGTCATTGTCATTTGGAACACACATACCAAATACAATGACAATGCTTAGTACATTTGTAGCGATCTTTAGAACTCCAACATGGTATCAAAATAGGTTTATTACTCGGAATAATGTAAATACAAAGGTCTAACAGAATCTATTAAATTGAAGTTTGTGATTCTTATATCTACCATGGAGTAAAGGAGGAATGTTGTTCAACATCCTCTCTATTTGAATGGAAAATCACCATGTAAGAAACTCGTACATAAAGGGAACCAACTAACAATGCTACACCATTTATGGCCAAGGGAAGAAATCAAGGTAGAAAACTATTTGGAGATTATCTGGTGAGTCTCCACAGTGATAAATTTCATCTCTTAAAATGTTCAAATCAGAAAAAGAAGATACAACAAATATGTGTTCATATATTGTCTCCATTTTTGTGAATAAAAGAGAGTATTAGCAATAGACTGCAGAGCGTCTAAATCCAGTAAGAGATTGTCTACTCAAAGATGAAGATGGGAAATCCAAAATTTTTATTTAACATGGATTCCATGATGTAAGCCAAAATTTGGGACGACTCGGTAGAAGCTACATGCGAGGTGAGACCAACCTATAATTGCTACCTTTGAAGTATCAATCCCATGAGTCGAATGCACTTTGATGACTGTTCACAAAAGAGATCACCCATGGATATGCATACTTGAGTAATTCCTGCATGAGAGGAGGCATATCTATAGCAAACAGAATTGAATGATTTATTGATCTCGACCCCAACTTATTATGGTAGGCTCCCCATTCAAATAATAAAGATATGAAAAGAAATATTTGAATGCAACCAATCTGAAGGTCATTGTTGGAGAAAACCATAAAAAGAAAAGCAATTATAATAAAGAGGGGAATCAAGATTGTTATCCATTTGCACGTGAATCAAATGAGACAAGTCTAACGTAGCACAAGGTGAATAGTCACCACGGATATTGCTTGAATTTTTTTGTGAGCACACAATTTGTGTGACCGCTAGGTATGATGTGACCAGTGATGGGCTTTGTGCTCAATTAGAGTATTCTACTCGAGTTTGAGGGGGTCAGGGTTTAACCCAGAAACCTTCCATGAATAAGAAGGTAAAACTGGGGTGGGGATAACACCCACAAAAATCACTATAGCAATCAATGTTCAACCACTTCTGATGGTCTGCCCTGTGAAAGGCCTACCCTGTGAAAGGCTTTACACTGTGTCAATAGTGACCTAGTTAGAGGATTTACAAACACTTACATGAAGTGCCACCCTATTAAAGGATTTACAATAGGTTGTTAAACCCACCTAATACATAGGATTTTTAGTCACCTTCTCCAAAGGTTCTTCTACCTAGTTGTTAAGCTAACCTATCAAGATAGGATTTCAACCTCTAATACAATTGTGAGAGAGTATTACAACATTTGACCTAATTGAATACAATCTCAAATTACTAGGTTTAGGTACTAAATCTGCTCTTCTCATTCTGATCCTTGCTTGATCTGATCTCTATATGTGTTCCTTATCCCTTGTGTTGTTTTGATCAACTGGATATGAAATTGCTACTATGTTCCTCTAAGTCTTTTCCTCCTCACACTGAAATTTCACTATAATCTCCCCTTATACTATTCTTTTCCACATATGCAATGGTGCATTCAACCTCCTTATAAAGAATGCAAAAACTTAGGGTTAGGTATGGATCTACGATCCATATTGAATCTCAAATTCTTGCTCAAATCCTTGGATTTTCTTCATTGGTTGCATGCCTTCTCCATTTTTCTAATTGGTTACATGCAGATTGCATAGGGAATGCAAATGATTCATCCTTATCCTTTTTCTCCTTTGAAATCCCTTTAAGTCGGCTCCAAAAATGGTTTAAATCTTAGTTTGTGAAAGCACAAACTCTTATGATGATCTTGAGTTACTCGGCACTCATGACATTACTGATACTCGGCATGAATCGATTCCTGGATTACTCGACATCTATTATTTTCCTAGTTTTCTTGGCACTTGTTAAACACTATATTGCTTGGCACATGTATGTTCTATATTGTTTGGCATCTAAACATTTATGGATTACTTGGCACATGAACTTTTCTAGATCACTCAGCACATGAACATTTCCTAGATCACTCGGCACATGAGCATTTCCTAGATCACTCGACACATACTACATTCTGACTTGCTTGGCACCAACTGTGGCTCGGCACCTATAGTGAAAATGGTTAAGTGTGTTGAAACTCAATTGTCAAGACTATTCTTTTGACCAACAATCTCCCCCTTTGACATGAGTGTCAAAAACACTTAACTAAGCATTTATGAACTTAACATTATTGAGCACATTCTTTATCTGCTCAGCGTACGTGCAAAAAATTTAAAACATTGCGAGTATCAATATACCTTATGACTCCCCCTAAGTTGATTATGCCTTGTCCATTCTTATGCCTTGTCTGTTCTTATGCCTTGTCCATTCTTGAGACTAAAATTCTATGCTAATGTGCCTGATTCTTTTTGTTGTTTGTCTTGTTTCTACATTCTGAGCCTGTATGTTGTATCTGATCTATGTGAAGTTCAAAATTTTGCATCTCCCCCTTTCTCAGGTTTATTACTAGTCTCCCCCTTTTTGGCTATTTACAAACTTTCTACTTTATTCTCAAAATGAAGGAATGTAATAAAAAATGATTCAAAATTTGGTATTCTCCCATAATATCTGCATATATACATATCTCCCTTTATACATATATCTCCCCCTTACTTTATCTCCCCCTTTTTTACATTGATGTCAAAGGGTTCTATGGAGTAATACCATGCTTAGCCAAAAATGTGTTATTTACCTCCAGGAGTATTTTTAGAGTTGCATCCCAATTTTCTAGTGCAATGTCCAATGACTTATATTGGATGGCAATCTCTACAGCTAGATGTACAAGTCCATCTGAGGCCTAAAGATTTGAATCTTTCTTGAGGATTGTTTCTGCATACATTTTCTCCTTATGGAGTACCTCCAAGTGAGGGGTTATGGAGGACTACATTGCATCAACTTAGCTTTCGTATTAGCCTCCTTTGTTGTTAATATAGCTAATTCTCTTTGAGTGTGAAGCATTTGAGAAAAATGCTTCTCACTCTGAGTTGGATTGGTGGGGAGTTGCATACTAGAAATCTTTAGATTTCTCTCCAAGCTCATTATTCTCTAGCTAGTCTCCTGTGTGAAATTGGAAAAATCACACAACTTGTTGTACAGGGAGAATATATTCCCAAGTACAATTTTCACTCTATCCAATTTCTTAGCCAAATCAACTTGAGATAGTACTATATCACCAGATATTTTCTTATTTACCTTTCCTTGGAACTTCCTTTCTAACCATTCCATTAATTTTGCATTTGTATCTTGGTCTTCATTAGTCACCTTGTCAACTATGTTAGATAGTTGCTCTACTATTGGCCTTGACTCATCAGGTGTCTACAAGCTGAAGGCATCCATAAAGATGTCCTTTATCTCATTCAGTGCTTGTTTATATTTATATTCCTTTCTCAATACCTCTTGCCTTTTTCTTCTACCTAGTGCATTATGTATTTCATTAATCTTCTCCTCTATGAGAGTGTTGGATTCATAGTAGGGTATTTTAATTTCTTCATCTAGCTCAGGAATTCCATATTGAAGTTTCCTGGCTACTTTTTTTGAGCTTGAGCCTGGTGTTCTAACTTGCAATGCTAGCATTTCAGTGCTCGGCTTCTAAAGAGTTTGAGTGGGAGTACCTGTATTTGGGTAGTTGAACCAAAGTTTGTATGGTAGCCTACTCCTCATCTCTTGTATCTTCCTTCTCTTCAGCTTGTTTCACCTTTTCACTATCAATGGTTGGGGGTGTGCTTGCTGGCTAATCTATTTTTCATGTATCTACCCTTGCTATTGCACTTGGCACTTGAAGTGCATCTGTTATTGTTCTTGGTGGAAATGGAGGTGGAAGCAATAAGAGTCCAGTAGTTTGAGTGGTCGAAGGTGGTTCTTGTGTTTGCACCTTGACTTCCTTTGATTTTGTTACTACTTTTTGCAACTCATCAACACTGACCAGTATTGGGCTTGAACATAATCTAGCTACTTGTGTTGATTGGTCAAGGATCTTTGTGAGATCCTTTGCAGTCAATAGATTGATGTTTTGAAAAGAGGTGTCAATAACATCCTTAATCTTGATAATCTATGCATGTGTGATGGTGGCATGAGGAGGGCTAGGAGGTGGTAGTTGTGTGTCTTGCATACTTTTCTCTTGTTGCTCATCTATACCCTTTTCTTCCTCTTTATTCTCCTCTTCATTTTTCTTTACTTCTTCCACTTTCTTCTCTTCCTCAGCCTTCTTCTCCTCTTCCTTCTTATATTCCTCCTTCTTCCCTATTTCTTTCATTTCCTTTTTCTTGGCTCTTACTTCTACCTTGTATTCCTCATCAAACACATCATCAATTTTCTTTAAAATTATTTTCAACAATCTTGTGGATTTGCTGACTACATCTTCAATTTTATTTTGCAAAATACAAAATGTTCTATACTTAGGAGTAAATCTACTATTGTGCCTCTTGACTGCATTAGTTATTTGATCCTTAGTCAAATCAAGTAAAAATCTAGCTAAAGTAGACTCCCTTATTTCCTTTTCCATTTGCAAGCAAAAATGACATTTGTCTTCTACAATTTTATACAATTCTTTGGGCATTGAGCCATCTAGCTCTAGAGGTATGTGCTTGTACTCAGCCATCATAGCATACACAGGTTCCTCTATTTTATTTTTCTCTTCCTTAGTGAGCTTATTAAAATCTAAATTCTTTAAATCTTTCAAGTCATCATTTCTAATCTTTGTACACAATTTATCAATTGAAGACTTGGGTGGACGACTTACCACTTTGAACTGACTGTTATCATCTATTTCTATCTTTTCTTCATCTGAGTTAGGTTAAGCTACATATTTTCTTCTCTTCCTTGGCTCCTCATCAATCTTCTTGGTGGATTTCTTCTTCTTTTTTGCCTCTTCTTTGGCCTTTTGTGTTGTAGCTTTGGTGGTAGGCTTCTTTGGTGCAGGTTTTGCCACTTTCTTTGCTTTGGGTTGAGGAGTAGGTGGATTTTTAGCCTTCCTCTTGGTGACTTTAGTTTTTATAGGTGCTTCCTCAGCTTCTTTTTCCTTGTCACCTTCCTCTTTATCCTCACCTAGACCTTGTGTTAGTTGTAGAGGCTCATCTTCTTCATTTTCATTATCATCCTCTTCTTCATATGCTTCCTCTTCCTTTGTTGAGCTTACTTCTTCAACTCCAAATATTTTCTTGATCTTCTTGATCAATTTGTCATTCTTTTTCACTATTGTGGTTGTCTTAAGGTTTGTCACCACCCTTGATTTTACAATGTCATAAGTTCCAAAATGTTTAGCAACCTTGTCAATGTCTTCTGCAAGTAGAGTTGTTATTGTTGCTGAGGCTTGATCAACATCAAGTTCATAACCTAGTGGCCTAAGCCATCTCACTCTAGGTATGACTGCTTGTATATAAGTGTAATCAATATCCACAAGGAAGAAAATGTCCTTTTCATGCTGCTCAACTAGTGAGACTGGTGTCCTCATCCTCTATTTCATGGACTTCTTAAAGTCCTCAAAATAGCTAGTCATTTGGGCATCAAAATTCTCACCCATCTACTCAATGAATCCATTTATTTTCTCAACAATGGTCTTATTCTGATCCCATTTCACCTTCCCTACTGAAGGGAATTCTTTCATAATATAGAAAAACTTACAAACCAAAACTGAGCCAAATTTGCATTAAGCTCCCTTAGACTTCCTTATAGCTCCCAGATTCTCATTGATCTGCTATAACATGAGCTCTGCAAGTTCATATTTATGATCTTTCTTTACCAATTTATAGGCAACATCCACTGCTATACATGGTACACTGTTTAGTCTACTTGACTGGTAGAATTTGTGGGATATGACTCTCACTAAAAAATCTAGTAGGGGTTATGTAATGGTGTCTATTTTTATTCCCCTATTATTCCATTTGGCACCAGTTTTCTTCTCTATGGCTTCCTTTTTGTCGCTTCTCAGGGTCTTTGGCCGATCTAGGGCTAGAATACCAGTAACTCTATGGACAATTTTCTTTGTAAACTTCATTGGCCCTGTCTCTAACCAAAAGGCTCCATCATGGATTCTGCTCAACACTATGTGTATCCATTCCATTTTGAAAACAATAGGAAAAACTAGGGCTTTGGTCAAACCCTTCTTCTGAACTATGGAGAATTCATCTTTAAGTTTTTCATTATCACACGGTTTATCAAATGCATTAAAAATCTCCAAATCTCCTATGGCTCCAACTTTACAGTTATAACACTTTCGAATGTCTTGAACCATAACAACTTTATCAGGTATTACGGATAGGGCGCCAGTGGGATCATTCTTATAGGCGACTTCAAGAATGGGCCTAAACTCTGGCTATTTGACTTCATTACTAACAAGTTGAATTTCATGAATTTCCTTCTCCTTAGTGGTTTTTGACCCAGATGCGATCATTTACCAAACTAGGGTTTAAAATTAAATAAGCTTTCAAACTCTATGTAGCTCGACACTTGAATGAAAATACCTTTGAATCGATGAAATCGAGTTGAATTGTTGTTGGAATCGCTGAAAATCATTGTTTGATCACTGTAGAATCGCCTCTTCGCTCGGCTCAACTTCACTTTGTGTTTGAATGATTCAAAAATGAACGATTTTCAACTTTATTAGGTTCAAAAACCTAGCATTTATTGCATTTGTGATTATAGCTGTACACTTGGCTTCCAAAGATTTTATCAGCTCAACTTCCACTGAAGTTCATCTACTCATCAGCCACTAACATCTCTTACTCGGCAACCAAAGATAGCTCGGCTCATCTTCTAACTTTTAACTTGACATCTGTTCTCATGCATATTTCTTCTTTACAGTACTTCTATGTTTTCTTGGGTTGATGTATGATACATCTTTATATGTATCAACTCCATGTATCTGTCTTGTGCTTAATTTGATGAGATGTGATCACTTGACCTCTTGGGTTAAGTGATCTCTCCATTTGATGTGTTGCATTCACCTTTCTTCTTCCATGTCTTGTTCATTTTCCCTCTCATTTGTTCAATATCAATCTTCTCTTTTCCTTTTGTTGACTTCAATCTTTGGTGCTTTTGACCTTGTAGGACAGTTTTTGCTGATATGACCAGTCTTCAAGCAACTAAAACATGTAGTTTGGTTTTGCCGCCTGTTGTAACTTCCCTTGAAATGTGTCCTCATGCAATTTTTAGGAATTTGTCCATACTCTTGACAATAGTGACAGCTATACCTGGTATTGTAATCCCAATTGTAGTGATGTGCATGATTGATTCCTCTTACAAGCTAATTAGGTGTCCACATAGGCTTTGATCTACATTCAAATGCTCTATGTCCATACTTTTTGCAATTGTAGCAGTGGCCCTCAAATCTTGATGTCCTCATGGTTTGGTTCTGCAGTCTTGTGTTGAATGTCCTTGCTTTTTGCACTTGTGACAAAAATTTGCATTTGTAGGCTTATCATACTGATGATTATTCTTGCTTCTGCACACATTAGAGGTATGTCCCTTTTTACCACAGAAATGAAAAGTAGGCTTAGTTTTCTTACCTTTGTTTATTCTTTCTTTTTTAGCCTTGGATGACTCTCCTTGTTTAGTGTTGATGTAGCCAAGTCCTGAAGGAGCATTACTAGCCCTTGGTTATTTCAACAATTGCTCAAAGTACTTAATGGCCTCATTGGGTTTGTTAACTTTCTGCTATTCCTTTTCTCTCTTCAATTCATTCTACATCTTCAAGGTGGAGATCTCAATGTCCTTCATGTTTAGCTCATGATGAACATTCATCATCTAGCTTAAGGTGTACAACTGTATGTTTGAAATATTTTCAATTTCAATTGTCTTCTCTTCCAACCTATTGGTGAGATTTCTCTTGTCATCTTCTATCATGGCCTTGTTTTCAATAGCTCTTTTCTTTTGTGCAGTCACTTCACAAAGCATTATGGCTTGTGATTCTTGTTCAAGCTTGAGTAATCTAATTTCTTCAGCTTGTGCTCTATTTTTCTCCATTAATTATGCTATTGCTGCATCAAATTCCTTGGAATCTCCATTGGAAAACACTTGTGTGGTGTCAATCTCCTTGTAGTGTATGTCATTTTCAGCTATGGCTATCTCCTTCCTTCTTTTTAAGGATATTCTCAGTTCCTCCCTGGCTTCCTCTACTTTGTGTGGAGCTAGTTGCACATCAATCACTTGATTATCAATGATCTTCCCAAGTTTGAAGACTTCCATCTTCTCACCTTTTTCTCCAAGCTGTTAGGCTTCTTCTTGTGAGAACCAGCACTTTGATACCAATTGTTGGAATGTTCAAGGAAGAGTACTTCTAAGGGGGGGTGAATCAAAAGTAACCAATTTTTATCCTATTAAACCCTTATTAACTCATAACTGAAAGCAATGTACATGTATGTAAACATATAAGAAAACATGAAATGAAAGCATGCATCAACACATAACACTAGAATTTATAACCCAAAAACCCTCCATGAATAAGAAAGTAAAACTAGGGTGGGGATGACACCCACAAAAAACACTATAGCAATCAATGTTCAACCACTTTTGATGGTCTGCCCTATGAAAGGCTTGCCCTGTTAAAGGATTTACACTATGTCAATAGTGACCTAGTTAGAGGATTTACAAACACTTACATGAAGTGCCACCCTGTTAAAGGATTTACAATAGATTGTTAAACCCACCTGATACATAGAATTTTCAATCACCTTCTCCAAAGGTTCTTCTACCTAGTTGCTAAGCTAACCTATCAACATAGCATTTCAACCTCTAATACAATTGTGAGAGAGTATTAGAACATTTGACCTAATTGAATGCAATCTCAAATTGTTGGGTTCAGGTACTAGATCTTCTCTTCTCATTCTGATCCTTGCTTGATCTGATCTCTGTATGTGTTCCTTATCCCTTGTGTCATTCTGATCAACTGGATATGAAATTGCTACTCTGTTCCTCTAAGTCTTTTCCTCTTCACACTGAAATTTCGCTATAATCCCCCCTTATACTATTCTCTTCCACATATGCAATGGTGCATTTGACCTCCTTATAAAGAATGCGAAGACTTAGGGTTAGGTATGGATCTACGATCCATATTAAATCTCAAATTCTTGCTCAAGTCCTTGGATTTTATTCATTGGTTGCATGCCTTCTCCATTTTTCTAATTGGTTACATGTAGATTGCATAGGGAATGTAAATGATTCGTCCTTATCCTTTTTCGCCTTCAAAATCCCTCTAAGTCGGCTCCAAAAATTGTTTACATCTTAGTTCGTGAAAGCACAAACTCTTATGTTGATCCTGAGTTATTCAGCACTATTACAGTATTGATGTTCAGAATGAACTGATTCTTGGATTGCTCAGCATCGATTACTTTCCTGGTTTGCTCGGCACATGATTGGTTAAACACTATATTGCTCGGCACATGTATGTTCTGTATTGTTCAGCATCTAAACATTTCTGGATTACTCGGCACATGAACTTTTCTAAATCACTTGGCACATGAACATTTCCTAGATCACTCGGCACATGAACATTTCCTGGATCACTCGACACATACGATATTCTGACTTGCTCGGCACCTATAGTGAAAATGGTTAAGTGTGTTGACACTCAATTGTCAAGATTATTCTTTTGACCAACATGTAATGCCTACCCCTATTTGACTTTTTTTATTTTGTTCTATGATTATCAGGTCTTGGTTTCCATATCTCAGTTGATTTATGTTATCAGCTACTTGAGTTATTCAGTTATTTCATAGGTTCATGATTATTTCGATGATGGTATATGTATGTTCATACAGTGATTTCAGTAATTTCATGATGTTTGTTAGATGAATGATTAATATTTGTTTCTATGGATACATACCCCATACTGCATGTGTATGGTGTGCATGTATATTTTCTTTATGTGTGACTTTTTTAATGTGGTTGAGGAAGGGAGTCATAGTCACCTGCTAGTCGGGATCTACACGATGAACCACTTTCTATCATTGCCTATTTAGTTTAGAATATTTTGTTTGTACATGCATGGATTTTATGCAGATTGTAGGTATCGGGTATCAATTTCCTTAAATTGCCTGGATGAGTGTACCCTATTGCAGTATTTCAATGGTATAAGTGGCTAAATAACTCTTGATTCCAAATCCTAACATAAGCCAATTGTCCTAGAAAATAGGACAAGTATCTAAGTTAGTTTCACCTTTCTGAATTCGTCAAGTGACATGAATTCATGACTTTGACCCTGGTGTTTGATTTAGTTTTATGTTATGTATGACGGGTTTTCGTATTCAGTCTTGTGAGCATGTGGTGATTTTCTATTAAAATTAAATCGACTTAAAAGATAATTTAATGATTTAATTTATGAAAAAATTATAAAGAAATTTGATATTTAATTAATTGAGAAATTAATGAAATAAAAATAAAGATATTTAAAGAATTTATTAAAGTTATAATTTTGACATATTTATATTTATTGAATTTAATAATAATTTATTTAGGAGTCTTATTTTAATTAATAAACTCTAAATAATATTATTATTTAAATTAATAAATATTATATTATATTTATTTAAATTAATAAATATTATATTATATTTATTTAAATTAATAAATATTATATTAATAAACTCTAAACGTATTAATTAAATAAAAGAATTGAACTTAAAGATAAAGTTATAGTTCTAATTTAGGCATAATTATATTTATTTTATTTAATAATTATTATTTAGGCGTTTTATTTTAAATAATAAACTCTAAATAATATTATTAGTTGAATTAATAAATATATTATTAAAGTGTCTCATGATTTAATAAGAGAGAGAAAACATAATTTAATAAAGTTAATTTAAATTAAATTGCATAAAGCTTATGCATGAAATTAAACTATAATAAATTAATTAAAGAGAGAAAGAAAATTAATTTAATAAAAGATATTTTAAAATTGCTAAGAGTTGTGCATGAAAAGGTAAAGGATAACAAGTAATAAACAGTAATTGATCAACGAGATCCCTTGCATGATTGCACAATCAGAGTCCCAAATTAAGGGAGAACCCTTTATCAGAGATCGCGTGATTGCACAATCAGAGCCCCAAATTAAGGGAGAACTCTTTATCAAAGATCTAGAGCTCATTATGCAATTACACAAGTTTTGGAGGAGCAATTTTCATAAAAAGGGAATTGTTGCATGTTCTGTGTGTCTGTCGTTTTAGCATCAAATCTAGGTAGGATCTTATGGTTTATTTGAAAAATGGTTTTTCGTTCTTCAAACTTTTGTCTTCTTTGTGTCTATTGAGTGTTCTAGTTTCAGAATGTTATTACGTTGAAACCCTTGTATGTAGGTTGATTTTTCTTTGCTTGAGAAATATTTGTTTATGCTTTGAGAATTTGAAATCCCTCGTATGGAAATTATCACTCTTCATTCTTAAAAATATCTATGAATGAATTTAGATTTTGAATTCCTTGTTTGAAAGGAAGTTGATTTCCGTTTTATGTTGTCTACGATTTAATTTAAAAGCCTTGTATGCAAACTATTGTTCTTCAATTGAGAAATATTTGTATATGAGTACGATGAATTTAGAAACCCTCATTTGATTAATTTGATAATTTGTAGTTCGAATCAATTGAGAAATGTATGTTTTTAGGGTAGGGTTTAGAAAGTTTCTATTTTTGAAAGTTTCCATTTTTAGTAAGTTTTCATTTTTGGAAAGTTTTTGGTTTTAGTAAGTTTATATTTTTAGTAAGTTTCCATTTTTGAAAAGTTTCTATTTTTAGTAGGTTTCCATTTTTGGAAAGTTTTCATTTTTAGTAAGTTTATGTTTTTAGTAAGTTTTCATTTTTGAAAAGCTTATGTTTTTAGTAGGTTTCCATTTTTGGAAAGTTTATATTTTTAGTAGGTTTCTATTTTTGAAAGTTTCTATTTTTAATAGGTTTCTATTTTTGAAAAAATTTTGTTTTTAGTAAGTTTCCATTTTTGAAAAGTTGTTATTTTTAGTAGGTTTCTATTTTTGGAGGTTTCTATTTTTAGCAAATTTCCTTTTTGGGAAAGTTTTTCAAAAGTTTAATAAATTTAAAATTATTATGGTAATAATTGATAACTATCATTATTAATAATGTTAATAAGTATTGTTAAAATTTGAAATTTAGTTATTTGAAAATTTGATATATTACTTTATTATTTAAATATAATTCTAAAATAAAATGGAAATCAATGAAATTAATTGGGAGAATTAATGGTTATCTTTAGTAAACTTGGGTTGTGTTTAATGATTTGATTTTATATGAAAATGATTTATTTTGCTAGGGAAATTTTCTTATTCAAAAATCTTAGTAATTAACATACTTTAAAATGTCAAAAACTTAGAAATGAAAACTTGAACTCGTATGTTTTGATAATGAATCGAACTATGAACAATGTTTAAACGACTTTATATGAATTGTTGAATCGTCTAGGATTCTAGTGAAATCAGAAACCATAATAAATCTAGGAACTAGAGAAATGAAAACATGAACCCTGAATGAAATTTAAAAACTCTATAAACAGTCATACTTGGAAAAGAAAATTGAAACCCTAGTTATTCTTGAATCTTTGTGTTGGAAATGAAAAATGAAAACTTGAAAACTTACAAATGAAAAATAAACCATTGTGTTTTCTAAACCTAATATTTTGTGAAAATTACTTATGTATGCACTATTTTTATGATGTGTGATTTTACTATTGGGTGTTGATTTGACTTTGACCAAATCAGGATGTTTACCAAAGGCTCTGGAGTTCTGTTTTGTGATATCATGATGATGTTTTGATCTTGATCTTTTAGACTCAACCATGGTAATGTGTCTTGTATGCTCTATGAGGAGTTTTGATCTATTGATTGTTATTGCTTTTCAATGTTATTATGTGAAACAGAGGTGAATGGTGTGACCTATCTGATATTACCTTTGAGTCTTCAATCAGTTGTATTTGGATTGCTTTCCAGTCACTTGTATAGGACTGAGATGTTTGTATGGTTTGTTCTTGGTGATGTTATGTTATGGATTGGTTTATATGTACTTTCTTGGATCAATCCTGTTAGGATGATCGTTTTAAGTAATGCTTGTATTTTCACTAGTGATATTTCAATGCTTGTCAGTTGCTTGTTTAAGAACTAATGTATGGTATGTGGTTTTTTGTGATCTTTTTATTTTATTGAGCTTAGGGTAGGTTATTTGTATGTCATATTGAGAAGTGGCTTGCAATGGAGGCCGAGGCCCTAAAGAGGCTAACAGGTAACACATTGTAGATTATTTAATAAGTGATAACATTTCATTAAATGAGTTTAAAATGAATTAATAAGAGTCATTATTTTCTTGCCAATAGTGGCATGTTGTGATGGTTAAGTTGTTGAGTTGTTATCATTGCCATCAAAGTTCAAATCTCACGGGGATGAGGTCCCCTATTTGTGGCCTCACTGGTTCATAACTCCAGGTCAAAGCGTTTACCCCTTTAAAAAATAAATAAATAAATAAATAAATAATGGTCATTATTTTCCTCGCCCATGCCACGAGTGCTAGTACAAGCTAGGATGGGAGTAGAGAGGATGCTTGGTTGTGACCATGCTTCATTAGTATGTCTTGTTAGTATGAAAGGATACTAGTGTCCCATAGAGTCACTAGGGGGCTAGAGGATTAAAAGACTAGCTGGGTAACCCTAGAGTTGGTTTATGTGATGACACTTTCTCACATGCATAATAAATTTCCTATGTGTGTGTTGCCTCTGGGTTTAGTTGATTCTTGTGTTTTTGGTACCTTGAGATAGTTTGCTTTCAGGTGATTCCTTGAACCTAGATGTTGGTTTTGACTTTTGATTTTGTTACCATGTTTGGGATTTGAGTTTATCTCATTAGCACAGTGGGAGTGGGTCATTTAGGTTCCACGAGGTCAGGTGGTAATGTTTTTTCTTATACCATTGAGATCCGACTGTCAAATGTCACTACTAGATGTGTTTGTGCAGATGTTCCTTTCTATCTATTCTTGTATTTCTATGATGGATGGTTATACCTAGTGTATTGTATTTGATTTCATAGATCTTATGAGATGATGTTATCTATTTTATGATGTATATTATTTTAGCCTTTCATACCCTATGACCTACACAGTGGATGATTGTGCATTCTATTTATTGCCAAGTGGCATCATATATAATTGTGTATTGTTTAAATGGAATTTGTACTTGTAGATATTCATTAATATGGATATATTGGTTTTAGTATTAATTAAACTTAAATTTGATTCAACATCATGGGACCCTTGAGAGTTGTAACCTATTTTTGTGTTGTTGATGTATGAGTGTATGTTAATTTCTTATGTTATTATATATTTGTTCTTGTATCTTTATCTTTATAAAAAAAAATGTTTGGCAAACTTAGTGAAACTTTAGGTTAATTTATTTTGGGTCACATGGTGGGGCGTTACATCATATGTAATATCAAACCTTATCGAGTATTTGATGAATATCATATGTTGATATCCCCAAAGACCAATACTCTTGATATAAAATATGATATGAAAATTATGGATATATCCTTAATCTAATAGGGAGTGTTGATTTTGTTGGAAACTACAATTGGAACAATCGTTATGTTGTGATGTCAAACCTTATTGGTGAGACAATTTGCTATTTGATGTAAGTGTCATATTTATTTGATTGATTAAGAGGATTTGAGAAGTTGGTTATAACAAAAGTATCTAGAGGACAAATTGAGTTATGAAGAGGAAACTACAAATAGACACCTAATTAGTTGGACTTTTGACAATATAAATTGGTTGCTTAAGTCATGTTATAAGCAAAGAAGACAATTACACTGAAGCCTTGAAGAAGAGATCAAAGATAGACCAAATGCATAGGCTTGACTGAGCAACAGATCAAAAGATTAAGGAACTTAAAGTGTATGTCAAGTGATGCTAATGTCAACTAAGTCACAATAAGTGTCGAGCAATAATAGTGTTGATCGAGCATTAGTTTGACCAAGTGACAGTATATGTGTCGAGGAAGAAATTTAGTAGCAACCGAGAAACCCAATGATGACTAAATGTCAAAACATATATTATATGGCCGAGGAATACGATTTTGACACATTCATTATATTATATATAATGATAAAATGATGTGTAATTATATTATATTAAATAATTTTTACTATAATAATAATTTCTTGCATATTACTGTTATCTAAATATATTGATAATTATATTTAGAAATATATCTATACTTCATTGTTTTCTATAGAACTTATGACACGCTATAGTCAATATAATTATTATATTATTTTTAAATAATAATTATATGTTATATAAATATAACATATAATTATATTTTAGTCTAACAGTTCAACTTGTTTTTTTATGAGAAGCAATGTATTAAACGTCTAAACACAACTAAAACTAATTAACTTTATAAAAAAAATATGTTTCTAGTCTATAATGATATAAAACTAACAGTTGCATGATTTTGTGCTTCAAACAATAAATCGATAGATACTTGATAATATTATAAATAATTTTCAATTTAAGTAAAATATTATGTTAAAATTTTGATTCACATAGAAAAAGAAATATTATTTATTTTTATTCAATTATATATATATAATGATCATTTTTTAAAAAATTAAAAAGTACTAAAAATAATTAGAAAAAATAGGAATCAAACAATTTACACCCTCTCAACCAAATAAATTATAAAAACTTAAAATCAATATTTAATTTTATCAACATTAAAATTAGAGAATGTAAATATTCTTCTTCTTTTAAGACTTGGAAGTAAAATTTGGCACAAACAATAAAGGTGATTCGAAGGTAGTTTAATCATAAATAAGTGCGCGCTCTCTCTCTATATATCAATCACAAAGGAAGTTTGCTTGTCTTTAAAATACTCCGACATCATTTTCTATTAGTTGTTTTTTAATGTGCTGAATAACCAATAATGAAGAAAAGAAAATATTTAAATTCTATAGATAGTGTATTAACATTTGTATTAATGAAGGTCATGTATGCTCAAACATATATAAACTAGTCATTGCACCTTGGTATGCAATGGGTACATCAAATAGGTCTGGATGACCCATTAGGGGAAAATTGTTATTAGATGGATTGAATAACCAATAATCAGGAAAGGAAATCTTTAGATTTTATAGATAGTGTATTAGCATTTATTTTCATGAAAGTGAAAGTCGTGTATGCTTTGAATACTATTGACTAGCAAGTGCACCTTGGTGTGCAATGGGTATGTCAACTAGGTGTGGAATATGGATTCAAACAATAATTGGTATACAATCGCTAAATGAAGAAGAAAGTATGGGTTGATTAAATTAGAAAAATAGTAATCAAACAATTCACACCCTCCCAACCAAATAAATTATAAAAATTTAAAATCAATATTTAATTTTATCGACATTAATATTAGAGAATGTAAATATTCTTTTTTTTAAAAGACTTGGAAGTAAAATTTGGCCACGTAGTTTTATCTATTTGATTGAAATATTTAAATTTATAATATATTTAATTCTTAATATTTAAATGAACAAATAATTATTTTTATTAACAAGTTAATTATCTTGTAATTTTTTAGAGGAGAAACTTTATGAATACATATAGATAATAAACAATTTTGAATTAAGTCCTCTCTATACCTTGACCGCTCACCCCCCTTTATTGTTATACCTCTCTTCTCCACACTCGTCTACTTTACCTCTCTTTGTATCTCTCTTATTCTATATGGCCATCTCTCAAATTATCTCTCTTCCTCATTTAGCAGTTGTATCCCAATTATTGTTTGAATCGTATTCCACACCTAGTTGACGTGCCCATTGCACACCAAGGTGCACTTGCTAGTTAATAGTATTCAAAGCATACACGACTTTCACTTTCATGAAAATAAATGCTAATACACTACTTATAAAATTTAAAGATTTCCTTCACCTGATTATTGGTTATTCAGTCCATCTAATAACAATTTTCTCTTAATAGATCATCCACACCTATTTGATGTACCCATTGCATACCAAGGTGCAATGATTAGTTTATAAATTTCTGAGCTTACACTACCTTCATGAAAACAAGTGTTAATACACTATATATGGAATTTAAAGATTTCCTGGTCTTGATTATTGGTTATTCAGTACATTAAAAAATAACTAATTAAAAATGAAGTCGAAGTATTTTAAAGACGAGCAAACTTTCTTTGTGATTGATATATATATATAGCGAGAGAGAGAGAGAGAGAGAGAGAGAGAGCGCGAGCTTCTTTATGATTAAACTACCTTCGAATCTCCTTGTGCAGTTAAACCCCTCAGAATACGATTTCTCCACTAAAATTCGAAAACTATTCCTTTCACCAAATATATTTTCTACTTATAGTTTGGCCTACCAGGATAATTGATAGTATTGTAATAACTATTAATGATTTTTATGCAGCCTTCGACTTCTCTACAGATCAGAAGTCATGTTTTCTGTAATGCTTACACTCTCAGAACAATAATAATTTTACAAGAAACATAGTTATCATTATCTTTAGTTTCTCCAATAGGTTCCTTTAACAACATTAAAAAACTATATATTTGTTTTTTAAACTAAATTATCTAACCTATTCCCCTCATTTTAGTGCTGTAAATTCAATGATGGTCTCGGTTCCAAGTTCAACGCATGGACGAGACAATTCAGAATACATCTATAAATCGGTCTTCAAACTTTTTGCCATAGAAGTATTAAGTTCATACAGGTTAACAGATTTGATGTGATGTCACAACTCACAAGATGAGATGCGGGGCATTTCCACCTCAAAAGATGAGCTTCTACCATGCCATGTTTAAATGAGTCGCAGTGTATTACCATCTCAAAATATACGCATCTACCATGCCCTGCTTACAGATGAGTCGTAAGTCCTCGTCATTTAATAAATCTACTGTCATGGTTTCATGTCAAAATCCAAAATCATTGCTCAGAATTAAGCCTCTATTGTGCCATGGTTTTATATCGAAATCCGAAATTGTTGCTCAGAATTTAACTAGTCTATGATTGGTAATCAACCACAATCTCACGTTTTAATTTAAATATCTCAAGTCATTTAATTAATGAGTTAATAGAAAATACTCTGTCGGTTAAAATAACCTTAGAAGAAATTAGACAATTTCTCACCAATGTCCTACTAGACATCAGAGTCGTCTTTCCATTCTATTTTTGTGCAATACAAAGAAAGCCATCCTTCCATCTTATCATATGCATGAAAATGAGTTCGAAGACTTAAAATAGCAACACGAATATGCTACTGTTGAAATGCGGCAAGTTTAATTCAATGCCTGTATCATGCTATCTGGGCGAAGTAAACAACAGTAACAACCATTGCTAAAGTTATCTTCTGAATGTAAATCCCCTCAAGCAGGTATATCTCTGCATGCAGCAGGCCCTTTTCACAAAATAACACCGCCATTGAAATAGCTTTGATCACATAAGATTCAAATGGCAAGGTTGAGAAAGGCAAATTTAAAACATTTAAACAGAGCTATTGGCGTTTTAAAGAAAATGAGCTGGATCCTATATAAGTATGGCCTCAGCTCTTGCTCATAATACAAGATTACATAGGAGCCTGATATCCTACATTAGTCTCAATCTCTCCTAAGTAAATCTGCTTGTCGCTACTACAGGATCCAATAATTGGCTCCGTCGGATGGAAAACACACTCATTTACAGAACCATTGTGGCCTGGCAGCTTGTACAAGATACGACGTGATGTGGTATCCCATATGTAGACCATACGATCAGCACTCCCAGCTGTGACCTTACTTCCATCTGACGACCAGCTACATTTCAAGAGGTTCTTTTCAAAGTTGTGTTGGTGGCCTGTTAGGATCTTTACACATCGATTCTGTGGAGCATATGGTCGCATGTCCCAAATGCGAAGAGAACAGTCCATGGAATTTGTCAAGAGATATGATCCATCGGGGCTCAACTGCATACCTGTAATTGTATCTGTGTGGCCTTGGAGCCGCATGGTGACCTCATTTCTTCGTAGGTCCCACACCTTAATCTCATTGTCGATTCCACCAGAAAATATCTTGTCTGCAGAATCAGAGAATCCAACAGCAGTGATTTGGTATTTGTCTGGAAACGTTTGAATAGCTCCTCTGAGACGCAAATCCCATAACTTTGCAGTACCATCATCAGAGCCACTCACCACAAGTGGAGGGCCCCTACGTGAGGGACAACATGAATTAACAAATGATGAGTGCTCTGACATTTTCTTTATTTGCATGCCTGTATCTGCATCCCAAGCTCGTAGAGTCTTATCAGAACTTGCTGATATGATTTGACTACCATCACTAGTCCAGTGGAGATCTAGTACTGCATTTTTGTGACCTTTCAAAACCATAAAACTCTTGCACTCTCCATACACATTCCACAAAAAAATTTCCCTGTCATGTGATCCAGATGCAATCACAGTTCCCAATGGATTGAATTTCATTGTATATATTGCACCTTGGTGCCCAGTCAATGCCATGATAGGAGACTCCAAGCCGGATGTTCTTCGAGGCCCATCATTACGAACTCCAATCTGATTGGATGTTTGAATACCATATGAGAAGGCTGACAGATCCGTTTTTGGTCTTTTCACCATCATCATAGGCTCGTCTAGTGGCCTCTTTCCAAGCATTTTTTTTCTTCAGAAAAAGACACCTTGCAAGCAAAAAATGTAAAAGCCACTTGCATCCACTCGTCAATCTGCAAGAAAATCAAGTGTCTGAAAAAATGTAACTTACACAGCAAGTACCATGGTGCTCAATAGGACTAGCCACTTATAATTGTAATGACAACCAAAAACTACAACAAAATCACAGAATGAAGATTTATGATATACACAATATGAAACATTGAAAGTTCTTATTGCATCAGCTTTATCTTATGGAGAGTAAATGTATTTTGATTTTAAGAAAAGTACTAACTTTTTAATTTTCAATGTCCATATGGGATTAATGCTAACCAAGTTCAATCCATGCTCTTTCACAAACTGGAGATCTGAATAGGTGGTGGCAAAGGGGTAGACCATCCATAATCATAATAAATTGTTCCTTTGGAAGGTTCCTAAGTTTTTGACAGAATATCATATTTTTATGTTTTATGGGATGCATCTTCTAGGCTTTTCTGGCCATCCCAAATCCAGGACAATTTGGAGAGGGTAGATAAGTTGGAAACATCCCTGAACTATCCCCTATCCCTCAGAGCGGACCATTAACACCTGGAGACATCCAGCAAGAGCTGGCAAACCCATCAATAAATACCACTTCAGTTGGATAAAACAGAAGGGGTGAGTGCCAACAAGACCCCCATAACCCTAAAAGCATCCGTGGACTGTCAATATTGAATGAACTTGCAATGTGAATGTCCAACAAAAGGACTTGGCTCATAATCGCTAAAAGCAACAGAAAAAATAAACGTGCATGTGACTGGGCAGTCGCATAATACTGTTCACTATTTTAGCAGCATCCATATTGTTTAAGGCTGACTCCTGAGGTTTGCTATTGCACTGCGCAGCTAACATTTCGTCTTTTAGCGGCAACTTGTAGCTACCATTTCAAGTTTCAGAGGGCAGTTCGCAGGTAAGGAAAAGCAACAGCAATGGTCAAGTAATAATTTCTGTATCTTTCAAAATTTGAAGTTAACAATTAAAACCAAACCCAAGACAGTTTTCTGAATTTCAACCAAACTCTAATTTTCTTCTCAAAATGACAATATAAGCAGAGTGACGGTAGCGAACATAAAACTTTTGGCACAAATCAAAAAGGAATTTCGGTTAGGGATTCTTTCTGCAAAGGGCTCGTTCAAACCCTCTTTAACTTATAACAAATAAATAATAATTAAAAGTTAAAACAGATAAAACAATAATTTCAAGGGGAGACAAAGTAAAGTTCAATTGTTTCAATTGTGCAATAAAGATTTCATAAAGAGCTCCATGGTATCTAAGGGGAATTTAAGGTTTGTCCAAAGATTACCATAGCTAAGCAATAAAGGTAGTATATTGTATATTAAGGGCAAAATAGCAAAAATGTTGAATGTGCAATCAAGGCAAGTGGCGGATTCCTCAATTGCCATTTTTTTCTTTGCACATGACGTACCAATTCATTTGGCAGAGTCTCTCTAATTCAAATAAATTTTAAAACATACAAATGTCATTTGTCCCCCATATGCCCCCTCAGAGAACATAAACTGTTCACCAGTCTTCCTCACAGAGACTTTGCTATGGTCAATTTGTTAATGGATGTCACAATGCAAATTTGGCTAAGCTAGGGACGGGCTGCTCTATAATAATGGGTAGATAGACTGAGATTAGACATCAGTTGCACATCAATATCATAATCGCATGTGCAACAGACTACTATTTCTTAGACTTATTGATTGTTTAGAAAATTTGGGTGCAAACTTCCAATTTGAACTTCTGAAGAACTCATAAAGGAGGTTGGGATTCAAATGTTGTCGTGGACTGATATTAGACAGTGAAACAGACTACTATTTCCTAGACTTATTGATTGTTCAGAAAATTTGGGAGCAAACTTCCAATTTGAACTTTTGAAGAATGTTATAGAGGATGGGGCTCAATTTTTGTACAAGCAGTCACCAATTTAGCAATGCAAGTTAGCTAGAAATATGCTGATGGTAATTAAAGAATATTTGTTGGACTCTGTGTTGCATTCATGCATTGAACAAAATAAAAAGCATTATAAAGATAGATTGGGTAAAAACAGTGGCGGCAAAAAAGAGAGACAAAGAGGATTATTATAAAACATTTTACATAAGAGAGTAGACAAAGAGAATTGTTTTTATGTTATGGATGCAATAATGTGTTGTCATCAATATAGAAAACTAGGAAACAACTTGAATTCTTCAGGAAGACAAGATACAACCTCCCTGCAGCTGGGAAGAGGATATCTAAGCTATGATAATCGCTTTGCTATTTTCAATAATGGTCAAGAAAGCGATAATGTTCTTTCAGTGTCTAAACCACCAAAGCTAAGTTTAAAATCTGCATTTCCAAACTGCCCAAGGATTCCAAGGCTTCCGCCATCCAGCAGGAATCAGCCAAACCAATGGCTAAATGGCTCTATATCGGCAAATGGAATCAATGGGCGGCATGGGGGCCAAGCGAACCCTAGAGTGATCGTGGCTAATTTAGACAAACCAGAAAAAGAAACAGATGTATGGCAACCAGTTAGAAGCTGTAAAGAGAAAAGAAGTCTAAAGGACAGAACTGCTTTGAGCAGTAACAGGGATAGGAATTATTATGGTAAACCCAATGTAACCAATCGGGGAAAGAGATTATGGATTATCCCCATCACAAGTAACACTCCTAAATTTGGCAGAGGAGCTAATTGTATTAAACTAGGGCAAAGACCTTCCTCATCTCTACGGGATCATCCAAACCCCAACCCTGATCTACCTCCCAACTCTCAGCTAGAGGCATCCTTCCGTCCGGGAAGAAAGAATTATGATACTCACAGGGCAAGTGGCCCAAGGGATATGATTGAGCAAGTCAAAACCTCCAAAAATCTGCAAAAGGAGAATAGTACCTCCACCTCTGTGGAAAAACAGCCCAAACAATCAGAATCAGGGACCTAGGAAGGAGACTGAAGAAAAAGAGTTTGTAAATCTGGAGGTACAGGACCAATTAAGCGACAGTATGCGGATTAACTGTAAGAACCATGGACTCTTCATTAAATGGTGTGGTTATGAGGTGGACTTGAGGACATTCCTCAGTGGTTCAGGGAAACCTATCCTAAACAGGTAAGTTTTGCTACCCTACCAAATGATTTCTTAAAGATAAGTACACTTACACTTAAGATATTATTGGTCTGAGCTGCTAGATGGATTGAGTTTTACAATGTTTCAGTAGAATTGTTTGGTCAGATTTTAGTTAGAATCAGTAATTTACTAGGAGGATTTGTTGGAATGGAACTCTGTGATCCAAGATCTTCTATGAATTAAATGTTGGTTAATACGGAAATAAATGTTACTAAACTCATGCCAATCAATATCATAACTAACGATTCATCTTATCTCCTTGAGCCATATGTTTATCAAGGAGATATTCACCTAAACAATGTAGTGGATAGATGGAATCATCCCCTCTTTAAAATAATTGGATTGGGAATAAAGCAGAGGTCTGTATTACGAAATGTTCTTGTGAGGTGACAATTTGTTTCGATGACAACAATGGAGGCTTTCTTATCCAACAGTCAAAAGTTCTAGAGCTCTGTTCCCCTATCATCGATAGTAACCCCACTCAGCACAAGAATGACGAGAACATCTGCAAATAAGAAGGTTAACTTCCTGGAACGGCCAGAAAGGAATATCTCTACTTGTAATGACCCAATTCTGGTCATTCCAATAAAGAACAAAAATATCCAATAATAATTCTTAGTATTATAATGCTTCCAAACGCATCCAAGAGCCTACGGACTGGCCCAATGGCCAAAAAAAAATTACAAAACAAACACTTAAGTTGCCCATACAACACATGTTGTAATTGCATTTTGAAGTTTTTTTTTTGCTATGAAACCCTAAAATGACCCTAAAGGTGAATATTGAAGCATTCACAACTCATTTTGAAACTTTGTTTGCACCTACAACCACTTCTCATTTGGTCTCTAGTTTGCATTGTCATTGTGAAGCTATGTTCAGCATTTTCGAAGAGGATCGATTGAAGAGGGAGAGATAGCTTTCTCAAAGGAGTTTAAATCATTCAAGGTAAGTGATCAATCTCATTTTTGAGTACTTTGATGAATTTTTTCAAGTTCTTGAAGGATATTTTCAAGTTTTTTTAAAAAAGAATTTTAAAGATATGTAGAAGTAAGTTTGGGTATCTATTTTAGTAGTTTCTTCTCACTTCTTTCCACTTGTATGCATTATGTTCAAAGTTGTTAGGACCTAATTAAAATTCATTTATTTTCTTATAGAATAGGTTGCAAAAAAAAAAGCAAGAATGGATACCGGTTGTAGTGCTAGTCAAAGTTTAGTGGGGGGCCAAGGAGGGGAAGGGATTGATAATTTCAAAACTGATATAAGTTCTCCTTTGTGGAGACATACAACACGGATATCACAGGTTGCAGAAGGTGGCTCATACTATTGGAAGTGCAATTATTGTCAAAGTAACAAAGAAAAACCTTTCAATAGCCCATATTCCCAAGTGAAGCTTCATTTTATGGGCCCTACTGGCAAAGGATTTGGAATGTGCAAAAGCAAAAATGGTACTAGGATGACTCGTGCAAAAATACTTTCATTTGTAAGAGAACAAAAAGCTGCTGATGCACTGATCAATAGATTAAAAAAAAAAACTACTATCAAGGTCTATCCTCAAAGAGCATGCAAAATGCACCCACTGAACCAATTGCATCCTCCCAACACTTGCAAGTAACTATGCCAGGAGAGGATGAGGAAGAAGTGGGAATTTCAACAAGCAAAAGAGGCCCTTTGCACATCACATTTAAAATGGAGGCAAGAGACCGCACTAATGAAGCTATTGCACGTTGCCTCTATATGAATGGGCTTCCTTTCAACTTGGTGAGATCGCCATATTGGAAGGAAATGGTGGCAGCAATCAAAGAATTGCCAACTAACTACACAAGCCCGGGGTATGAAAAGTGTGTAGGACTCTATTGCAACAAGAGCAGAAACATATAGAGAAAGACCTTCAACCAATCAAAAAATCTTGGAAAACTTCAGGTCTAACTATTGTGTCAGATGGTTGGCAGGATAGAAGAAACCATCCACTGATTAATGTGATTGCAATTTCCCCCAAAGGGGCAATGTTTTTGAAGGCTATTGAATGTAAGGGGCAAGTGAAGGATTCCGAATTCATTTTTAGAATTCTCATCGAGGTCATCGAGATGATAGGTAGTGAGAATGTGGTACAGGTGGTTACAGACAATGCCGAAAATTGCAGGGGTGCAGGTGCTTCAGTTGAGAGTCGATATGAGCATATTTTTTGGACCCCATGCACTGTTCACTCCCTTAACTTGATCATGCAAAGGATTGGCACTCAAATAGATTGGGTGAAGAAAATATACCAAGAGGGGGAGGACATACAGATGTTTGTGACCAACCACCGCATGTCACAATCCATTTTTAGAATATACTCCAAATTGGAGTTGCTGAAGGTAAATTGATTTTTTAAAATTACTAAGTTTCATGGCTTTGTAATTTAGTTAAAAATTAAATATTATTATTATATTGTCAATTGACATATTGTTAACTTGCTTAGGTTGCTGAGACCCATTTTGTATCTCATACAACTGTTATGAAACGACTCCTCAAGGTAAAAGCTACATCGGGCCAAATGGTCATCGGTAATCAATGGGGCACATGGAAGATCTCAAATTCAGAAAGAGCACAAAGGATCAGGGATTTGATCCTAAATGAGAGTTGGTGGGCTCGTGTGGCATATGTATTGGATTTCACTGAGCCCATCATGACTATGCTCCATTTTGTTGATATTGATACACCTTGCTTGGGGGATGTGTGTGATGGCATGAACACCATGGTTGAGAAGGTAAAACATTCTATAAAAGCACATGAGAGTAACCCCACACAATGCGAAGCCTTATGCAAACAAGTGCAAGCAATTATCCACCATTGCTAGAATAAGATGACTACCCCATTGCACCTCCTTGCATATGCCTTATCTCCTAGGTACTATAGTGAGGAAGTAGTTGGTATGCCGAGTAGAGTTGCACCATTTGCGAATGGGGAGGTTGTTGAGGGATGCCACAAAGCTCTTACAGGACTCTTCCCACTAGAAGAAATGCATGAAAAAGTGAGGGAAGAATTTTGGCTGTTTGCTTCGGGGTTAAGGCATTCTCCATTTGCACTGAAAGACCAAAATAGAATGGGAGCTATCACATAGTGGTACATGTATGGTCAACCTTTCAAGCATCTTCAACCTCTTGCAATCAAGGTCCTATCACAAGTAAGTTTTTAATTTTGTTTTGTAAATTTGTTTTAAACTTTTTTGTTTACACTTGCATTCTAGAATTTAGGGTTTCACACTTTCTTTAAAATTAATTTGCTTTTCATTTGTATGTTTTGTGACAACTATCTAGGTTGCTTATTCTTTTGCTGCTGAAAGTAATTGAAGTACATACTCCTTTATCCATCCAGTGAAGCGCAACCGGTTGGGCTCCAAGAAAGCTGAAGACTTGGTCTTTGTCCAGACCAACTTGTGTCTTTTGTCACATAAGAATGATCATTACAAGGAAGGGGCAACAAAGCTTTGAGATGTAGCCCCTGAGTGTGCAGATTTGGATGCAACACTTCATGATCTTATTACAGTCAGAGACGGTGATGATGATAGCATGGCACATGGTGCATCTAGCATAAGTGGAACCATGTTTGGTTCAAATGCTCTTTCAGCAATTGGAGATGATGATGGGAATGTGAATTTTCTTGCGAATCCCTATGATTCAGAGTCAAACTCGTATGCAAGTTGATTGAATCTTCAATGATTCAATCATTAACTATGTTTTTATTTTGTTGGAATCTTGAATATGACCTATTTGAACTTATTCTCTAAGACTGAACTCTAATGTTGGACAAGCACATATTGATATATCATATGAATTTTGAAATATCTTGAATTTTGATAAAGGGTTAAGTATCATAAATTCATAGTCATACTATCAAATGATTTGTTTTTGTATATTTCTTGCATTTCTTTGCATACATATACATACACACGCGCACACACACCTATATATATGTTTCCTCCCACATCTGCATCCAAAAAAAAAAATCTTTTCATCACGTATCCACTTCGGAATCCGCATCTGAATCGATAACTTAGTAATATTATTATACTTAGAATATGTTACTTGGATATTTTACTTTATATACATAATTATTCATTATAATATAGTATGGATTATATATTATTACACTAATGATATACATTTTATTATAATAGTAATAGATTTATTATTAATATATTTATTTGATTATGATTACTTATTAATTTTCATTATTAATAGTTATTATTAACATTAAATACAATTTAGGATCATTATGATTACTTATAATTTAACATTATATTTAATTATTAAAATATGATATTTAAATGGGGACATGACACTACTCCCATTGAACTACAGAAAACATACGAGGGACAGATGTCTTGGAAGGAAATAGCATTAGAGCTGGGAGAAATTCAGGAGAATGAGGCAGCAACCCTTCCAATCAGTATAACTCTGATGACAGGAGTAATGAATTTACATTTGGTAAAGAGGAAGCAATTAAGGTTGTAGGCAAAAAGGAACATGCCCCAGGTGTAGAAGAAAGAGAAGGAAATGAGGAAGGAACAGAGCGAGCAAAGACTGTAAACACTGATCCAGAATGTAGTATGCCAAACAAGGCCATAGATGCTGAGGAGGTAGCCATGGAGCAAGGGAAGCAGGATGGTGAGATGAATGCCACGAATACTAAGGCGGAGATGAACAACAGTATGAATAATAACCTCAGGATCTATACAGAGACAGAAAGGATAATGGCAGAAGATTGTCATGACAAGGAAGAGGAACCAGAGAATACTGAGAGGGTACAAGGAGAAGTTAATACCATTACAAACTATTTATGCAACGACGTGGTCAATGACCTTGTGGAGAAATTTATGGATAAAGTAATTCATAAGGAAGAAGTAGCTTTGCAAACAAGGCTGCTTATAAAAAAAAGTAGAAGAATCAAGCAATGAACCCCCCGTTACAGAAGAAGAAGAAATGATGGTGGAATTAAATCAAGAGGTATGGGAGGATGCGAAAATCCTTGGAGTTGCGCAGACAATGGAAGGCAAAGAAGCCCCGGACTGTGCCAAGTCAAGTAAGAAAAGAGGGAGAAGAACAATGGCTGAACTAAGAATTAAGGATGGGACTGCTGTGGATCAGTCTAGACTCACCTCCATGTTTTATGCCGGGAAGGGGAAGGTCCTTCCCAAAGAGCCATGAAACTCCTTGCATGGAAAGTTAGGGGCATGAATACCCCTAACAAGCAACGCAAAATTAAATGCTGCATAGCTAATACTAATTCAGATTTAATAATAATTCACAAAACAAAATCAAATAAGAATGATAGCGACACATTTAGGAAAAGATTGGGCTTTAAAGAAGTTGCTAGCTCCCCTGCAAATGGGGTATCAAGGGTTTAGCCATAATCTGCGATCCAAGAAATGGTGAGTTCACTGTGAAGGAATGCCAAAATAATTGGATGAGTGGTCGGTGAAAAGTATAAGGAATAACCTCAGGATTCTTCTAACAAATGTCTATGGACCCATACAGAATATAGACATAAAAACAAGTATGGTATTTGATAGAACAGTATTTGAAAAGGACCTTTGATCAGGTTTGTATCATGGGAGGAGATTTCAATGGAAATTGTGTGTGTGTGGTGGGGGGGGGAAGCGGGGTGGGTGCAAGAGAATGTCAACAGCAGCCACAGATTTTGTAGATTGGATCAAAAGATATTGTTTTTAAGAAATCAAAAAAGCAGAGAATGCCTTTACTTGGAACAATAGGAGAAAATGGTTAAGTAATATAGCCAAGAACTAGACAGATATTTCATTTAGGCCCCATTTGGTTGCAAGAATTGCTGAACACCGAATTCATCTATGCTGGAATAAGCTCTCTTCTGGAATTCGTGCAATTTTAAAACAAGTTCTGGAATATCATTTTGACCTGTTTGGTTGTACTAGAAGAGGAGTCGGCAGATGCATATTCTGTGTTTGGTTGCAACAACTGAAATAGGAATTGGAATAAGTTTTTTTTAATCTTAATAATTTAAACTTAGTCTGATAATATTTTAATAATTTTTAAAATAGAAAAATTATCTTAAGTTTCTTCTTTCTTGTTTAATTAACTTTATCACAACCCTGTAATTGTAATTAAACATTAAATACAATTATAAGTTTGATTACTAACAAGAGCTAAGAGCTAAGAACTTCAGAATATCCCTCAAAAAACATGATCCCAAGCACATTCCTTTTAATATCGAAGTCTTACACTACTTATTTATTAGAAACAAATTTCAACATTTCAAGATTATTACTTACAAATTTATTTTACCCAAATAATCACAAATTCTGCTACACCAATTAAAAAAAAATTCTGTTACACCAATTAAAAAGTCCATGCAATCTACTACCCAAAAGTATCATAAAAATAGATTTACTATTGCAATGTTGAGTTGAAAGGCAAGAGAAACCGGTGGTCACCATGGGACAAATCTATGATGCTTCTATCCTCTTGTCTTCTGGACCACCTTTGCAGTGGTAGAGTCTGCGATTCATTTTGGCACTCACTTAGTTTCCCCAACTTCTCCACTGTCTAAATCTGCCTAAATCAAAATGTTATCTACTAACTTTCTACCCAAAAACTAATTGATCTTTGTCAACGTGGATAATGATTTAGCATGAATGACAAAAAAAAAAAAAAACCACCAGATTTAACATTGAAGGGCCTCTCATTCGCCGCAGCTAATCGTGAGAGTCGATTACTAATGTTTAGGTTTGGTTAATAACAGTGAGTCTGGAGAAGTAATATAAGTGCAGATATATCAGCACAGAGATGCCTACATTTCAATGATGTTGATTAAGAAACCACTCCTCTTCTAACCCCAATTGTTTTAATCCAAAAAATTAATGTTCAGGAATTTTGTCAAACAGATTGCGTGCATGAATAAACCTCCTACAACTCTGGTTGGCAACATGCAAATACCTCCACAAGAAGAAACCTCTGCAAATGTTCGACGGTGATGAATGTAAAAAACTCCAAAGTGCATCGAATGGCAAAAGAAGGAAAAATCTGGCTCTGCCTTTCTTTTTCACTGACCCGGCAAGACATTCAATTGACTTTTTAAAAATATGGAATAAGCATAGCTTAATCTTATTCCATGTTTTTTTAGGAAACCCACTCTGCCCAATTTGAGGTCAAATGAGGAGAGTCGAATTCTAATTCTGATTTGGTGGATTGCAAACAAACGTGATATTGGTGAATGCATGAATTGGGAATTTCTTATTCCACCCCAATTCCGGCAACCAATGGGGCCTTATGGCAGACTGATGAACTTCCCCTATACTATAGAAACAGAAATTATGCCAATATCTAGATCAGACCATTACAAAGACCAACCAAGGATTTTAGAGGACACGGGGCCCAAAAATGGCCATTCAAGTTTGAACAGATGTGACTGAAAGATGGAAACATATTAAAATTTAAAATTTATTGAACAGTGGTAGAATGAAACCCATGTTTCAGGACCAAATTCTACATGGTAGAAAACAAACTAAAAATCGTTAAACAATAACTTCAGAGATGGAACTTAGAACACTCAGAAAATATGAGTCGAAAACCAAACTTGAAGAGGAACTAGCTGAAGTAAATACTATAATGATTAAGAAGGGAATGGTTGACACTCTCTGTTTAAAAGAGAGAATTTTTAAGAGAAATGAGAACATCCTAGCAATGAAGGAAATTTATCAGAGGCAGAAAACCAGGGAAGCATGGCTGGAGTCAAGAGACAAAAATGTCAAGTTCTTTCATAACAGTACAAAACAGAGATGAGCAGTAAACAAGATAACTAGAATTAAAACTGAGAATGGTGCCCACATAGAGGAACCTAAACAGATTGCAGCCGAGGCAGTTAGTTATTTTGAGAATATATTAAATAATGTGGGAAGGATCTAATCTCAGAGGACATGAAAATATAGTTTAAAACATCCCAAAACTGATAATGCAGGATCAAAACAAAATGTTGATGGCCAAATTTACCAAAGGAGAAGTAGCGAAAGCCCCGATGCAAATGAATCAGACAAGTCACCTGGACCAAACGGATTCCCTGCTGGTTTCTTTCAGAAATGTTGCAACTTCACTGGGGATGAGATGACTAAAGCCGTTGAAGGACAACGAAACTCAGGAAACAAACTTAAGGAGACTGATGATACCTTCCTAGCAATAATCACTGAAAAAGCCAAAGTAGAAAGCTTTAACGACTTTAGACAAAATAGCATTATGTAATACTATCTATAAGCTACTCACCAAAACTCTGTGAAGAACCTCCTTATAGCAATATCGTGAGAATGCTCGAAATAACAGAATACAAAGTGATAGCAGAACTCAGAATGAATCTACTGATCGCAGGCCACTTCGAGGGGGTAACCTCCTTTGAGCAAGCTCAATACAATAAATTCGTCCGTGCCCATCAAGGGCCTCAACCTATTCTTATATACTGAGTACGATCTAGAAAAGTAATACTACCTATGCATGTGGGATAATAAAATATACTCACGGGACGACTTACAAAGCATATGCGTCCAACAACACTACTCTAACAAAATAAACAGAAGGAACACACAGGTTCCTAACATCCCCTCTCCCTTAGAAAAAAGCTTTGTCCTCAAAGCTTAAGGTGTGGAAATTGTTGTTGAATATGAAGAAGGGGTTCCCAGGTAGCATCCTCTGGTTGCATGCCATGCCACTGAATCAAGACCTCAGAGATGGAGCGAGAGCGAAGCTGGCGAGTGCGCTGGTCAATGATTGCCACCGGCTCCAGGATAATGGATCCTTCCGTATCCATTTCAGGGAGAGTAGTTTGTGCTCTGACAGTGGTACCCAGAACTTTCTTTAGACAAGAAACATGAAAGACTGGATGAATGCGGGAAGAAGGAGGAAGTTCCAATTTATAAGCAACTGAACCAATCTTCTGCAGAACCTTATAAGGCCCATAAAATTTTGGGGCCAGCTTATGACGCCCTTTCAGCTTTAGGGAGGATTGTTTGTATGGCTGTAGACGAAGAAAAACCATATCCCCAACTTGAAATGAGCGCTCAGAACGGTGTTGATCTGCTTGCTGTTTCATCCGATTACGGGCCATGTGAAGATTATCCTGTAAGGTACGAAGAATCTGATCCCTGCTGCGGAGAACTATGTCAACTGCCTGGACTGGTGAGCTATTGGGAGTGTAGGGAAGGAGCACTGGAGGTGCCTGACCATAGACTGCTTCATATGGAGTCATTTTAGAGGCAGTGTGGTAAGAGGTATTGTACCACCATTCAGCTAAAGGGAGCCACTTGGCCCACTGATGTTGCTGTTCGGAAGTGAAGCAACGAAGATAAGTTTCCAAGCATTTATTGACAATTTCAGTTTGACCATCAGTTTGTGGGTGATAGCCCGAACTCATCTTCAGTTTGGTGCCAGTTTTCTGAAACAGTTCAGTCCAAAAATGACTGGTAAAAGTTGCATCACGATCAGAGACAATGGAAGAAGGGAGTCCATGAAGACGAAATATCTGGTCCATGAAGATTTGTGCAACAGAGGAGGCAGTATAGGGGTGGCTGAGGGCACAAAAATGACTATATTTCGAGAGACGATCAACCACAACCAAGATCACTGTCTTGCCACCGGATTTAGGAAGCCCTTCAATGAAATCCATAGAAATATCAGTCCAAATCCGTGTAGGGATGGGCAATGGTTCGAGCAAGCCAGGAAGGAGGGTCGTTTCACCCTTGTGGCGTTGGCAAGTATCACATTCAGCCACCATCTGTTGAATCGTCTGTTTCATCCCTTTCCAAAAGAAGTTTCTCCTTGCTCGCTCATAAGTTTTGAGGAAGCCTGAGTGCCCTGCTGAAGGAGAAGCATGGAGTTCATAAAAAATAGCCTGATGTAGAGCTGGGTTCTGAGGAAGCACTAGCCGACCCTTGTATCGAAGAGAAGCACCATCCCAAGAGTAATGTGGTATAGCAGAAGGATTATTGGCTAGCTGGTGAATGATTTGAGATAAAGAAGAGTCACTGTCATAGCCCTGCTGAACAGACGCTAACCAATTGGGAATGGGCATAGAAATAGCGGAAAGGGAAGCTTGATTATCAAATGTGCGAGAAAGAGCATCTGCCACAATATTCTCCTTACCCTTCTTGTAGGTGATCTCATAATCATACCCCATGAGTTTGCTGACCCATTTCTGTTGTGTAGGAGAGGATACCTGTTGTTCCAGGAAGTATTTCAGACTTTGGTGATCGGTTCTGATGCAAAAATGACTCCCTAAGAGGTATGGCCGCCACTTCTGTACAGCATGCAAAATAGCCATCATTTCTTTTTCATAAGTAGAGAGGGCTAGATTCTTACCAGAGAGGGCTTTGCTAGTGAACGCAATAGGATGGTCATCTTGCAGGAGAACAGCACCCAATCCATTGCCGCAAGCATCACTCTCAATAGTGAAGGGTTTGGAAAAATCTGGCATCGCGAGAACAGGTGTACTGCACATAGCCTGTTTCAGTTGTTCAAATGCAGTCTCAGCAACAGGGGTCCAGGAGAAGGCATCCTTTTTTAACAGAGCTGTCAATGGTGCTGCAATTTTCCCGTAAGCTTTGACAAACTTGCGGTAGTAGCCAGTCAACCCCAAAAAACCCCGAAGGCTCTTGAGAGTTTTAGGATGCGGCCAAGTTTTCATGGCATCTATTTTTGTAGGATCCACCCGCACTCCATGGTGTGCAACAATATGCCCGAGATACTCCACTTCTTCCTGGCCAAACACACATTTAGATAGTTTTGCACAGAGTTGATGATCAGAGAGAAGTTGCAAGACAAGCTCCAGATGATGGAGATGCTCAGCCCAAGTTTTGCTATATATAAGGATATCATCAAAGAAGACCAGAATGAATTTCCGGAGGTATGGTCGAAATATGTTATTCATCACTGCCTGAAATGTTGAAGGAGCATTCGTGAGGCCAAAGGGCATGACTAAAAATTCATAGTGACCATCATGTGTGCGGAAGGCAGTTTTAGGTATATCCTCCTCATTAACCCGAATTTGATGATACCCAGAACGAAGATCTAACTTGGAGAAAAAATGAGCCCCATGAAGTTCATCAAGAAGTTCATCAACAACTGGAATGGGAAACTTGTCCTTTATAGTGAGATGATTAAGTGCTCGGAAATCAATGCAGAGTCGCCATGACCCATCTTTTTTGCGAACAAGCAGAACTGGAGAAGAAAAGGAACTGGTACTAGGGCGAATAATACCTTGCTTCAGTAAGTCACGGACAAGTATCTCGATTTCGGTCTTCTGATGAAATGGGTAGCGGTAGGGCCTGATGTTGGGCGGAACACTGCCAGGAAGGAGCTGAATATGGTGGTCCTCTGGACGAGAAGGAGGTAATCCCACAGGTTCAGCAAATACACCAGAATACTTGTCCAAAATGTGTTGGAGATCGGCAGGAGTGCTAGAGACTGTTGATGGTTGCATCTGAATGGAATGGAGCTGAGCGATGACACCATGTGAATTCTTCTTAAGAAGTTTTTCCATACGGTGTGAACTGATGATGCTGAGAGACCCTGGTTGTAAGCCTTTCAAAGTGTGTTGGTGCCCCTCGGCTGAAAACTGCATCCAAAGTTCAGCAAAATCCCAGAGAATGGGGCCAAGAGTGCGTAACCATTGGGCACCCAAAACCACATCACAGCCACCTAAGGGTAAGGCAAACATGTCAGAGCGCATGTTATAGTCTCCAATAGAGAGACGCACATTGCGACATTTCCCTTTACAAGGTAAAGTGCCCCCATTGGCAATCATGACTTCAAAGCTAGAGCAGGGATGGATAAAGCAATCAGCCTGTTTGGCTATTCGTGGATCAATGAAGTTATGAGTGCTACCAGAATCAATGAGTATAGTAAGAGGGATCTTCTTGAAGAAACCCTGGACCCGCATGGTTTGTGGAGTAGTGACTCCTGCCAAAGCATGGACAGATATCTCTGGTGGAGCTTCTGGTGAAGGAGGTTCAGGCTGGTGAGGCTCAACCTCATCATCCACTGTTTCCTGAGCATCTACATATTCTTCCAGTTCCGGTGGAGAATCCACATCCAAGAGATAGAGCTTTTGCTGAACACATCTATGGCCCCGAGACCATTTCTCATCACAATTATAACAAAGCCCTTTGTCTCGCCTGACTCGCATCTCTGTTTCAGACAAGTGCTTGATCGGAGTAGTTCTGGGAGCTGGTATGACTGGAGGGTTGTGAGAACCTGTATTTCTGAATGGAACAAAATTAGATCTGGAGCGTTGTAGAGCACTAATCTTGTCTTCCGCTAACTTAGCCAACCCAAGGGCTTCCATCATTGTAGTAGGTCGAAACATTTTGACTTCTGAGCGAAGTGCATCCTTCAGACCACTGACAAAACAACTACGGAAGAATTCATCAGACAAGCCCTCTGTGTGATTAGCTAATTTTTCAAACTCTGTCTGGTATTCTCTTACAGTGCCTGTTTGACGCAGTTTAGTGAGTGCTCCTGTGAAATCATCAAAGGAACTAGGGCCAAAGCGCTCCAAAATGAGGGTGCACAATTCTCTCCACGTTGGGCCTACATTAGCCTTGATGTACCAACGGAACCATTGAAGAGCTTCATGTTCCAAATGAAAAGATGCAAGGGGGACTTTGTGGTTATCCAAAGTATTATGCAAGCTGAAATACTGCTCTGCCCTATAGATCCATCCAGTCGGATCAGAACCATCGAAGCGTGGAAAATCAAGCTTTGGTCCACGGAAATTGCCAGAAGAGGACCCAGTATCTCCTGAATGGTTTCGGCTCATGGCTGACTGCTGAAAGTTAAGACCCAGAATTTTGTCATCCAGATCTTGAAGTTTGGTTTTGAGGGATGCAATTTCCTCTTCCATGATTTTTGCTCCTGTACGCGTAACAACCATAAAGCAAGGTTTTTTTTTTTTTTTTTTTTTTTTTTTATTTTTTTTTTTTGGGAATGGGTAGAAGATGAGAAACAAAAACTTTTTTAGTTACGGCAAACTTGGATTTGGGTAAAACTCATATAGGAAATGGGTGTTCGACGGGTGGTGGGAGACTATCTGGGGACAAGGGAAAAAGAAAAATGAGGGTTTCAAGGGTAGGGAGGCGAAATGAGGCGAACAGTCCAAGAGGGATAAGGGAGCAAAATGAGGAATTGAATCTTGTGGCTCAGTTTGGTGGCGATTGGATGAAAGGTGAAAAAGATAGGGCAAACCCTAAAATTAGATAAATGAGGGATTTAGGGCTTTGATATGTAAAATTTGGGGTTGGGTCGCCAAAGAAGGAAGTATGCGAAATGATATTGCAGACGTTCTGCGGAAGTATGAGCAGAAACAGAAAGCAAACAAGGAAGCTACGACTAAAAAACAGAAAAATTTTTACTCTGGTTTTTTTTTTTTTTTTTTTTTTTTTTTTAAATTCACTCACAGACAGAACAACTAAAAAGAGTTATTGCAATAACAAGAGATATTAGAAGTGAGAGGAACCTGAAGGCCACGACAGAAAAAAAATAATTTAATGTAATTTCCACCCAGCGAGCCCAAGAGAGTGCTCTGATACCAGATGTGAAGAACCTCCTTATAGCAATATCGTGAGAATGCTCGAAATAACAGAATACAAAGTGATAGCAGAACTCAGAATGAATCTACTGATCGCAGGCCACTTCGAGGGGGTAACCTCCTTTGAGCAAGCTCAATACAATAAATTCGTCTGTGCCCATCAAGGGCCTCAACCTATTCTTATATACTGAGTACGATCTAGAAAAGTAATACTACCTATGCATGTGGGATAATAAAATATACTCACGGGACGACTTACAAAGCATATGCGTCCAACAACACTACTCTAACAAAATAAACAGAAGGAACACACAGGTTCCTAACAAACTCTGGTTAGTAGACTTCAGAAACTACTTCCAGGAAGGTCCATATATGGGGTTATTATTTATTAAAGCTCAAGAAGCTAGCCATTCAATACAAAAACCAGAGACATCAAGAAAGCCTATGACAAGGTGGATTGGCGCTTCCTATGCAAATGTTTGGAGGCTTTTGGCTTTGTGGAAACTTGGATCAACCTGATCTATGAATGCATCTCCTTCCTCTGATCTCCATTTTAGTGACTAGCTCACTGAGGAATACTTTAACATTTCCAGAGGCTTAAGACAGAGAGATCCAATATCCCCTTTTTTATTCATTGTCATGGCAGAATCCTTCAGTAGATCGATTACTAAAGCTAGGGAGATTAATAAAATAATAGGGATTCAAATAACAAGTCAACTAGACCCAACCACACATCAGCAATTTGTGGACAACACCATGTTGTATGGACAAGGAGAGAAGCAAGAGGCAAAAATATTGAAGGAAATATTAGACTCCTTTTCAGAAGCCTCATGATAGGAAATTAGTCCAGAAAATTCAGAGTTCTTTTTAAACACTGAGACTAATCAAGGAAAAGAGATATGTAAAATTCTGAATTTTAAAAAGGGAGAGTTACCTTGTAAATACCTTGGGCTACCCCTGGACAAAGGAAGTAGATCGTCTAAAATATGGGATCCATTGATAGATAGAATCAACAATAGAATGGATTCCTGGAAAGAAAAATGGTTATCTTTTACTGGAAGAGTGAATATGGTTAGATTGGTACTATCCTCAATGCCAATTTACCAACTATCATGCATCAACCTACCACTGATCAAAAGAGAGGAGGAATTAAATAGATATTTAAGAACTTTTTTCTGGCAGGGTAATGGACAAAAATATATATCATTGTTGGCTTGCGTGTTAATGTAGATTAGATTTATTGTAGATTAGAATATAGATATATTTTTTAATTTTCTATCTCTTGAATGGTGCTCTTACATATCTTATAATTTCTTGCAGGTTGTTACAAGAATGATGAGATAATAATACTTCGCAAGTATTGTATAGAATTCTGAAAACAGTAATACTTAAATTAATTCTGATTATTGCATCACAGATCTGAATAGGGATGAGAGAGAGAGAGAGAGAGAGAGAGAGAGATCTCAAAACCCTTTGCACTGTTGATTTTCTGTACATTGCATCTTGACTGATCAGATTTGATATATATATAATCTTGAGGAGACATGTCAATGAATAGGCATGCCTCCACATAACTGGAAACATGCCTCTTCATTGACATGTCATTCCATTATCAGTGCATTTGGTTACTTTAACAAAATCAATTTGTTGTCGGCAATATCCAAATACTAAACAATGCAGATTAAAAATGATTGATATCATTATCAATGGCAAAGAGTAATGTCTAAGATTGATACATTTTAAATGGCAAAAATAATGATATCCATTGATTAAGTGCAAATCGATAGTTACAGATTTTATACTTGAAAATTACAATAATCATGATCAATAATTTACTCTTTTATTAATCAATTTAATGATGTATGGTTTGACATTCAATTATGCATGTAGGTATATCAACATACGTACTGTATATTGATATACATGCATACATGGAATCATATATCATTATATTCATATTTATCAGTCATGTTTATCTGACCGAAGCTAATCATTATCAACACTTCCTCTTAGCTAGGGAAGATAAATTTATCAAAGTATCCAACACAATAGATCCATTTATTGTGAGAGAGATATCACCTTGTTGTGATATCAGGAAATATGGTATACACAAGAATATCAAGTCGTGATATTCTCCATTACCCAAAATATCTATACTATGGTATGTGTAATGGCATCAAGTCTCATAATGTCTACCATATGGATATTTAATCATGGTATATCCATAGATACATTATCCATCATGATTATCTCCTAAAGATCATTATGATCTACCAAATTTTATCAAGTCTCATGATATCCATCAAAATGTGAAAATGTCTAAGAGATTAAATTATCATGACGTCTACACCGATATCAAGTCGCATGATATCCACAATGATAGTGAGTGGATCATTGTAAAGTTGTCACCTTACAATGTCAATCACATATAAGTGTTCATCATTGGAAAGTCGTCACCTTTCAATAATGTCCACAGAGGCCCATAAAGTCATGAAGTCACACACATGACAACAAAAGAGTTTACGCATTAAACATCTTTATATATTAGTACAAAACCAAGAATAACCGAGACTCAATTTTGACTGACATTTTCAACCATACCAAGTTTGTTCCGAAAGTGTTCAACTTTTACCCTAGAGAGATGCTTAGTGAGAATGTTTGTTGTCAAATCACTTGTACTAATATACTCCAACTAAATCACATTCCTTTCTACCATGTCTCTTAACACAGTAATAAGGAATCTCGATGTGTGTTGATCTATCATGTAACATTGGATTCACTGAAAGCTTAATGCAACTTTGATAATCACAATGGATATTTGTAGGATTCAAAGGCGCATCAAATAGTAACAATGCTAATGTCTTTAGGGACATGCTAATGTCAACCCCTTTGCAAACAATGGAAATAACACTCCTCCTAGAGCTCTAAGGTCTAATCTCAATGGTTTTGACTCTCCACCTAGATCTTCCAATCACGGACATACTTCACATAGGTCTGAACATGGAAGTGAGGTAGATAATGAAGTCACTGATGAAGAACTATTGAAATTTCAGCAAGATGATCATTTTCAAAAGCTTATGATCAAAACTTTGGAACAAAATGGATATCAATACTTCATGCACTTGGCCTCTAGGGGATTGAAATTGCCACACAACTTTGATGTTCAAAGATTAATTCAAAAGAAAGAACCAACTCATCTTGAGATTGCTATGAAAGAGATAGCAGACTTGAAAGCTGAAAAGTCGAACTCAAAAAAAGAGAAGGAAAAACCTAAATCCTCCTTGGCTATGGAATCTATATGTGGATTACCTTGCGATAAAGGTCTCTACACGATGCCTTTTCCTCGAGACATTGAGATCCCTAAGTATGACAAATAGGATGGAAATGGGGATCCACATTACGACATAAAGCAATTTTACACTTTAAGTATGAACTTTATGCACAAAGACACTTATCTCATGAGATTTTTTCCAAGGAGTTTAAATGGTCAAGCCATGGAATGGTTCACTAAGATCACACCCCCACTCAAATCTTTTGATGAACTTGTTCAAAGGTTTATTCAACACTACTCCTATAACATTCAACATCTTGTCACGATGCTTGACCTAGGCAACTTTAAACAAAAATCAAGTGAACCCTTTGTTACCTTCTTGCAAAGGTGGAGCAAGTTATACTCTAGATATCCTTGACAACTTCTTGAGTATGAGAAAATTGACATTTTCATCAACAATCTTATACCAAAATTGCACTATAACCTTAGAAAGCAATTGTTCCTCACGTTTAATGACATGATTGAGAGTGCCTTTCACATAGAAGATGTTGTAGACAAGAAGGGAGAAATAACATTGAACAAAGACAAGTCTAATAATGGAAATGGCAAAGTCAAGAACAAATCTTGGAATAAGAACAAATACGTTGTCAATGATGTGCCTAAGACTAAGGAACATATTGTCAACTTGGCTAGTGTTGTCCTAACAACTAAACAACAAGCGGTTGTTAAAACTAATGACTCCAACAAGTCTAAATCCACACGAGCATCAAAGCCTAAACGTAATTTTTCTCCCTTGGCCAATTCTTATGATGTGATCCTTAAAACTATTCTTGCCAATAAGATTATCACACTACCCGACAACTCAAGACCATACGAACCCAATGTATCAAACCTCCATTGCAAAGAGATGATCATAACTGCAACTTTCATAGGAACAAGGGTCATAGTACTGACAATTGCATCAAATTGAAATGTATCATCCAAAGACCTCATTGAGAATGAGAAAGTTGGTGTAGATGGACTTGTTAAAAATGTTAATCACAAGGTCTTCAAGAAGCATCTTCCTAAATATGAACAAGGAGAAACGTCAGCATCTAATGAGAAGAACAAAGATGCTAAAATCAACTACACTTACACAAATAGCAACAATTTCATTCACATGCTTGGGCCTGTAAGTGAAAGCATTCACGTGGTGAAACCAATGACGAGACTAACTACGATTCAGATCTTGACAAGAGACCTAAGGTTATCTTGAGAGGTGTTGGTTCCACACAAAGACAAACTCCTAGTGAACACAAACCCATGATCATGCTTGAACTGCAAACTCTTCTTCACATGGTGAAAGACTTAACACTATTACTAGGAGCCAACCTAAAGTTATCATAAGAGGTGCAAATTCTTCCAAACAATCCAATCCTAAGCAAGTGGGTTCTTCCTCTTCCAAACAAGCGTCGACTAGTGCCAAGTCTACTTGCAATCTTGTGGATCAACTACAACTTACCCCGGCATGAATATCTATCTTTGAGTTGCTCGAGTTGTCACCTTTGCATAAGGAGATTCTACAACTAGCGTCCCCACTGATATTGATGTTGATAGCTTCCAAGCTATGGTTAACCACATTTCCAATCCACACTGCCTCTCATTTTTTGAATAAGACAGTCTCTTGATCATCCACATAATCTTGCTCTTCACATCAACATCCAAATCTATCGAACCCAAGTCAAATGTGTGTTGATAGACAATGGTATCGGGTTATACATTTGTTCTTTCCATGTCATTCAACAACTGGGTCTATCTAATTTTCCTATTGACCCTAGGAGAAAGATCACAATAAAAGCTAATCGTGAGGTTAAAAGATCTTCTAAAGGTTTAGTGGTATTGCCTATCCGAGTTGGTCCAATTGAGAAGGATGCAGTCTTTCAGGTCCTTGACATACCTCTTGCATACTATATTTTGTTAGGGAGACCATGGATCCATGATATGTAAGCAGGAAGTTCCCTCTACATATCATCAGTGCATTAAGTTCCCCTTAACAATACGGAGATATCTATTCCAATGCGCAATTTTATGTCTATCAATACACTTACTGTTGCTGAACATTTGGTACCAAATAATAGAGTTGTTGACGAAGCCAAAACTACACTTGCTGATTGTGAAAGGAAACTCAAAATGATGAACATTGGCATGGGGGAATACACACTTGATTCTATCGTTGCACTTCCAATTTCCCCTCGCTCCAATGGAAAACCTTTAGAAAGTACAAGACCTTCATCTTCTACCATGACAGTCTTTGACACTTTTGTCCAATCCTCAATTCTATTAGAAGATGAGAAAGCGGATCAAGTTGTTAGAGATTTCATTTATAGAGAAGAGATGCCTAATGAAGTCACACTTACTACTCGTGTTTCTCCTACATGCTCTGGAAAAGGCTATGAGTTTCCTAAGAGAATGAGATATTCAAGACATAGTCCTTTAACTAATAACAAATATTCTCTAACTAAACCTTTGAGTCATACTAATGGACAGCAAAGCAAAGATACTACTAGCCTAGGTTTTGTTGTTGATGATGGCTTACCTATTTATGATCAAGAACCTCCTACTACAAGTGATTTAGAAGAGGAAGTCCAACCTGTTAATACTACTAGTCAAGATGATGAGGACTTTTTGCCCTCTACATCTATCCTTTGGGGAGAAATTGGACAGCCAAATGATTGTAGTGCTGAAGTGTCTACTTCTAGACAATTTGATGAATCAGATATAGAAGATCCTAACAAAGATAGAATCATAGAATGTGATCATAGTACTAATTCTAATGAATATAAATGAGATTCTCTCTCAGTTGTGTCTCATGAATGGGGGTAGATGTTATACACTCTTATGCTAACCAAACCTACGTTGTAGACGAGTCAACCGTAAGACTTGACAAGTTGAGCACACATGTTGACTTAGTGGACCACATTGACCTCACTAGGAATCAATCTGATTTGAGCATCTTCAAAGACTACCTTATAGACTCAAAATACCTTGTCACTGGAGATGATTCCTTCCACATCAATAACTTGGAATCTTCCACTTCACTTCCACTCATGTATCCTAATCTCATTGACTAATCCTTACAAAACCAACGACCTGAACTACCCTCTTTCCAAAATGACTATGAGATTGCTTGCTATCTCAATGCCATTGAACCTGCAGTATTTTCAACCAGTGAATAGGCTACTAGGATGACAGAATCAGATATCAAGTACCTTAGTCATAAGATCAAAAGAAAACTAAAAAAGAATAGCCATTGTGAAGGTGAAACCCACTGTCGTAGTGTTAGGGCCATAAATAGTAAAAAATAAAGACATGTCCAAGGGTGAAAACCTCTTTTAGGCGCCCAAGGATGAGTTAGTAGTCTGCCCAGCTACTTTCAGGAGAGATCATCAGTGTTGATTAGGCCTACACAACCTATCAATCTTGGAACAAAAGAGGTTCCTAACATCATACATCTAGCCCAGTCCTTGTCAAGTATTGAAAAAGAGCACTTTACTAACTTCTTCCGAGAGAAGAAGATCAATTTTGCTTGGACCTATGCAGTTGTGCCAGGACTTGACACCAAACTTATCATGGATCATCTATTTGTAGCTCCTAGTGTCAAGCCAGTTAAACAAAAATTGAGAAAAATGCACCCACATATCGCCCTTTTGGTGAAAGTTGAGCTCAACTATAGACTATGTTGAATGGATTTCCAACATTGTACTTGTATCCAAGCATGACAAATCCATTCGAGTATGCATAGATTTTTGAGACCTAAGCAAAGCTTGCCCAAAGGATGATTCCCCACTTCCTAACATTGACATGATAGTGATTACGACTATGGGCTAAGAGATGTACTCTCTAAAGGATGGATTCTTGGGTTCAACCATATTAAGATAGCTCTAGAAGACCAAGAGAAAACTGCTTTCACATGTGCATGAGGTACCTTTTGTTGGAAGGTCATGTTGTTTGGGTTAAAGAATGTTGGTGCCACCTATCGAAGAGCTATGACCACCATTTTCCATGTCATGATGCACAAGAATATTGAAGATTATATAAATGACACCCTGGCAAAATCTAAAAGAACAAACACTCATCTAGCAAACTTGAGCTTGATTTTGGACCACATGAAACAATTTCCGCTTAGGCTAAATCCCAAGAAATGTTCTTTTGGTGTCACCTCAGGTAAACTGTTGGCATACATTATATCTGCTAAAGGGATTGACGTTAACCCCGAGAAGGTACAAGCAATCGTGGAAATGCCACGTCCCCACAACATTAGTCAACTAAGGAGTCTTCAAGGACGCCTTCAATCAATCAGGAGGTTCATATCTCAGTTAGTTGATAGGTCACAGCCTTTTAATAAGAACTTACACAAGGGGTCCACAGGCATATGCAATGAAGAGTGTGAGAAAAAATCCTATTCTAATGCCTCCTATCCCGGGAAAACCTTTGATTTTGTACATCTTGGCTACGGCTACTTCGTTGGGGGCATACGCAATGAATAGTGTGAGAAAAACCTCCTACACCTCCTATCCCTGGAAAACCATTGATTTTGTACATCTCGGTTACGACTACTTCCTTGGGGGCATTACTAACACAACAAGATGAAAATGGAAAAGAAAGTGCTATCTACTATATCAGCAGAACACTATAGCTTATGAGGTCAACTATAACAACATTAAGAAGGCTTGACTTGTTGTGGTGTTCGCATCTCAAAAACTCCAACACTACATGCTTGCTCATACTACACGCTTGGTTGCTAAGATTGATCCTCTCAAATATCTCTTCAGTAAAGCTGCCCTTACTGGTCCACTAGCTAAATTGATGATGATTCTCTCAAAATCTAACGTTCAGTATGTTAATCGTAAAGCTATTAAAGGACAAGAAATTACTAACCAACTAGTTAATTCCACTACAGGATGATGTTCCTATGCACTTTCTTGACTCATCTATCATGTATGTAATTGAGAGAACTTGCAAAATGTTCTTTGACGGATCTCACACTCAAAACGGTGTCAGTGTTGGTATCTTGTTTGTTACCCCTCACGGATACACTATTCTAAAATCTTACAAGTTCTTGTTTCCCTGTACCAACAACATAGCTGAATATGAGTCTCTTACAAATGGGATTAAGCTAGCCATTGATGGAGGATCACGGAATTACACATCTTTGGAGACTCCCAGCTTGTCATCAATCAAATCAATAATGCCTACCAAACTAGAAATGACAAATTGATCCCTTACAAGAAACTGATTGATGCTTTAAGGAATTACTTCACTTTTCACATTTCAACAAATTCCTAGAGTTGAGAATAAGGTTGCAGATGTTATGGCTACTTTAGCAACTATTCTAAAACTACAAGAGCATGAGTCCAGATTTGAGTTCCTGTTGGAAGATCTATGTCACCCTGCCTATGACTCCCCTATTGACAGAGTTATTTGTGTTGTTCATGAGTCTTCCCACTATGTCGCTATCTCTTCTTTTTACGTGATCAAATCATACCTGACAACTTAACCTGCAATGAGAAATGACAACTCATTTGCAATGCCTCCTGCTATACCCTCATCTCTAGTGACTTGTTTAGGAAAGGTCTAGACAAAATGCTTCTTAGATGCTTAGAGAGGGATGAGTCCGAACGAGCATTAGTTGAAGTCCACAACGAAATATGTGGGTCTCACTCTAATGGCCTTGGGCTAGCTTGAAAATTGCTTAGGGCTGGTTATTATTAGCATACTATGCAAACTGATGTTATGCGATATGCTAAGTCTTGTAAGAAATGTTAACTTCATGGTAACTTGATTCATGCTCCTGGACGTGAGTTGATACCTTCCATTACACATTGGCCTTTTTAGCAGTGGGCTTTTGACTTCGTGGGCAAAATTTAACCTAGCTCTTCTAGCATCCATAAGTTCATTATCACTGCAACTCGGTACTTTACGAAGTGGGTTGTTCCTCTTTTTATTGCTACTAGAAAACACGTGTCCCTCTTCATACTAAATCACATAATATGTTGCCATGACATTCCTCATCTACTGTCACTAATAATGGAGGACAGTTTGAAAACAAAGACCTTAAGCGATTATGCAAGAAATTCAAGATCAAACAACATTGGTCCTCAATCTACTATCCTCAAGGGAATGGCCAAGCTAAAGCCTCTAACAAAACACTATTTGAAAATCCTACATAGAACTATTCACAAATCCAGAAAGGACTAACACTTACAGATAAATCCTACATTATGGACTTATAAGACTAGCACTCACACATCTACTAGGGCAACACCTTTTGCACTAGTGTATGGATCTGAGGTTGTTCTACCACTTGAGGTTGAGATACCTTCTCTAAGAGTCTCTTTAAAGGGTTTGATCACTGATGAAGACTACAAAACTATAAGAATCCAAGAACTAGAGCTTCTACATGAATGTCAAAAAGTTGCTTTTGATCACATGAGAGCTTATCAGAAAAGGATGTCTACAAGATACAACAAGAAGGTTCGTCCTAGAGAGTTTCAAGTTGGTGACTTAGTCCTTAGAGAGAATCAAAAAAATCAACAGAACAGAGCACAGAAAGGCAAATTCGAACCTAATTGGTTGGGTCCTTATATTATCACTCTTGCTTTTGGATCTGGAGCTTATCAGCTTTCTACACCTAAGGGAGTGCAACTCCCTGAGCCTATCAATGTCCTACATCTCAAGAAGTTCTATGCTTGATGCTCTTGTTGCTCAAACCTTTGTACATACTATATGATCCTAAAAAACCCTTTAAAACTATAAAATATCTTGAAAAACGATCATCTTAGTGAAAACCTAGCAATAAGCACTTTGATGTATCATCAAAAAACCATCTCAAAAACACAAAAAAAATCATAAAAAAGTCCTAAAAATAAATATATTAAAAAATAGTACCAAGTGGTGAAAACCTGAAAACAGGCGCTACTTGAGATCCTTACACTTTGTCTATCAGCATGTCACTTTGCACTCAGACATAATCCATCTCATATCCCCTTTTGCCTTCCCTGGTTTGGAATTGATCCTCGTCTAAGTCTAGGGGGCATGAACTGTATAGCTTTCTAGGTCTCTTGGTTGCATTTGTGTTTCTTTGACAGCTCTCTAAACAATGTTTTTCAATATCCCAGTTGATATCAATTGTTTCTCAACACTTATCAAATACCTTACCTTGAGTCGACACTTTATTTATAGTTAGGCTGATGCGATATTTATCATTTGCCAACATGAGTCCTAGGATGACAACAACTTGACTTTCACACAAACACTTCAACTAAAACCGACTGAGATTTGCTTGACTTAATTTCTTTGCGTGTTGTCTATGCTGATTTTTTTGCTAAGTGTTTCCCTCCTTAGTCTCACAAGGATGTCATTGAACTAGGAGGATTGGGGGCATGGAGCATGTTTTCCTTTGATTTTTGTCTATGGGTGTACTTTGTGGATCTTAGGGGTCTTTAGCATCTTGCATTGACCCCCTTGACACTTAGGTCTTCAAAGGTACATCCTTGGCTATTCACTGTGTTTGCTCCCGCAAGACTGTGCTTATGGCCATATAGAAATTATGTGTCTTGATGCGAGCATAATCTTGCTACATTAAAACTAGGGAATCTAACTGCACTGTCATCTTAACCTTTATGTCTTTGATGCATAGGTTGGGTTCCCACACTCCTATCCGATATAAGATCATATTCATATCCCTATTGTCAACACTAGTGATGATTGTATGATCTTGCGATGTCCCTAATAAGGCTCGATGATAAAAACTAGGACCTACTTATATAACCCTTGCAATTGCACTTTGCATACTAGTTTGCATTCTAGGGTTTCATTCTAGTTCAGTTTTACACTTGAGTTTTGAGAATCTATTTCATCTTTCTTGGACGCGTCGTCCGTCAACTGCACCCAATCATTTTTCCCTTAATCCTCCCTCGATCATGTCTTGTCATCTCCTCTTGTCTTTCATTCATCTCCTTACTATCCTATCATCAAAAGGAGTTAATCATATCATCCCATCTATCTACCCCTTTGGACCCCTTATATACCTTTCTGACCTATTTTGACCTAATTTTTAATCACTTCAAATTTTCATAATTGCACACTTACCTAATTTTGACATCCTAGATCTATTGTCGGGATCAAAATTGAAATCTAGATTCATCTTGATGGTCAAAATCGACTTTTAAAATTTTGCCTTCTTCGATGCAGTTGATTGACCTTTTGAGGCTTAATCTTTTGATCTTTTTTGAGGCATTCATCATTTCTACCCTCCTCATCTCTCTTCTCATTCATTTCACCTTTCTTCTTGTTTTGATCTAATTCTCATGATCCATCTTTTTGGTCAAACTTAGTCAAATTGGGGCATTATACCAATGCTTGGCGGTCAACCTTTGCTCTTCATCTCTTATCTGCCATCATGGACTTTATCTTATCTCGATTTGATCAAATCTTACTCATTTCTTCATCTCCTCTACTTCATTTCAATTTCGACCCCGAGGGGGCAGGAATACTATAACTATAGTTTTGCACACTAATCCTGACTACATCTATCTATCTGCTTTGGACTTGTCAGTTCTCATCTTCTCATCTTATCGTTATGGGTCCTAATTTGTCTCGACTTGATCTATCTACTTGCTCTTGATCTACTTTAATGCATTGGTACTCATCTTATCGTTAGGGGTTCTAATTCATCTTGACTTGACTATCTATCTTGGACTTTTTGGTACTCATCTTATCATTGTGGGTTCTGATTCATCCTATCTTTAGTTGTTACCATGACATCTTCATTCTTTGACTCAATGTGTTCCCAGATCGATCACACATTAGTCAAAGCGGGGCAAATATAATCACCCAAAAATGGTCTAGTAAACTATGAGGCCCCTCTCTGCATTTTAAAATTCTTAAATGCTAGACTAAATCTCTACAAATCTTGATTTAATTTGAAATACTTTATATTTAACCACTTTATCCTAAGTTCCTATTTAATTAAAAGAAACATGTCCCCTTTTACTTAAATAAAGTGCCCAAAATCCCTCTTGTCTTATGTGTGCACATGAAAAGGATTGTTCTTATTTTAAAAATAAAAGAAAAGCATATTTGTCTACACATGTGAGTGCACACTTTTCAAAGTGGTGGAATCTTTTTTCTCCTCCACACATCTTTTGCCTCTTAACCACTACTATTGATTTTGCCTTAGAGATTAATTCTCCACCGTAGATTTTGCCTCTTATTCTCTACCGTCCATTTCTCTTTAAAAGGAGGCTCTCTCATACCTTATGCTTGCACTCTATTGTTATGTTCATTTTGTTTACTCACACTCTTCAGCACATTTTGCACTCCCTTCACTTGCATTCTTAGGTTAGATTTCCTTTATGTGGTAGCTTAACTCACCTAGTCTAGATAGGGGTTTTTGTAACTCTTTGTTAGCTTAGATCTTGCATCTCATTTAGCTTATCTTGCATCTTGCATTGCATATTTGATTCTTGGATATTGGCACTCTTGCCTCTACTCCTTTGAATCTTTCGTTCTAGGGTGCACCTTGCAAGGGTTGCTTAACTAGGTTCATTTAAGAGCCACCCTTCTATCTTGTATCTTTGCACATCATAGATAGAAAGCTATAGGCCGCCTCTTGAAATGCTCTTCATCATGGGTATTCTCAAGTATAATGGTCTATAGAAGTGTATTCACCTTTTGAGCATACAATGAGCATCCACAAGAAATTATTAGGAAGTTCAAGAAGTTTGCTAAGTACCTCGAAATAGGAATCAATATATCGAAGGATGTAAGATGGGACACCAGCTGAGTCAATAAAATAGTTTATTATGTAATTAAGGATGTAATTGTAAGTGTCTATATGATATATGTCATGTAACATCAATCCTAAAATCCTAAAGGAGCGATGATTCTGCAAATAGTAATGTATATTTGCATATATAGGCAACAGACTTTAGAATTTGTAAATGAGGAACCTTTGCCCTTAATTCACCACTCATGAACATAGGCAAGATATGTAATTTTATGTACAAGACCACATAAGCCCCGAAACCGGAGGTTTTTCTTTCCTCTATTCCTTTCCTTCCGGTGCCCGCACTGAAGGGGTGTAAAAAAACATTTCAGTATTAATAAAATACTTAAGGCTTCAGCCTATTGCTTAAAAAAAGGAAAATATGTACTTATTGATTATATAACCGCTATTATCTTTATGCAAATCTAGAGTATAAATAAAGTGTGAGAAAACAATATTCACAATCTCTCATATTTATGAAGTTCGTTCAACACTCTTTATGACACATGCTGTTTCATCTTCCTTCCTAAACATGGATTTAGCAGAAATCCTTGTTTAAACTATTATAAAAAACTCCTCTTTGAGATGAGTTTAATTATGCAAAAATTATCCTCAACTCTCCCATCTCTATTTGCATGCATTAAAAACGAACTCCTTGATGTAGCTGGGGAAAAACCTAAAACTATGCAGAGATTTTTTAAAATCTGTAAACCTCAGCAATCGATTGAAATAGGAGGCACAGCTTAGAAACAACCGTGTACAATGTGAAAAACATTTCCACCATTCAAACACAAAAGATTGCTTCCTCATTGCATTTCTGGTAACATAGATGTGCACCAATGGCTAGGATGCATCCTTGTAATGATGAAAAGGTGAAGGAAGAGTTAATGAGAGCCCTTTAAAAACATATAGCATTGCAAACATAGTAGGTTGCCTTTGATAATCAAAAGGCCCGATATTGAGAAAACTAGAAATGAAAATACATGAGTTGTTCTAGCTCAATCCAGGCCTCTTGGATAGTGGATATCACACGGCAAGAACACTCTATAATTGAGACTGATTGTCACTTGACTCTCTTCACAAATTGTTAATTCCTATACTATAAACAAGAATTGGTCTATATATAGCTCCATTTAGTTAGTTAAGAGGAACAGGGCTATCTATAGACAAGTGAAGAAGTTGGAGACCATGCACTATGTGTGTGACTTTAGGGTCAATGAACAACTTTACGGTGTGAGGTTGATCTTGAGTGCCATAAAAATTAATGAGAGGCACACGAGGAATTGGTTGGTGTTCAATTGGATAAAGCAGTCCCTTGTATTGGTAATGATACAAATCCAAACTCTAATTCAGATTTATGAAAAGATGAGGTGGACAGCAGTTGTAGAAAGAGTTCTCCATTTTGTCATTTTGTAACAGTAACCTTTTAGCCTTTTAGCCATTTTGTAACAGTAACCTTTTAGCCATTTAATGATCTTGTAAATAAGCATTGCTAATGAAATCTCAAATGACAAGAAACTGAAATCTTTTTAATCTGTGATGCAAGAGCTTCCAACATATGAAATCAAACTTTTATCATCAAAAAAATGTTTTTTTTTTATGTTTTGTTTTGCTAACTATGTAGTAAAGCTCCAGGAAACATATTTTCACCAAAAAAGACAATCTAAACGCACATATATTCAAGTTCTAGACATATTTCGATAACATAAGAGTTCAAATTCAAAATCACTATGCAACATTGCAAAGTGTTGCAAGCCACTGCAATTCATTTCCAGAGATCCAAATTCATATCGATGCTTCGAGATAGATTTGTGTACATTAATGTCGAAATGAGTCCAGAAACTACTCAATAGTTCACAGTTGTGGCTTGATTAAATCTTTAAGGAAGACATTTTTGAGTGTGTGGCAAGCTTTCAAGATTTGCACCAACATTTGAATACGTGTCCAACTCTACTAGTGCCAATGAGATTTGTAATTAGAAACGAATGTAATTTCATTGTATAGATCCGACCGCACACATAGTTCATTTGACAAGTACTACATATCTTATTGCGCAACAAGCTTTACACCACCTTGTAGAAAACACAAATTATTCCAATTGATAGAACTCACCATGTAAACAGTATTCATGATAATTTGGGAGGTAGTTGGCAGTTACTAGTAGACAAAGCCTTGCTATAATATTTCATTATTCATAAATGAGTAAGGATAAATGGAGATGTTGTCTCCTTATATTGAGAACAACAAAGAAGGAAATAGAAATTTCTAATAGGCTAGAAGGAAAGTTTCCATGTTATCTAAAAACTCACTAATAAATTAAATACGCCTAAATGAACATCCTCCCTTAATAGTCATTTTACTAACTACCATGCAAAAGTGACGCATCCAAGATCAAAGAATCCCCAAGGGAGATGTCTAAACTTGCAACTAACGTAAGAAACAGCGGAAATGCATATAAAAAATTTACAAGAAAGAGCACAATACCGAAGAATACCACTAGGTTATCATCAAGTTAGCCTGCAAATACAATTATTACAGCACCATTGTCAATATACAACTGCTAGAAAGTTTGCAACTGAACATCTCTAAAAACTATGGACAATCAACAAAACTAAACTTCCAATTGCTTCTAATCTACCTTCGGCAGTCTATCACTTTTGTCACACCTAATTCCACAACCTTGCACTTTCACGCTCTACCTTGCACTACCTAAAACTAGAACCTCTAACCTACTTATATCCAAGATCACCAACCACACAGCTTATCCAATCATTAAATTCAAAGACAAAGGAAACATGTTATGACGAATAGGCCAAGACCCAAATCATTAGAATAATCCCCAAATGAATACATTGTGTTGTGCAAACATACAAGAGGATCAAGGAAATGTATTACAACATAGAACTATGCACCAATAGGCATCGCATGTCATGAATCTCCATCGCAAGCCACATCTTGCCAACTTCACCATTAGAACAAGAAAGCCAAAATAGGATCAGACCAATCTTACGGCAACTTCATTTGGAAACATCTTAACACCATGTGAAGCTAGACATGGCAAGTCCACGATGCCTAGACCACGCCATAAGGATTAAATAAGAAAACTACCCAAATGAATTGTAAACAGAGAAACAAAAAGGAAATATTTTTGGGTGATGCAAGAATGCCAACAAACTAAGGATGCTCCTGCATCAAAAAGACACAATGTCTTTGGTAACAAATTAAAAAAAGGCCACCACCTTCCCATCAAAACGTTCCATTGTTGTTAAGACCCTCCCTAGATCTGCAAAATGTTAATGAGCAAGACTCTGTCCAACATAATGTTGAGTAACAAAGTTATCCTTGCAAGGTCAACCATTGTAACTTAAAACCATAATTTTGTGGAAAAATCGGCAAACCCTTGTGTGCAAGCCATTGCCTTGGCAACTCTAGATAAAACCTAGAATAGCTGCAAAAAGAAACACAATTTCTATGCAAAAATTTGCCAAACCCTAAAACTGAAGTTTACAAAGAATCATTTTGTCGAAAAAAAGGGTAACCTTAAAACCCCTTCAAAAATAATTTTGAGGTTAAAATTGTTGATGTTTAGCGTCAGGAGAAGCAAAACTTGAATCTTCTATGATGTTATTATTTGCAAATACATTTCAGAGATATAAGCATTTGTATTCTATCACTGATATCTATTATACATTACTGAGATATAATGCCATCACTATCTGATATGCATCACAGAGACATATGTATACGTACATATATTCATACTGATTTATGCATACATATACGTATGCATATATCTCTGTTATGCATATAGTATATTGACAGAAAATGTGCATGATGATTGACCAACTTAATTGGTCGAGTGTCATATTACTTGTAACAGATATTATTGCCTTATCGGATTTCATATTACCCGCGACTGATGCTATTGTCGGGTTTCATATTATCCGCCGACTGATACTATTGTCGAGTTTTCTATTACTCACGACTGATGTTATTGTCGGGTTTCATATTACCCGAGTCAAGGTTACATTGCCTGTGTCGGGTATTTAACTGGTGCCTTGACTTTGTTATTAATACTGTGTTGTTATCAGGCAGCATACATAAACTAATGTTGACACAGTTTCATGCTAACTAAAACATGCCTCTGAAGAGGCATGTCCCTACATGACTCTTCGAAGTCATGTCTCCTTTTATATATATATGTGTGTGTGTGTGTGTGTGTGTGTGTGTGTGTGTGTGTGTGTGTGTGTGTGTGTGTGTGTGTGTGTGTGCTCATCGGACTGCAATGAAAGCATCAATAACAAGCATCCAAGTACCTGCAGTATCAGATCAATATTATTGAATATCATTGCTATTATTTACATCATTTGTCTTATAGTGATCCAGTACAGTGATCGTTGCTGAAGAAGGAAGAATATTAAAGACCTTGCTGCAAATACAATGAAAGATAAGTACATTCATTCTGCTTATTTGAATCAGAATTTATCTACAAATATTTGTAATTGTTTATCTATTAGAGATCCTTTATACATTATTTTTCAGGAGAGAAATTGATCAAAACTAGACATGATTTTTTAGGATTAAATTGATCAAAACCTAGCACAAAGTTCAATACATGAATTGGATTACAAGCTTTGTTTTTGAGAAAGGACAAAAATTAGAAAACCCATCACGCATCACAGAAACCTTCATATGAAAAGTGGCCAAGCTTCGCATGGTAAAATACATCAATAAATGGCCAAAACTTTGTCACACAAAAAAACAAGAAAACACTTCACATGGAAAACAACACATGCAAACCACAAAATTTGCAAGCTTTCGCTCACACCAGAAAATCGTGCAACTCAAACCCTCGACCAAGATCGGGAATTTCAGCAAAAAATCTTTGAATCTGCCAATGAATTTGCAAAGTCATTTTTTAATTGAAAAGCGATTAAAAACAATTGGAATAAATTCCAGGAAAAAGGACTACGAATTTTTCTTTTAGAAAGTTTGCCAAATCTTATAGAAGCCCAATGAGTCGCTTTATTCCATACATAATATTTCATCACAAATGAGTAAGTACAAAACAGAGAGTAACTTCCTTATATGGAGAACAAGTGAGAATAAAATAGAAACTTTCTAAAGGCTAACAAAAAAGTTTATATGTTATCTAAACACTAACTAATAAACTAAATAGGGCTAGATGACCACTACTATCATATTGAATACAGCCTAGCTTGCAAATTGATTTTCAGAGTTTGTTCAGTAACATATTGAACATTGTTAAAAATGTGTGATATGAGATTTCTGAAATTTGTAGACAAAGTGTGCATGTATATTTGAAAGTTGAGGCTTCATAACGTAAGCCCTTACAATGGCAATTACCCGACAGCGTGACAGTGGTCATGATCCCTATTGATAGAGATGTCATGTGTTCTTCCACCCTTCACATTTGAGACACCTGCACGAATGAGAGATGAAAAAGTTGGTACACTTGATCATTGTCGTTGATGAAGGTCTATGCATACACAATGAAGGTGCCTAATTATACTTTGACTATGGACATTGCAGATGTGTGAGCCTAATGACAAGTGACTTGGAAGGTTAAAGTGGTCAATCGGTGGTTGTTATTCTCGACAAGGAGTTCCATGTTGGCAGCAAGATGGAATATATAAGGGATTGGTGCTTCCATGGTAGACTTCTAGGGGGTAGGGTCAATGCAGTGAGGTGATAATGCAGTATAAAGGTATAAGGGGAATTGTGTGGAGAGATAAGGCATGGTAGATGCAGAGATAAGGGAGTGGAAAGATAAGGAGAACAAGTATGGAGTGATGAGGATTTTGGAGTGAAAGGGAGTGAAATGCCTACCCCTAGTTTACTTTTCATGTTGGATTGTCGGATTCTTTTAGGCCAATTTTATGATTATCGCTACTTGGTTACTGGATTTGTTTGGATGTTATTTCATACTCGATTGATATATTGATGAGCTACTTGACACTCGGTTATTTCATGCATTCATGATTATGCTTTCAATGATGATACATATATGTTCATATAGAAATTTCAGCTATTTCATGATGTTAGCTTGATGAATGATTTATATGCAGTTTTCTATCGTTACTTACCCCATACTTGCATGTGTATGGTATACCCGTATGTTTTACTTTATGTATGACATTTTTGATGTGGTTGAGGGAGGGAGTCGTAGTCACCTGCTAGTCGGGATCTACATGATGCACCACTCCCCGCCATTGCCTATTTAGTTTAGATTATATGTGTATGTACATGCTCGAATTTTATGTAGATTGCAAGTACTGGCCATCGACTTCCCTGAATTGCCAAGATGAGCATGCCCTATTGCAGTATCTCAATGGTAAAAGAGGGAAGATAATTCTTGAGTCCAAATCCTAACCCTAAGCCAACTGTCCTAGAAAGAGGACAAGCATCTGAGTTTTACCCTTCTAAATTCGTCAAGTGACGTGAATTGGTGATTTTGACCCTTGAGTTTGTTTTAGTATTTTGTACTTTATGTGATGTGTGGTTTACTGATGTTGGTTTCGGGTTTGACTTAGTACTTTGACCAATCAAGATGTTTACCAGAGGCTTGGGGGTTTTGATCTATAATGATGTTATGTATATGATCTTTTATACCCGACAATGGTGATGTGTCACATATTTCCTATGATGAGTTTGATCAAATGTTTGTAGTGCTTTCCAATTGCTTGAATAGAACTGAGGTGAATGGTATGATTTTCTCGGAGTAACCCTTGAGTCTCCGATCAGTTATCCTTTGATGCTTTCCAATTGCTTGTATAGAACTGAGGTGATTATGCTGATTTTCCTGGTGTAACCTTTGAGCTTTGTTTAGTTGTCTTTTGATGCTTTCCAATTGCTTGTATAGGACTGAGGTGTTTATTGTGATTGGTCTTTAGGTGCTTTCCAATTGATTGTAAAGGACTAAGGTGAAAATTGTAATTTTATGAGTTGTAATTTTTATGAGCCTAGGGTAGGTAATTTGTGTGTACGTTGGAAAGTCACTTGCAATGGAGGCCAGAGCCCTAAGTGGCTGCCTAGGTAACCCATTGTAAGTTGGTTTAACAAGTGCTAACATTTCATTAAATGGGTTTAAAATGCACTAATAAGAGTCATTGTTTTTCCTCGCCCATGCCTCGAGTGCTAGTACAGGCTAGGATGGGAGTAGAAAGGATGCTTGGTTGCGACCTTGCTTCGTTAGTATGCCTTGTCTATACGAAAGGATACTGGTGCCACATAGAGGTTGGAAATTGAATCAAATTGAAGCTATAGGGGGTCGAAGTCCAAAGAGGCTGCCAGGGTAACCTTAGAGTTGTCTCATGCGATGACACTTGCCCACTTATATAGTAGATTTCCTACGTGTCTTTGTTGCCTCTTGGTTTAGACGTTACTTGTGTCTTGGTACCTTTGAGATAGATTGCTATCAGTATTTCCTTGACCTAGATGTTGGTTATGACTTTTGAGATTGATATATGTATGGGACTTGAGACTATCTCCTCAGCATTGTGGGAGTGGGCCATTTAGGTTCCACGAAGTCGGGCAGCAATGCATTTTTCTTATTCCATTGAGATTTGACAACTGGATATCAATGTTGGATGTTCTTGTGCAATTCTTCCTTTCATTTTTGATATTGTGTTTTCTGTTGGATGACTATATTCTGTTGTACTGTACTTGATTATTAGAGATTTTATGAGAATGTATTTTATTGATGATGTGTATTCTTTGATCTTTTCATACCTTGTGCCTTGTTCAATGCATGATTATGCATTCTAATTATTGCCAAGTGGCATCCTTTGTAATTGTATAATATTTATTGGATTCATACTTGTGATTATTCCATGATGTGGATTTTGGTTATGTGTTACATTTAATATTAAATAAATTATACATGTGATTCAACATCATGGGAACCTTAAGAGATGTAATATGTTTATGATGGTTGTATGTATGTGAGTTATTGCTTCTGCTATGTTATCTCTTGTTGTTTATTATCTTTCAAAAAAAGATTTTTGGCAAAATTAGTGAAACTTTAAGGTAATTTATTTTGGGTTCCCTGGTGGGACGTTACAGGGAGAGGAGTGTGGATTTTAGCAAGAGTCAAATCTAGGAGGCGTTATTGCCTCAACATATAATCACATGGATGGGCTCCCCTAATGTGACCCCACTGGCTTGTAGCCCTAGTTAAAAATGACTACTAATCAAAAAAAAAGTAAGCCTTTGCAATAAATTTGGAATGTATTGTTGATTCTTAATCAATTAAGATCTTATCTCTGTTTATATATAGTGTCATTAATTTCCACCACAAAAATGTGTATCTGATTGTATGGTTGGATAATCTTTATCAGATCCCTGGTCATGAATACATCAATCTGTCTATTGCCTCCAAAATTCTTAATTACATCCTAATGTTTCATATTATTGTATGTAATGAAAATAATGAATGTCTTTGATACAAATATTTGGAAAAAAAAAAAAATTAATTCCACTTTTTTAGTTGTCATCCCATAAAAAAGGCATCCCATTCTATACAATCTTGAAAATGCATCCCCACGTTTCCTGATGTCCCCACACCAAAACGCAATTAAATGTAGCATATTTTGTTATACACACAAGCCAACACTCTTTGCCTGCCAGAAAGTGTGTGATTATTTATGGAAAATATTGCAAATCACAATAAAATAGTGAGCTGGAAGTTTCTAGCAACTTTTCCACAATTTTTTGGTATCTTTTGTTCAAAAAGTTGAAGATTTTTGTGTTTTATTCAGTTGTGTTTTATTCAGTTTCAGCAATGCTATTCTTTCTTTAAAAACAATCCCCCAACGCTAATCTATTTACCTATAATTGAAACAATATTTATCTTTTGGTCCTATGCGAGTTATTCCCATTAAAGATTTATATGACCATGCCTTATATAGTCCATATCTTACAAACAAGGCCATCAGCACATTCAAATAAAATACCTTTTAGTTAGCAAGAAAATTCAACTTACGCATGCTAGCCATATGCCAAGCAATATCATCTCTTACTTTGGATCAGTAACTCTCACCCACAATATTTTCTCATCTTAACTTGCCCCTTGTCACAATCTAGCATGTTCTTTCAATTTCGGAAACCTCCAAGTTGTGTCTCAATAGTTCAATCTCCTAAGGTCCTGTCTAACAGTCCTGCTTCTTCTTTATTGATTTGAACTTCCAAGATTTCTAAATACTCAAAACTGGTTGGAGTTTCTTTTGTCGCTGACAAACAAAGGTAAGTACTGCCACACTCTCAAAGTCGGTTCATAAATTCAAACAAACAACAACCATGATTGATTCCACTGCTGATATACTCAAACTGATTTCGGATTCTTCTGAACATCATCAGTCAAATGGGCAGTACTGAAGTTGCTTAACTATTGAAATTTTTTAACTTTTTCAGATTTGTTTGGTTCATCACTGTGTAGACAGTAGCTAAGGGTATAAGCACTTCTTTTCTTTCAATATATTTTCGAGATCGATCTTTGCCTCATTTCATATTTTATCAATTTTACCCTAAAGGTCCTTGGTTCTCGTTATTGTTCTATTATTCTCTAGCAATTATTTGCTTCAGCTGCTAGCTTTCAAACTGCTGGAAGTGGGAAATGGAGCCACAAGTGAAGCCAGATAATAATTGCAAGTCCTTCTACCTGCATATTAAACCTGGTCCAAAACCAAAAGTCACTCCTCTGACTACCTAGCAAATGGTTTTCCCTAAGCTGCTAAGACCAGAAATGTAAGTAACTCTTATTAAAAAATCTTGCAGTCTTACGCACCTGCGAGGGCATAATACTAAAGAAATTGTGCTTCGGAGGGAAGGCAATGGTTCGAATATAGAGGATAACAGGATACGCATTACCCGTCGTCGAAGCCTACTCGGGTGTTTGGGGAGATCAAATCTACTATTAGTTGCCATCTATACTAAAACACTTATACATTCATATATAGCTACACCCAATCATTCTGAAGATGTTACTCTAGCGTCTAACCATTATAGAATTATCCCATGGAACAATTTCGAATTCTAGAAGTGCCCTAGATGTGCTAGGGTTTACAAGTACATAAATCCAACACATTAAAACCCTGATATATATTTTCCCGGATTCTGAAAATCCTAGCAGCTTCACACTCTATACTATCATGGGGATTGTCTCCAAAATCGTTGCAAATAAACTTGAATATTAGTAGAGGGCTTTTGAGACCTGAAGGCAGAGGTTCGATCCATGACCAGAACGCTCGCATCACAGAAAGAAAAATAAGAATATAGTGTTAGAGTTTAACCGACAAAAAAAGAAATACTGAAAGAAATAACGAACCTGAGCAATGTTGAGGTAATCTGTCGAATCCGCTCTGCCTGTACGTCGTGTAAGCGAAGATATTGAGTGATTTTTTACTACTAAAGCGCTATAAAACTCGTTGTGTCATCCCCTTCGACCTTAAAAAGGCCTTACGTACATGTGATATGTATTTCTAACCTTGGTTAGGACCTTTTCGATTTTGTTTTTTTTGTTTTTTTTTAAATAATTGCATTTAACATATTAGTATTATTAGTTCCTGTCGTAAGGGAGGAGACTAAAGTTTTTGATTCAATTTCCAGTTTTAATCCATTCTTCAAAAACTGTGGAAACTCTATAAAATTGCATTTATACTATGGTTCTTTGAATTTTTCTTTATTAAAATGATTTTTTATATTTTATTTCTCATTTTCCATTGGTTGTAATGGTTTTTCTCTATGTTATTTTTCTTTTCTTGCAGCAAAATAGAAGAAAATAGGATAGGTGTTCATAACAACATGCAACATTTTCAATTTTGAAGGCTCCACGTATCTGCATGTGCATGTGGTCACTCAACAACTAGGAGCGGAGGGTGGCATCAACGTGGAGCTATCATAATATTTTGCAATTAGCGATTACAATAGTTTTTTAATGCTTTATTTGCAAGATACTTGCAGTTTTAATCAATGGTGTTACAAAGAGATTGCAAATCATTTTAGATATGTTTCTTTGTGGGCTTCCATATTGCTAATCTACTTCAGAGTAGATTTTATCTTATTTATTTATGTATCACTCACTCTCTTCCCACCTTCATTTTGTGCTTGGAGAGTAGACTTTTGTGTAACTTTTGGGATCTGCAAGAGCTTTCTTAAGACCGTGGGTGTCATCTTTTTACATGGTAAATGTTTTTTATCACTTTTTGGCAATAGTCTCTATTTCAAAAATTGGTAAATCTTTTTTATCACATTTTTTGCAATCTTTTTGTTTTCCTGCAAAGGAAATTGGGCTTAAAAAAGCTTAGAAGTTCATGGCATACGATGGCAATGGAAGATGATGTGTTGCTCCTGGTTTTCAATACAGATTAACACATGTTGCCTTTGCATTTGATGTTCATTGGAGGGCATTGACATCTTACAACAAACAAAGGTGCCCTGACTTTGCCTTCAATATTCTATTCACCAAGGAACTCGATCCTCATTTGGAATTAAAAGTATGCTTGTAATTATTAATCCTACCCTAGATATGTAAGATAGATGATTTGCTTGAACCTCTAAAAGTATATTTAGGTTTTGTTTTCATCAAGACAAAGGGAAAATATATAAGTCGTTTAACATTCAAATCTTTGTGTTTGGATCAGTGACATGCTTTTGATGCTTGTATTTTTTGGTGTCTAACAAAGCATTATTTAGGGTTGGGTAGGTTTTGTTTTCCTTTTTTCATCCTTTTTAGCAGCGTCTTAATTTTTGCATTTTCACAGTGCCATGGTCTCTTTACAAGGGCTTTCCATTTTTTCACTATAGTGGAAACAAGGAATTTCATATCAATTGCTAAAAAAAATTTAAAAATTATTTGAACAAATATTCAAATTGGGATTTTCATTTTTGCCACTCTATTGTATTCAATTGTGTTTCTCTAGGTAATTTTCTTTCGTCATTAGAAAATTATCTAGAAAATAGCAGGACTACTAGAAACATGGCAAGAGTGTAGGAACCATGGCATACTTATTACTGCATGAAGCTTTCATTGGCAATTCTTCCTTAAGAAAAATGTAAGGATGAGTATTTCTTCATATTCTTTTTTCTTTTTTCTAGCATGGTTAGTCACAAGTCGATCTGTTTTTGTATAGAGCTTGAATTCAAGACTCCTATTTGAGCTTACCTCCAACCAATTATTTTGTTTTCTACTACTCATTTTTTAAACATTTGAGTAATGAAGGATTGATACTATCCTTTTTATGCTAGAAATATGATGAATCCGCGATTGCTTTCAAGTTTATATTTTCTTTGATTGATTCAAGAATGACCATATAGTTTGTCACATCTGTACTAACATGAATTGTCCTTTTCACTTGTAGTCGCCTCTATTTATGTAGATGGTTTAGCCAATGTAGGTACGAGACTCGACAATGGGGATTTAACCTAGAGAAGAGCAGAGGAAGCAGGTTTATTCGTCCTTCCTTTTGATTTTTCTAATTTGACATATTTTGTGCCTTTTCACCAGCATTTGAAAACAAGGTTAGTCTTGATTTTCCGTAGCTGCTATTGATCTTAGTGATTCTAGCTACTGTCTTTAGAATCATTTGAGAGGTCAGAGAATCATGGCATATTCTTCTATCTTTATTGATAGAAACTGTTTGAGGAGATATAAATTTAACCTATTCAATTTGACTTCTTCTATTCTTTTGGTGGTGTTTTATGAATTTGACAGTGCCTGCACTAATTTATATAGCTTAGGGAATTAAATGATAATGTGATTGTTATGAATTTGACTATGCTGACTATAATAATTTATATATCTTACCAAATTAGATGATAATATGAGTAGTTTTGATTTAGTAAAAACAAGTTTTAAAGGACCCGAAACCTTTACATCAATAGAGATCTAGAGATAAACATGAGAGAAGAACAATAGAGAAAAGTATCCAAAAACAACATGAAATAGACCTCAAAAAACAAAAAGGAGGTCATACGAGACAGAGCTGGAAAAGACAGCAAAGGAACAACAACCGACTAGCTAAGAAGTATTTATCCTAGGTCAACAGCCTAATCCACCAAAGTGTGCATGGTTTTAGCAGCAACCTTCACCTCGTCTTTCTTACTAGTTTCCTCAATCTTTTTCGAGTGGGCCTAGGTACATTTACTTGGTCCCTGAGTATCAGCTCTCAGAGGGGAATCCTGGCCCTTATCAGCCTCATTCTTCTTCAAGAAGTTACTCACATTGTCCACCAATTGTTTAACCTATTTATCCATATTACCCATTTTGGTTTCAAGTTTGGACACCTTCCCTTGAACGTTGTTGATATCCTTATCCATGACTCTTTGTTTAGCTTCCATCACCGAAATCTTATGCACGAGATTTTTCACTTCTTCAGCATTCCATATGACCTTCAAAAGCTTATCAATGTGTTGTCCTAAAGTCCTTTCCCCTCTGGACGTTTTACTAAGTTGTTCCATTTCCTTACTCAATAGCAACATTTTATGCTTGAGGATACCCATCTCCTTTTGAATATAGCCAAGGTTGCCGAATATGCCCTTAGAAGACCCTCGCCCACCTTTGGCTTTATCACCCAAATCTGACATGGACCCTATTCACCATCATCTCAATAGTCAGATTCTCCACTCTTCTTAGTATCATACTTATCCTTCTGTCGCCGCAGGGAATTTCTTTTCCTCTCCAACCATTGAGCTAGAGGCTCATCATTAGAAGGAGGAGAGACTCGCTCATCTTGACATCCTTTACCCTTTCCTTTGCTTCCACTCCTCTTTTTGTAATGATCTCTGACAATTTCCTCCACAGAGTCACTTTCCCAGTCCTGATCAAAATCTTCCTCCTCAACATTCTTTTTCTTCTTTTTAGAGCTACCACTGGAGTCTTTTTTCGAGCTAACCAAACCCCCTTCAGCTTCATCTTACATCTTAGAGTCATAGCCCTTATCCTAAATACTCCCTTATGTATCCTAATCAGCCCCTTTCAAGGTTCTGGGTTTTGAAACTTTTTTGGATTTCAGCAAGTTCATAATCAAAACCATGAGACCCTCATAGCAAACATGCTCACTAGTCGGGTCTTTCTAGATGGCCTAGGTAGATATGGTAAGAGATTACAAAAGATAGAAAGGAAAATTTACCCTAACATCATGTCAAAAATGTTTTGCCAACATAAAAGTGGTATCCATACAATTTTGTAAATCTTCCATCCAGAGTCAAGTATTCCATAATCACAAACAGTACAAAATGCCAAGGATGAGAAATAGAGGCCGGGTTATAATACGAGTTACCTATTTTAACCAAACGATTTCTCTCTTGTTCTGTCTCCACAAAGTCATCAATCGCCTTATCCGAGAGTTTCCTCTCCCTATAAAAATTTATCCCATCCATATCCAGCCCTGTAGCCTCCACAATTACCTCTTTTGTGGCATCCATTCGCTGGTTCCCGACCAACACCGAACCGTCCTTCCATGATTTAACAAACTGGTGTATAATTGTAGGGTTACTTGCTCTGAGTCTCTCCATATAACCAATGAAATTGCCACGCCTAAGAATGTCCCACACCTCTGGCTTATTCTTTCACTCTGCGCAGCTAGGTGATTCCACCCGTTTCCTCTTTCCCCCCATAATCTCTATGTCTAATTCACTGGTTTGCTTGCTCTGAAAACCCCAGATCACTCTACGAACACCACTATTGAAACAAGGAGAGGAAGAAACAACCCAGAATCTGTGCGAACTACCCACATTCCTAAAAATTATAACTCACCTCACTCCAAAGGAGTTAATCTCATAATTCACTGATAGCATCATAATTAAAGGATTTTTGCTAAGATCTCTATTTATCATGCTTAACATGATCACGCCCATCTGAAGGTAATGTATCATATGACTCCCATATGATTTTATGATCTTTACAACATGCCACCTTTGAAGCCCAATCGGCTAAACCATTGGCTTCCCTATAGTTATGGGATATTATGCAATTTTGGAATGAATTAATAATGTTAAAAGCCTTAGATATAACATTGCTAATAGTCCATGAAGGTGGATTGATTTTATTTAAACAATTAATGATGTTGAGGGAATCACCTTCAATCCATATATTCTTCAAATTCAAACCTTTGGCGTAAATAAGATCGTGAAGAGTAATAGAGGCTTTAGCAACATGATTAGTTTGGCTACCTAATGGTATAGCCATACCACCAAAAAAGTAACCATTAGAATTTCTAATTAGAACTCCACATCCAGCAGTGCTTGGGTTCCCTTTCAAGGCCCCATCAAAGTTAATCTTAAACCAATTTACCAAAGGACAATCCCATCTTGCATTATCCCTTGGGTTAGGATCCTTTGTATTCATATTCAAACTTCTTATATTCCAATTATTAAGCACCCCAACTTCCCACTCATTACAAGGTTGTTGTCCAGTACCACAAATTTTAATATTTTCAATCAAAAGGACCTTGACTTTATGGAAAATCTAAGCAGGATTGGAATCTACCCCTCTAAAGATCCTGTCATTACGTTCCTTCCATATGCCCCAGCATAGATAAGGAAGAATAAAATTCGACAATTTGATAATGAAATAATTCTTGGAAGGAGCCTTCCAACTAGAAAAGAACAGTTGGATGGTAGCATGGGAAACCCAATCCACATTCATTAAACTCCAAATTTTATCCCAAACCTTCTTTGTAAGGGGACAATGTAGCATAAATATGATCCATCGATTCCTCGTCATTCTTGCAAAGAACACATTGATTAACAATGATGAAACCTCTCTTCTTAAGATTGTCAAGAGTTAATATTTTATTTTGCAAAAGAATCCAAAAGAAGATATTAACTTTGGGAGTCATACCTTTCATGCAAACCTTAGCCCAATAAGGTTCATCATGATCCTCAAAAGAATTAGCGAAGGCTGAAGCAATAGAGTACATACCACTGGGATTGGTTTTCCAAATTAGTGCATCATCTTCATGGTTTAGATAACAAGCATTCAAGCATTTAACAAGCTCCGCCAAATTAAGATCCACCCTAAGAAGATTCACCCACAAATCATCCTTCCAATAATCACTGACCAAAGTACCAAACTGATTCTTTCATTGCTCCATATACCCATTTCACCTTGGGTCATCACACAGGGGGTAATCCAAGATCCATATATCTTCCCAAAAAAGGACTCTCGTTCCATTTCCCACCCTCCATTTTACCCCTCTCCTTAAGATATGTTTAAATTTCTGAACATTCTTCTAGATTAGAGAGCCCCCTTGATCAGCATCAGAATAAAGGAAATGTTGAAAATCAAAGTGATCCCTATTATATTTATCAGCCCAGATATTCCTCCATTCTCCCTCTTCCTTGTGCCATCTCCAAAATAGTTTACCCAGTAAAAGTTCATTCATAGTAGAAATCCTTCACAGACCAAGCCCACCCTTCCCAGTGGGAATACATACATTCTCCCAAGCAATAAGAGGAAGTCTCTTTTTAGTCTCCATACCAGTCCACAAGAAAGTCTTTTGTATTTTCTCAATAGCAAGTGTAAACTTTCTCAAAATTTTAAAAACACTCAAAGCATAAAGTGGGACACTTTAAAGGATAGATTTCAAAAGAATAACCTTCCCAGCCTGACTGAGGAGAGATCCCTTCCAACCAGCAAGTTTCAAGTGTATTTTATCAATCAAAGAATTCCAAAAGCTGTCAGGAGGGGTTAAACCCAATGGTAACTATTGTCACAAAGGTTTGCACCCTTGTCCAAAGTTTTTACCTAAGGACAACCTTGTGAAACATGGAAACAACCTCCAAGATGTGGGATTTGAACTGTGAGGTTGTCTCCAGAGAAGGTCGGCTTCCTTTACTATCAGGGTGCACCTAACTACTCTTGGAGAGGAAAAGGGAGAAGGAATGCATGAAAGCAAATGTACCTACTCTAACCTAAGGGGGTGATGCACCAAAATAGAGTGTTCAAACCAATCTCTGCCCATACATGCACTATTGAACCATCATGACACCAAGAGATATACATATTTAGACTTGCTTTAATCTAACAATCACATGCAGATCAGAAAACCCAAATGAATGACACAAGAAAAGAGAGGATTCACTTATATACCATTCATAGGCCAAAAGAGATATAGTCATGCAAAATTACAGATCTCTACAATACACCAATGAGAGGCAAATAGTTCTTGCACTTTACATCAATGGCTGAAGGAGATAAGGTAGAATGTCATATAGTTCAGAGACAAAGGGAATTTACAGTGAAATTGTAGAGCAATATCAAAGAAGTCAGAGAAGAGTCGACCAGTACAAAATCTATAAAAATTGCTTTTATAGCTCAGGCATAATTGAGATATTTTCTGACTGAAGTTACTCCACAACCACTATCATTATGTCTCGATAAGGATCTGGAGAAAGTTTGATATGGGGATAGATTCAGATACAATGAAACCTCATATTTAGTTGAAACAGAGCTCTAACAGAAATGATGCCATTAAACCATTTTGACCAAGTAGATGGATGAACTGAGGTGGTGGAGTGTTCTCTCGCTGTTTACTAGACTCAACATTCATTCGAGAGTGGTTGGCATTGATCATGAGGATCAAATCGCACAACAAAACTTGATCTCCTTCATCTCTGGCTCGTGAATCAACAAAGTTAGCAAGTCAACTGAACTCTGCCACCAGGATGAGCCACATGGGCCAATAGTCTTTCAATTTTCTACCACCTCGTAAAGTCTTTTCGAGTTTGACCACATCTTCATAACTAACTGCGCCACCACCTCAAGACCCTGACCCTGGCGATCACATAACTTCCAGCCTCTAACTGTTAATGCCTTAGCTGGGCCTGCTGGGACATGTGTTCTTCAGGTGCTTCCCTGCAATGTTTAATTTCCTCGCATCTTCATATTGCGAGAAAGCGTTGATCATTGATCTCTATGAGATTAACAATCGTGAAAGATCCTTCATATACTGTGCTTGCTTTTTTGAAATTTTGGGCCCACAAACACTCAGCATGACCTGGCACCACCTTGGCATCCAATTGCGGTGTAAGGAATAGACCTGACCCCACAAGGACACATGGCAACGAGGTGCATGCCCGCATTACTTAACATCCTTGCAGCTTCTTATTGCGAGTATGCACTAGCCATTGATACGTTTAAATTTGACGGTGGAAGGTACAACTAAGAAGATGTGACATCACTGCAACTTTAGCTTTTATTCCTTTGGGCCCACGAGTACACGTGGCGACCTAATGCTTGCCTGCATTGTCAGGAAGTCTGACAAAACATAGAATGCGAGAAAGTGGGTGCCAACCAAAATGCCAACTGGACTGAGACCTCTTCCCTCTGTGGCCCACAAAAGAAGACGGACCCACCTACCACGCATCGTGAAGGGGCTTCCCCACAATTTTTAATGGTCGTTTGTTTTGAAAATGCGAGAAAGTGCCCACCGTAGACCGCCAAAGATCTGATGGTGCAGAAAGTTGAGGATCAATGGAAACAAAATAAAAGAAATACCATAAGTTTTAATCATTTTATTTTTGATATTTCCATGCCATTTAAATAATATTTAAATATGGAAGAAGACTTTTGGGTGGGCTCAAATGTTCAAATTCAAATTTTGGCGGGGGTAAAATTAGGTAACAGTAATCCCAAATAGGTTCCTGGCAAAGAGCCACTCTCACAACCAATAATCCTTTTAATCTTTAATTATCTTGCCTCACTAACATTGATAAAGTAAATCACACTTTTACTCCAATTAATGGTTTGACCAGTGGCTTCACCATAATTAGTCAACACCTTCTTAATGATCCTAGCATTTCTCACCAAAGCCTCCCCCATGACAATAGAGTCATCCACAAATTTTTGGTGTGAGCACATGAGAGCAGAGGAAGAAGGATTGAGACCCACAAAATCTCCTTTCAACACCATATTATTCGCAAATCTTCCCAGGCATTTAGCCAAGATAATAAAAAGAATAGGAGAAATCGGGTCTCCTTGTCTTAGGCCCCTTGAAGCCTTAAAGAATGAGGTAGGGGAATCATTAACAAGCACTGAGAAAGAAGCTGAAGAAATTAACATAAATATAAGATCCCTAAATCTTTTATTAAAGCCAAACGCTTCCAACCCCGTGAGAAGGAAGTTCCAATCCACTCTATCATAGGCTTTAGAAAGACCAAGCTTGAGAAGAAACCCTTCCTTCTTAGACACCGCAAGAGAATGAATATTTTCATGAACAAGTATGATGGAGTCCAAGATCTGTCTACCTGGAACAAAACCATTTTGCTACCTAGAAATGATAGCTGGAAGAAGAGAAAGAATTCTAAGAATAAGAACTTTAGAAATGATCTTATAAAAAGAATTACACAAATTGATAGGCCTAAACTGATCCATGCTATCAGCGCCTGACTTCTTAGGAATAAGGGCAATAAAGATCCCATTTAATTCTCTAAGAAGGTTTCTAGTACCAAAAAATTCCTTCACACCATTACAAACATCAGCCCCAATGATATTCCAATATTTATGAAAGAATAGAAGAGGAAACCCATCAAGACCAGGGGCTCTATCACCCTTGAAAGAGAAAACAACCTTAGAAATATCATCCACAGAAGGAATGGAGGTATGGGATAAATTCTGGGCCTCAAAGATGTAAGAAGGAATGCTCTCCAAGAACATTTGTTGCTTGTCTAAATTCAAAACTGGGTCACATTGCAGCAAGCTACCAAAGAACTCCACAACCTCCCTTTTAAAAATCTCTTCATTATCAGTCAAACCTTCCTCCGTGTTGAGTTTGGAAATTCTGTTAGCCACCCTATGTTTCATGGTAGTCAGATGAAAGAACTTGGTGTTCTTGTCTTCTTCCTTCAAAAAGACCTTCCGGGAGCGTTGTCTCCAAAACATTTCCTCCTTAGTGATAAGATCGTGAAGTTCAACCAGTTTGTTACTCTCCTCTTCCCTAGAGACCATCTCATAACCATCAGCCTAAATCATGTCTTGAATGTCTTTAAGCTCCTCCACCATCTTTTTTTTTTGTTCTCAAAAATGTTACCAAAGGTATTTTTATTCCAAATTTTTATATTCTTCTTGACATTTTTTAGTTTAGCAGCCACTCTAAACATAGTTGTACCCTCAACTCAGATGTCCCACCACTCCTTTATGAGGCTTTCCAAATTTGGATGAAGAGTCCACTATGATAATATGAGTAGTTACCATAATCATTTTAAAAATTAAATTTGGAGCTACTTTTTGTGCAATAATATTTGTTCTTGCATTATAGAGTAGATTTTAAATTCAAGTACTAGAATAGTCTCATTTCTTTGATTACCCCACAAATCAAAAACAATATCCCAATACATTACCAACACAATTGTGCCAAATCTAGTGAGGGACTATAAGAGTGCTTTAATTGGCTTTCAAAGAAATTAAAAACATGAAACTGCTACATTTTGCATGACAGTTTCGTATAAATAGTTTTTTTAAAATTTTAGATCTTATTATTTGTTTCAATTCTACAAGTTTGAAAATGACAATGGTCTGGGCTTCATGAATTTTGTATTACAACAATGTCTTCTATCTTTATTGATAGAGACAAATTGAGGAGCAAAACATATAACCCATTTAGTCAGATGACTTTGTATGGATTTAATTGTGGTCCCTACACTAATTTTTATGACTTGCAAACTTAATTGACAATGTGTATAGTTATTTATCTACATATACATATGTCAAAGATTTGAATGTTGATGAAAAAACTATTAACACAATCTTCCAAAAATATTTAAAATAATCACTAATGTACAATTGTAATTAAATAATTTATTTCTCAAAATTTGATACAAATTGATTATAATGATAATAATTTGCAGATCTCGATCCCCACGATTCCACGGTTTTACTTGTTCTCAATGTATCTTGGACATTTAGTATTTCAATGTGGTATACAATGTTCTTACTGCTATGGCATTTGGAGACATAAAATCTTGAAAACATTTTTGTGTTTGTGTTGATTATAGTTTGTTAATAACATTGCAAACTATGAGTTATTCTAGAAGTCTTCTTTGATTTGCTAGTGTTTTCTTCAAAACCTTTTGAGGAATACTTTTATAGGTAATTCTTAGTCCTTGCCTTAGGGAACTAATGTTCCCAGATTCCCATGTTCAATCAATTTTTAAGAATCTAAAAATCTAAAGTTTGAAGTTCTTTTATTTAAAAAATGATATCTTATCATAAATTTCAAATTTTTCATTGGCTGATTCCAATTTAGCTGGGGTTTTATTAATTTTTATATTAAAAAAAATCAAAAATTTATGTAGTGATTTCCAATCATTTCTCTTATCCATGCAAACTTCTGGAAGCTTCAGCCAAACTTCTGATATGAAAGTATTCTAGATAGTGGCATGGAGTTAGCTACTAATTATGGTCACTTACAGGTGGACAGAAGTTGTTGGAACTGATCATGCAATCTCTGTGAAAGTTGTTAGAATACAATACAACCACCAATGTGCTCCCTATCTTCTATGAATTGCACTACTAATCTTCAATCACATATTTCTTCCCAAATTCATCCTTTTAATCACATAGAATAACATGTGCTTAGTTGAGAGAGTCAAGGTCTGCAATATGGTTGAAGTCTTGGCTATTTTGACTTTTTGGCAACAAAATTGATCTAGAACTATCAATCTCATCCCCAAATTATTGATGCCAGACCTCCAAATGTAATATGCATTCAGACTGGCCTCTGAGATGTTGTCCCCTTGTCTCAATTTACCTATTATTTAAATTGAGTTGTTAGTTATAGGCAATAATTTTAATGGGCATAGACTGTTGCATGATTCTTAATAAGAAAATACCTTCACTTGAAATGAGTTCAGACCTCTATTTAGGGAGTTGGGGGCTATGTCCCATTCTCAGAATCCCAGAGGTTTCATTCTCGGGCTCTCAAATCCTCCTGCCAAAATATCGTTCTATAGAAATCGAAGCTTCTTAATTTGTTTCTAACAATCTGAAATGAATCACATGAAGTCGCTTTCAATTTGCCACCCAAAATCTAGATTCCTCCTATTCCGCCCTAAAGCATGATTAAAGTTGGATTCTAGGTGCAGGTTGCTACCAAAACACTAAACTCACCTGATATCATGGCAAAAAATAATTTTCACTTTATAAATTAGCAAACCCTCAAGCTAGAAACAGAGAGAGCCATGCAAATGCCTACACTTCTAGTACCAACAAATATCTTATCAACATCTACTTGTCATTAGTAGTTATAACCATGGATAGGAAATTTGAAATTACAGAGATGAAATAACAACTGTTTGATAAAATCTTCCAAAGATAGAAAGCTTTGAAAAATGAGCAAACATTTAAAATTTACAAGAGTTGTCTGAAAGTATTAAATATTTTACATTATCCATGGCTAAGTTATTTTATCGAACTTTTTTTAACATACGTGAATCTTTTCTCTTTCAGGCTAAAACAAAAATCCTGGTGACATTTTAGAAAAACTCCAAAATTGCTTGCCAATCCACCACACCACTCCTTAAAGATTATATTGTAAATTGTAAGGAAACTCAGGTGCGGAAACAACTTCCTACACTAATCTCATAAGGAAAGTATGATGCAAATCCTATTAAAATCTTCTACACTTACATATTCAATATCATGTAAACAACAATATTGTAGCCAACCATGCATATAGAAAATAGAGAAAGAAACACATAACACAAAGATTTGTCGGTGGGGAAAAACCTTTCGGTAAAACAACCCCACCCCTTCAAAACCTGCACAATGTATTATCTTCAACACAAGGTTACAATACACTTGCAATGCAAGTTCAACATCAACAACAGAAGACTCCAGTAGCTACTCGCAGTACCAACAATACACCTTTTTCACATCACATCTCTTCGCAACCCTAAAAATGCTTATAACATGCGCTTCACTTTAGGGCTACTCCCAAAGGTAAACCGTATTAGGGTTTTACCATTCTCCGAGAAAATAGGAACCCCAAAAAAGTTTTGCCCCACTATTGGGGTAGAGTGTACAGTACTCAAATATCTTAGTTTCCACATGTCTTCACTTGTCATTGAATCTTCCTAACATAGCTCTTACGTGTCATAGGAATCCGTCATAACCGTTTTAGTCATCATCTCCTTATACACAATTCAAGATGTCAACACATCAACATTATTTGCAAGAAATACATTTTACAAAACAAATAATAAGAATACGAATTATACAAGGTTGAGACACCTTATTCCTAACATAAATCAATTAGGGTTCGATGCCTAATGTAGGTATGTAAATTATACAAATTCCAATAATTAACGAAAAATCACTATGCTTAAATAGACAGATCTCAAGCACCCATTTGATAAAGAATTTATTCAGGTTTTGAGAAATGTCAAACGAAGATGGTCCAAAATTCAAACATTCACTCGCCTTACTGTTATAATTTCTTGCAAAAATCCTTAGGATGTGTTCAATTACTTTTTCACGTCAGCTGATCAATATTTACACTAAAAATATTCAATTTTTAAATACTTGTATAATCAATATCTAAAAATGATTTTTTTCATCTTTCAAATTCAATATTACTTAATTTTTTAGTTTATATTTTCATTTTTTATTTTTTTACAAATAAAAATAAATTTCTAAATTTTATGAATTTTTTATTAATAAAAGTATATAAGGGTCCCAGATTTATTAAGAGGTTCTATATTTGAAGTTCAAATATTAATTTGTCATATGATTTATAATATAAGATATAATTGATATAAATATGTTAAAATGATCTAGGATATGACATATGTTAGATGTAATTGATTTTCTTTATCACTTAATATTGCTCTGTATATAAACATTTATCATTGTTGCCTTTATGTTGCACTTTTACCATTAGCATTATATAATTGGTTTTGCCTCTCACATAATACATGTTAGCTAACACATGTTACTAAATTAAAATTTTGGCAAATTCAATGTTATGCTGAATTTATATGCAAAGCTTACAGCTAAATCATTAAAGACATTCATCAAATACATTGAATCTATTGCTCATTCAGCAACAACCTACAAATTAACTAGCTAAACAACATCTCGATTCTTTATTACCTTATACTATTCACTTACTTTGTGTTCTTCATTTTAGACAATCTAACTATACTTTAACATTTCATGACTGACATCGCAAAAATCCTATTTCATACTCCCCACAAAAGGCAAGGACTCGAGCTCGAATAAAGCTCTTGTTTTTTAAATAAATTGTTTATGCTATAAGTGGAAGTTTATTTATTTATATATTATTTTGAAAGTATGTAATTAATTATAGTATAATGAGATTCATTTATTGCTCACTATCTTATATAAGTTATATAAGGCAAGGAACTAATGTTCATGTTTGCCCCCTATGCTCAATTGGTATTAATTTATGTTAAAAAAATAAATGACGTATTCTAAACTTTGTAAGGTTTGATTTAAAAAAATAATTATCACATATTAATTCTAATTTTCTCATTGGTCTGGTGGCAATTTTCTGAGGTTTATTCTCATTTTTCATAAGCAGAAAATCTAAAAATTAAAAGGTGATGCTTTGATGAAGTTTATACAGTGTCTTTCTCTGCCACCAACCTAAGGCAATTCTAGTATTTCCCTTAGCGAGACAAAGCAAGCACCACAATAAGACAAAGACCTAGTAAAGGATCGAGGTGCATATTCTGGTGTAGCCCCAAGCAGAATTATTATGGATTGAGAGGTGGTCATTACCAAGTAAGCTACAAAGCTCATCGCATTCCCACACCATTCATCAATTCCCTTGATCTTTGATTATTATTGCAGTATAATATAACATTGAAGCTAGGTCATTTAATTCTAGACTTTATGGCAAATTTAAATTTCAAATAAATATAATTTTTACAAAACCTAAGCTCCCTTGAATGGATTGTCAACCTTGGCAAAGTCAAATAAATTCTAAAAAATTACATAGTAGATGCATGGTGATGAAACAATGGGCCATGAAGGGAAACGAACAGGATCGTCACTATCACCAATGAACTAAAATGTAGAGTGGGTGTAACATTAAAGCTTCACGATAGCCAAGGACAGGTGTGCTTGATGCAAGAGATTATTCCATACGTCACATTTGTAATGTGTGTTGCTAATCATTCTACTGTTACCACACTCAATCATCATCATCGATTTATGTAATGTCCCCACTATTAGGGTTAGTTTAGGGAAAGTAACACCTGCAAAATAATGGTTAGAATCACAACAATAAAAAAACTAACTATATTATTATACCCACTAATTTAACCCCAATATTAAGGACGTCTCCAGATCGACCTTCCTAGCTCATAGCTACCTCATCGTCTTCTCGAGAGTGCACCCGTTAAGATTCTTCTTGGACGAGCACCCTCTATCTAAGGCCAATCACATATGCATATGTTAACATAATCATCTTGGAATATTTTAGCACATTGATTCTTGACCATGGTGGACAATGGAGATCTTAATATCTCACATGCTCCTTGCTTCGAGTCTCATTAATCTCGATGGTGTTAACCACATGAGCTAACACAATATTATCCACAAGTATGATTCATTAATATAAATAAATTCATAAAGATAATTAAACAAATATAATTCATAAATTTACCTTTCTTACCTTCTTCTTTTCAAAGAGTCATAACCTTTCATAATACAAATCCTTTGAAAAGTCACAACACTTCATAGTTATAATCCTTTCGAAAAGTTACAACACTTCATAACTAAAATCCTTTGGAAAAATCTCAATACTTTATAATCACAATATTTTTGAAGAGTTGCAACTATTCATAATTATGACCATTTCAAAGGTTCACATCCTTTCAATATCATTGATACATTTTCAAAAAGTCACTTCCTTATTTTCCTCATATTACATTCCTCTTCCATTTTTCCTTGTTGAACTCTTATCTTCTCCTCTTCTTTTTTCCTTGTCTCTAAAATAAACTCTCCTCCCCTTTATGTCTTAATTTTAAGGAGTCATGTCTATTTGTTAAATATCTCTTGACTTTTCATTATATTTAGTTAATTTATATTATTCTATGTTGTATTATTTAGTTACTTACTTATTTGTGTTTATTATTATTTGTTATTAAATTCTATTTAGAAAGTTGACATATTTTCTACAATATTGTCTCTTGTATTTAATTTTATTTCTTTATTTACTCATTGAAATATTATTGTTTTTTAACTATTAAAAATATCATACTAAATATTATTTCATTGATAATATAAATTAAATAATTATTATTTCCCATTTTTATATTGTAGTATTAGTTTTAATATAACTTTATTATCATTATTTATTTAATAACATTGTATTATCTAATTATTATTAAATTTTTATCTTAAAGTGGGGATATGACAATTTTCTACTTAAACGAGGTACCATAGTCATTTATTTGTCTCTGTGAAATATACCTCATATACATGGCTTGCCAGATTCAAAATTATTTTGTTGCTTTGGTGAAGTATTTCAGTTTATTTCAGTTTCCAATGTTGATATTTAGCTCCTTCTATAATTAACATTTTCTCCTTCTACAAGCTAATTTCAAAGTGTTAGTAGTTAATGGCTTATACTTTATGGATTTCTCATCCAGGATTTTGAGCACAATCCCAAATGAGATTGAAATCCTAAACATTGACTTTCTACCATTCAAAATAGCTCAAAAAATCCCAACTCTATCAATTGCACCCAATAACAAGTGTGTTTTTTGTCTTGAATAATATGACCCCATTAACAATTATCAAATCTTAGGACACAAAATATATGAAGACACAAATATTTAGTGCTTTTACATTCTTACCAATAGATTTCTTTTTCCAAAAGTAACTGCATGCAGATTGTTAATTGACCAAAGATCTTTCATAAATTTCCATATAACCTTATGCACTTGAAAATAGGAGCTTTGAATGATTTTCTCAGATTTATTTAATCTATCTAAAAATGAGTATACATACTTTATTTATTTGTTCAATCTATTATTTTTAATTTATTTGTTTTTTTTTACTTTTTTTTTTTTCTGATTTCTTTGAAGACATCTTTTTAAAATAAAAATATAAAATATATCTAGTAGGATTTTTTAATTTTAATTTTTTTTAAAATCATCAGTAAATGACCGAAGCCTTGGTTATAATAAAAATAATAAAAGAATAACATAGTAAACTTCGTTCAAGTGGGCATTGCTAGGAAAGAATGGAGAAGAAAACCTCCAGTCTTGCCTAGGACCGAAGTCCTATATATTACATAATTAAAAGGGCATACCCCAGTTGCCAATATTCAAAGTTTATTAATTACAAAAAGAGTCAAGTCCTTTTTTCCAGTTTTGTACACTCCCTAAATCAATTTTTTACCAGTTCTTGTCCAAGGAGCACCCGACTAATTCAACCAACTCTTTGTATGCTTCCAAAATACCTCTTATTTAGATTTGCATAGAGTAATAATGCCTTTGAACATGTTGGTCAATAATATAACTTAAAAGGAACATTACTACTATTAGTTCAAGAAACCTTTGATTAAAGGGTCCATGGATTCTAGGCTAGTTAAACCTAAAATTCTATACTTAGTGAAAACTAAATTTAAACCAAATTCTAGGATGATTTCTCTCAATTCTACCCCATGATCATTAGCAATACATACTTGACCCTAACATTCTTTAATCTATATAAAATAGTCTAATTCCTACTTAGTCATATATATACCTTGAAGTCCTAATTTATCTTATATTAACTTAAGTTTTGTCAATTAGTAATTCTTTGCATAAATTAAATCCTTGACCTTACTAGTTACTTTATTGTCCTCATTAGATATCATATATTGATTTTGTTCTTATTCTATACATTATTTTGTTTCCCCAAACCAAAACTGTTAGGTATTCCATATCTGCTCAATTTGTATCCTATTTATTTTGTAACATGATATACTAAAAACACTTTCTCTGTTGCAACTAATTAGAAAGAATAGGGCATGACTTAAATTGGCAAAAAAATGAAATCTTTCATTCTTAACAGGTAGCATTGATCAAAGAAGATAAAATGCAACAAATAATCACAACAAATTGATATAGGTGTAATACTTGTTTATATTTATGTAAAAAAGGTTTACATACATACATCTTTGGATAAAGAAGCGGCCGAACTAATACAAACAACCATACTTACCAACCACCTTCTATAGTAGGGACTAGAGTACACTACATATCATCCTAACTATATTGTCCTATCATTAACCTTCAAAAAATTACATAGCTTATAGCCAGGATTTACTATATACTTTCCTAATCCAAAATAAGAAACTTAGTAATATGCATGATAATAGCTCAAGACATAAATGATCAAAAAAACTACATACAAATCCTACAAGACAAAAAGGAGGGAGCAACGACCAGAAAGGACAAAATTGACTCGAAAGGTCGAGAGCAGAGTAGAGGAGACAAAATAGAGGACACCCCCAACCATACTGGAATACATACATAAGGCACCTAACAAAACCAGTGAGAGGAAATCCTCCAAATCCAACACCTATTTCCAAAAAACCATGATAACCTCTGTGATGTCCTTGGGATTCTCTATCTGGAAGTTTGGCGAGAATTCAAAGGCACTTTTTCCCTACTTGATTTCTCCATATCAGGGGTGCAGATTCCAGTGCCTCTAGATTATCAAGCTTCAGACCTAATGTTCATATATGACTTAAAGATACCAAGATAATTTCTAAGCCAATCTTTGTTGCAGTCTTCAATGATCCCTCTACACCGGAGAAGGAACTAGATGCTGGCCTCTATTGTCAACCATTACTTATAAAGAGTCATATTCTCTTAGATGACTAGAGAAGGGTGCCTAATAACCATGACTAAATCAAAACTACCAGAGGGGTGTGCCATATACATTTCTGGAAGGGGAATCCCAATTTTCTTATCAATGCTCATTATAGCTTCTTCCAAACCCACATGCCAAACTGGGTCAAAGACATTAGAACAAAGTCTGATCATTGCCCACTTCTCAACCTTGGCTCTAGCAAAACAACCTATGAAAACCCCTATAATATCACTATTGGTTCATTAGGAGAAATCATAGTTGAAAGTACCTTCTCCAATGGCATGACTCACTGCAATCCTAGTCATATCGTCAACTGGTTTTGATAGTTGGTTCCATCTCTTAGGTTTCACATTTCCTCAGAATGCCATGGTCTGAATCTCCAAAGCATGGAATAAACTAATTTTATTATCCATCTTAGGGTTTAAACTGGCTCATATTGACAATGATGGAGAAATTACTAAGTTTAAATAGGGTATAAATAAAGCAAGCGAAGGATTTAGAGAAACCTAGATGGATGACGTCAACCACTGATGCCATCCATATGATGTCAAAACATAATGATGCAAAAGGACCTACAATCATTTCAAGATAGGGAGAACTGGGAGAAATAAAGGGTGAGCTATTAAAGGGTGGCAATAACAACATAACCAGGAAATGGTTAGTGCCTTCTATATATTCAGCTAGAATCTGTCTAGGTGCTCATATAACGATTCATGAGTCCTATCACCTATGTGAAGACGACGAGAAATTGTGACAAAAGGGGTACCTTCTATAATCTAAAATTAATCTATGCTTTTAAGTCTATCGATTTATAAGAAACCTAACTGTTAATTCTCCAACTTCCCCCCTTGTATACTATATAGACTAAGATAACATATTTATACAAAAGATATATATATATATATATATATATATATATATATATATATATATATATATGAGTTTTAGGAATCACTAACTTGGACTAAGGGACTAAGAATAGATAAGGAGAATTTATTAAATTGAATTTAATTAACCAGAATAGCTCTACTTGGCTAATTTAGCTGGAGTATCCAGAAATATTTGGAACTGCTTTTGATTCCCAATTAGATTGCTTAAGATTATGGACTAAGATCTATATTTATGTACTCGAAGTTTCTATATAAAACTATTAAACATTAAAGATTAAAAAATCTTCGTCATTAGGTCCCTTATTAGCCAACTGGTTTTCCTTTTTGTTGCCTAATCACCACGGCTAAATCAAAACTACTAGAGGGGTGTGCCATATACATTTCTAGAAGGGGAATCCTAATTTTCTCATCAATTCTCATTATAGCTTCTTCCAAACCCACACGTCAAACTGGGTCAAAGACATTAAAGAAAAGTCTGATCATTGCCCACTTCTCAACCTTAGCTCTAGCCAAACAAGCTATGAAAACCCCTATAATATCACTATTGGTCCACTAGGAGAAATCATAGTTGAAAGTACCTTCTCCAATGGCATGACTCACCGCAATCCTAGTCATATCGTCAACTAGTTTCGATAATTGGTTTCATCTCTCAGGTTTCACATTTCCTTAGAATGCCATGGTCTGAATCTCCAAAGCATGGAATAAACTAATGTTATTATCCATCTTAGGGTTTTAATTGGCTCAAACTGACAATGATGGAGAAATAACTAAGTTTAAATAGGGTATACACAAAGCAAGTGAAGGATCTAGAGAAACCTAGATGGATGACGTCAACCACTGATGCCATCCATATGATGTCAAAATGCAATGATGCAAAAGGACCTACAATCATTGCAAGATAGGGACACCTAGGAGAAATAAAGGGTGAGCTATTAAAGGGTGGTAATAACAACATAACTAGGAAATGGTTAGTGCCTTCTATATATTCGGCTAGAATTTGTCTAGGTGCTCATATAATGATTCATGAGTCCTATCACCTATGTGAAGATGATGGGAAATTGTGACAAAAGGGGTACCTTCTATAATCTAAAATTAATCTATACTTTTAAGTCTATCTATTTATAAAAAACCTAACTACTAATTCTCCAACTTCTCCTCTTGTATACTACACACACACACACACACACACACACACACACACACACACACACACACACACACACACACACACACACACACACACACACACACACACACACACACACACATATGAGTTTTAGGATCACTAACCTGGACTAAGGGACTAAGACTAGATAATGCGAATTTATTAAATTGAATCCAATTAATCAGAATAGCTCTACTTGGCTAATTTAGCTAGAGTATCCAAAAATATTTGGAACTGCTTTTGATTCTCAATTAGATTGCTTAAGATTATAGACTAAGATCTATATTTATGTACTCAAAGTTTCTACATAAAACTATTAAACATTAAAGATTAAAAAGTCTTCGTCATCAGCTCCCTTATTAGCCAACTGATCTGCCTTTTTGTTGCCTAATCACCACGGCTAAATCAAAACTACCATAGGTGTATGCCATATACATTTCTGGAAGGGGAATCCTAATTTTATCATCAATGCTCATTATAGCATCTTCTAAACCCACACACCAAACTGGGTCAAAGACATTAGAGCAAAGTTTGATCATTGCTAACTTCTCAACCTTGGCTCTAGCAAAGTAACCTATGAAAACCCCTATAATATCACTATTGGTCCACTAGGAGAAATCGTAGTTGAAAGTACCTTCTACAATGGCAAGACTCATCGCAATCCTAGTCATATCGTCAACTGGTTTCAATAGTTAGTTCCATCTCTCAAGTTTCACATTTCCTCAGAATGCCATGGTCTGAATCTCCAAAGCATGGAATAAACTAATGTTATTATCCACCTTAGGGTTTAAACTGGCTCAAATTGACAATGATGGAGAAATTACTATGTTTAAATAGGGTATAAACAAAGGAAGTGAAGGATCTAGAGAAACCTAGATGGATGACGTCAACCACTGATGCCATCCATATGATGTTGAAATGAAATGATGCAAAAGGACCTACAATCATTGCAAGATAGGGAGAACTGGGAGAAATAAAGGGTGAGCTATTAAAGGGTGGAAATAACAACATAATTGTGAAATGGTTAGTGCCTTCTATAGATTCGGCTAGAATCCATCTAGGTGCTCATATAACGATTCATGAGTCTTATCACCTATGCAAAGACGATGGAAAATTGTGACAAAAGGGGTACCTTCTATAATTTGAAATTAATCTATGCTTTTAAGTCTATCTATTTATAAGAAACCTAACTGCTAATTCTCCAACTTCCCCCTTGTATACTATATAGACTGAGATAACATATTATATATATAGTCTCCTTATCTAGTCTTAGTCTTGGTCCCTTAGTCCAGGATAGCAATTCCTAAAACTCATATATATATATATATATGTATGTATATACATATATATATATATATATATGTATATATATATATATATACATATGTATACATACATACATATATATATATATGTATATGTATACATATATGTATACATATACATATATGTATATATATGTGTACATATATGTATATGTATACATACATATATATATGTGTGTGTGTGTACATATATGTATATGTATACATACATATATATGTGTGTGTGTGTGTGTGTGTGTGTACATATATATGTATGTATACATATACATATCTATATATATGTACATATATAGATATATATATGTACATATATGTATATATATGTGTACATATATATATACATATACACACACACACACATATATATATATATATATATATATATATATATATATATATGTGTGTGTGTGTGTGTGTGTGTATATGTATATATATATGTACACATATATATACATATATGTACATATATATATCTATATATGTATGTATACATATACATATATATATATACACATACATATATATATATATACATATATATATATGTATGTATGTATGTACATACATATATATATATATATATATATGTATGTACATACATACATACATATATATATATATATATGTATGTATATATATATATATATATATACATTTATATATATATACATATATATATATATATACATATATGTACACATATGTGTACACATGTGTATACACACACACATATATATATACATATGTATATATATATATATATATATATATATATATATATATATATATATATGTATACATATATATTGATGTAGGAGCAATTTGGTTTTGTTCGGTGGTTACTTTGGAGTTCATGGGAGGAGGCTCGATAGTTGCTTTGGTGGAGCTCGGCATGGTCCTTGGTTGCTCGGCATGGTCTATGGTTGCTCAGCATGGTCTTGGGACTCAGCATCATCCTTGGTTTCTCGGCATGATTTATGGTTGTTCGGCATGGTCTTGGGACTCGGTATGGTCTTTGGTCACTTGGCATGGTCTTTGGTTACTCGGCATGGTTTGAGAGGAGCTCGGCTTTGCTTAGGAATTTGGTTCTTGTTGTAGGACATGTATCTAATTTTCTATAACGAGTTAGAGAATGAAAATTTCAGAGATGAAAGAGGAACTAGATTTCTAACTATGGTTCAAAGATCGAGTTTTAATTCATTTGGAGCTAGGAGATATCGCTATTTTACCAAGACATCAATTTTGAGAATTTAATTTTTGTAGGAGGCTGACTTTGGCATTTAATTTATGTATTTGTATTTAATTTGTGTTCTGGGCTGACCTATGGCTTAGATTGGTATAAGTAGGAGTTGTGGGAAAGTCTTTAGGCATTATTCATCCATCGTGGAGAAGTGGAGGAGCTTGGAAGAGCGAATTTTGAGAAGGACTAGTAGTTGCGGCTTGGAAAACAAGGAGATTGCTTGGTGGGCTTGCGAGCACAAGTTGAGATCTTCCTTGGAGGTTTCTACCAGAGCATGGATCTGGACTAGCTAGGATTTGGGTTTGGATCTTGAGGGATCTTACAGAACTATTACTTGCTTTGTATTTGGCTGTAAGCAAGGAAGGCCTTACAACTCGAAACATTGGATGTAATCAATTATATTTTATGAATATATTATTATGATTTGGTATTAGAACTTGCATTATTGCTCCTTGTCCTTGTATTATTGCTTCATGTTATTGTGTTCCATTGCATAATTGTATAACTAGAAGCTAGGACATCTCCTTTGAGAATTTTCCTACCTTGCACTGCATCATATATATATATACACACACACATATATATGTACATATATGTATACATATATGTACACATATATATGTATACACATATATATATGTATACAAATATGTACATATATGTATACATATGTATACATATATGTACATATATATAGATATGTATATGTATACATATATGTATGTATACAGATACATATACATATATATACATATATATATATATATATATATATATATATATGTACATATATACATATATATATATATATATATATGTATATACATATATATGTAGATATATATAAATATGTATATGTGTATATATATATATGTATATATTACATATATATATGTACACACACACATATATATATATACACATACATATACATATTTATATATATGTACATGCATATATATATGTGTGTGTATGTACATATATATGTAATATATACATATATATATATATATATGTATACATATACATATCTATATATATATACATACATATATGTATGTATATATATACATATACATATCTATATATATATGTATACATATACATATCTATATATATGATAGATATGTATATGTATATATATACATACATATATGTATGTAGATACATACTTATATATATATACATATATAGATATGTATATGTATATATATACATATCTATATATCTATATATATATGTATGTACATATATATGTAATATATACATATATATATGTATATATTACATATATATGTACATACATATATGTATGTACATATATATAAATACGTATATGTATACATACATATATATATGTATATATCTACATATATATATGTACGTACATACATATATATGTCATATATACGTATCTATATATATATATATATATGCATATATGATATATATATGTATATATATATATCATATATGCATATATATATATATAGATACGTATATATGACATATATATGTATGTACATACATATATATATGTATGTATATATGTATGTACATATATATGTATATATATACACACATATGTACATACATATATATATGTATGTATATATGTATGTGCATATATATGTATATATATACACACATATGTACATATATATATGTATATGCATGTATATATACATATATGTATACATATATATATACGCATGTATGTATATATGTACATATATACATATCTATATATGTACACACACACACACACACACACACACACACACATATATATATCTTAGTATGTAATCTTAAGCAATCTAATTGGGAATCAAAAGTAGTTTCAAATATTTCTGGATACTCCAGCTAAATTAGCCAAGTAGAGCTATTTTGATTAATTGGATTCAATTTAATAAAATCTCCTTATCTAATCTTAGTCTCTTAGTCCAAGATATCAATTCCTAAAACTCATATATATGTATGTATGTAGACATATGTGTGTGTGTGTGTGTGTATACATATATATGTATACATACGTACGTATGTATACATATATATTTATACATACATGTATACACATATATGTATATATATATATGTATGTATATATATGTATATACATATACATATACATATATGTATATACATATACATATACATATATGTATATACATATACATATACATATATGTATATGTATATACATATATATGTATACATACATATACATATATATACATACATATATATATATACATATATGTGTATACATGTATGTATAAATATGTATATGTGTATGTGTATGTGTATGTGTATGTATGTATGTATATATATATACATATAGATACATACATATATATACACATGTATATATCTATATATATATACATACATACATACACATAAACATACATATGTATACATATATGTATATATATATGTACATATATATATATATATACATACAGATATATATGTGTGTGTGTGTGAGTTTTAGGAATTGCTATCCTGGATTAAGGGACTAAGACTAGATGAGGAGAATTTATTAAATTGAATCCAATTAACCAAAATGGCTCTACTTGGCTAATTTAGTTGGAGTATCCAGAAATGTTTGGAACTACTTTTGATTCCCAATTAGATTGCTTAAGATTACAGACTAAGATCTATATTTATGTACTTGAAGTTTCTATATAAAACTATTAAACATTAAAGATTAAAAAATCTTCGTCATCAACTCCCTTATTATCCAACTGATTTGCGTTTTTGTTCCCTTCTCAAAAAATATGAAGGAACTGAGTAACTATGAAACAATCCATACTATTTAGAACTTCTTCCAATTTTGAATTTAGGACCCAGTTTGGCGTAGATCTTCTCCTAATGGCATTAAGGAAAATATGAGAATTGCCTTCAATAATAATCTTTGATAAACCTATATCTAGACAAATTTGGAGACCTTCTTCTAGTGCTTCTAGTTTTGCAAGGTTGTTGTAGGGACTACGGGTTTAGCCCTCCTAGTGATCCACTTACTTGATGCATTATTAATGGTACATCTAATTCCAAAAGTACCAAGGTTACCTCTTGAGGTCTCGTCAAAATTTAACTTGGAGCACCCCAATGGTGATGGTGTCCATCTACAATTCTCTCTTGCTTCTTTATTCTTCTTTTTGTAAATGAGTAGGGGGGTTGATTAGGTCTTTCCAATTTGTTTTCATTAATCCATCCTAGCTTGAAAATGAAGCTTCCTCTTTCTGGGTTTTCCTTAGATGAGAATCTAAGGTCTCCACTATACATGCTTCAATTTTTTAAGAATCTATTCTACCAGCATATCCTAATTATGGAAAATTCTTCTATTCCTTTTTTTTTTTTCCAAATCTCCCACATAAGGATAGGTGGGCATATATTCCACAATTTACTGTAAATACCTTTACAACCCTTTGTTGGCCAACCCTTTAGGAAATCAATGAGGGATACTAGCATGGGAGCAGTCTAGCCCAACATGTGTCTGAGCCATTCCCAACATAGTTGAGTATATGGGCATTTATATAGGATGTGATTAGTATCTTCACTATCTTTCCTACAAAGCACACATCTTGATGGACCCTTGACACCTAACTTGCGTAATCTGTCAGCTGTAAGAATCCTATTCTGAGATGCTAACCATAAAAAGAAACCTGCCTTTGGCAGATAGGACGGGTCCCAACATAGTTTAAGAGGAAAGTCTACTTCATCCCATTCTTGGGAATGAGTAACTTTGTATCCATTTTTTACATTGTACCTGCCATCTTTTGATGCAGCCCAAATGAGTTTGTCATTCTTGTCTAATTGTTTGATTTTCCTATTCTAGATTAATTTTTCGAATACTTTCTTTGTTGCTAGATCTATATCAGAATTCTATATCTAGTAGGATTTTAACAAACAATACTTTAAATTAATAAATATAAATGAACTTAAAATTTAAAATAAATTAATAGATTATAAGAATGTGATAGATTTAATTTTTTATTTTTATTTTTAGATGCAGTAGCGAACAACACATGCAAATTGGCAATGAATAGAACATGCGAAGTAGCAACAAACTTCATTTGAATTTAATAGTAAATTTTACATTAGAATTGGCAAAGACTTCCTTTTGAAATATCATATTTCCATAATAATCAAAAATAACTCTACAAGCGAATTATCCAAGTTGCTAAGTGGCATCAAATCAAGAAGAATGCATTATCGATGCAGTTGAAAATTACATACATAAAAACATCAATTGTGATTGCAAAGCATCAAATCACTTAGCAAGCCAAAATATCAACAAACAATTAGTAGTGTGAGTGAGAGAATAAAAATCACTAGAAAGCAATTGTCAATCCACTTGCGAGTGAAAAAATGATGAAATATATGAATACATTAGTTCCTTTGCGAAAAGTAGTATGAAACGCAAACCTTAAATTTCATACCTAGGCGAACGCTTCTAGACATGAAGTTTTTCCTAAACAGACTTTAAAAACTAGAGCATAGAGAGCAAAGATTGTAAGCAATATCAAAATGCAGAATAGATTTGATACTCTTGCTCAAGAACTAAAGGCTCGAAAACATAATATTCCATTAGCAGAATCCAACAGTTTCAATGCCATGGTTCAACTTCATAAAATCTATAATGTATCAATTGCCACTAAGCCACTAAGTGATGAAATACATAATGAAGGAAATTGGTAGAAGGTAAAAACCCGAAGGAATAAGAAATTTGAATCTGCTACATATGTCTAGGCTCCAAGTACCAACATGGAAGCAAAAGAAAAGGGCTTGAAGAATCAAGAAGTAATCTTCAAATAGACTAAGCATATAAAATCTGAAGAATCTTTGGCAAAAATGGATAAAAAAGATAGCAGTCATGAGTCTTCTTTGTTCTCACAAACCACATATCGACCAACAAAGGTCTTAGATGCAAACCATACTGAATTAGGAAGGAAGCAACCTAACCTACCTCTATTCAAAAACCAAACTGTTAGGATGATGAAAAATATAGCAGATGTCCCCAAATCCTCTGTATATATTCCCCCTCATAAGAAGAAACAATTTTTCTTTAACAAACATATTGAAACTAGAAACCCTTACCCCAAAGAAATTAAACAAGTTTAATGCAGAGATATGATCATTATTAGCAATGATAACAGTGAAGCAAAATGGTGGGAATACTTTGATCTAGGAGCATATGTGATCTAGAATGGCCTGGAAAGACACAAAGATAAATTGGTAAGGAATTTAGTGAAGATTTGCGGGGCAAAGGTATGTAACATCACCTCTTTTGATAATCATTCCTTATATATGCAATGTCAAAGCCATAGAATTAGGAATGAATTGTTAGAAATATCTAATTATTTTTATAAAGGTCACCCAATCAAATTAATAGCATGAGAACCTAATTTTAATGATAACAACAATCATAAATTTCAAATAGCTAAATGGATGGAATGTGCAAATTTCCCTCCATAATTAAATTAGATTAACATAATAAGATGAATAGGGAAATCCCTAAGAAATCTCATAGGATTTGAAGCAAACCATAATAATTCAAGCAAGATTAGATTCTTAGTCTCTATGGAAATAGAACAAACTGGTCCTAAAATGAAAAAAATCATAACAAATAGATCAATGTATAATTTAACCTTCACTCACTATGAAGGAGAAATTAATGAAATTATTGGAGCAAACTTCAGAAAGGAATACATGAAGAACAATTTGAAAGAAAACAAGAGAAGAAGGTAGATGACAACAAGGATTAAAGAAATACAAAAGACATAGAATCCAAATAACCTAGCAAGGCGGGCAAGAGAGCTTGAGCAAGAAGAGTAGGGAAAAAACACAAGGAAAATAGAGGAATTAGAGAGAGATAGGGAGAATAGCATGGATAAACAATTCAAACTAGCAAAATACAAAAAATGTGAAGATTGTAGACAAGAAAAGGAAATTATAAAGGAAATAGAACTTAATATGAGAAAACAAAACATGCTCACTCATGACATCCTACTTCTACAAAATAATCTAGAAGATCAATTCATCATAGCAAAATGTACCCATACGAAGCACAAAGGAAAGGAAGTTAAGAGACTAGTATCATAAAAGAGCATAGAAAGAGACAGTGAAACAACACAAGAACTAGAAGAAGAAATAAACATGGCACGTACTATGTCAAAAAGAAAGATGGAGTTAGAGATAGAAAAAAGTACAAGTAGGGAACCAAAAAATCACACTACTATAGAAAAGAGCCTAATAGATAAGGAAGAGTCAAAATCAAAAAATCAAATACTTAGCCCAATTATACCAACAACAGATTCAATCCAATGGAGCAATGTGACAATCAAGAAAAAGCAAAAGAAAAAGAGCTATAAATTTTGGTAGACACCGATCAATGGAAAGGATATTTTTGACTTGGACAAGGAAGAAGAAGAAACCAGGTTGGAAAATATGAATTCTATAGAACCTTTGGTACTAGTGGAGACAAAAACAATCCTTAAAGAAGTAGAACAAATTGACAACCTACCAAGTATTCAAAAAGAAGATTAGGAAAATCAGCAAGGAAGCAACATGAATTGGGAAGAATTCAAAATTTTGGGGGGAAAATCCCTAAGGGAAGAAGGAGAAGAAAATATAGGAAATGGGGAGGAAGGTACGAATGTAGAAGAAGAAGAAGATACTACAATAAGCAATCAAATAATTAGAGAGCATTTAATAGAGAAAGAACATAAAGTAGCAGCATCAGAAATCCCAGCCAAGGATAGAGATCAAAAAAATATGGAGAACCTAGGAATATCCATGAATCAAGAAGGTTTGAAAACACCCAATTATGGAAAACAAAAACAAAAAAGAGGACAAAAATCACTAGAAGAATTAAGGGAGACAACAGGACAAGTCAAGGAACAAATTAAGCTAAGTGAAATACTACAAATAGGGAAGGGGAAGACCCTTCCCAAGGACCAATGAGAATAACAACATGGAATGCTAGGGGTATTAATGCCCCTAGCAAAAAATGCTTGCTTAAGTGTAACCTCACATTATTTGAGTCAGAATTGATATTAATCCAAGAAACTAAATTAAATAAAAAAGAAGGAACAAAGTTAGGTTAGTAGATAGGTTACTAGAATACATAATTTAAAGAATCAAATGGAGCATCAGGTGGACTGGGAATATTATGGAATCCTCGCAAGATCAAACTAAGAACAATTGCTACAAATTCTAATTGGATGGGATGCAGAGTCTCAAGTCTTAAAAATAACCTCCAGATCATAGTGATAAATGTATATGGGCCCATCCAAACAATAGATAAATTAGTAGTATGGAATGAGATTAACATTTTTATAATTAATCATCATAATGATAATTTCTTCATTGGAGGAGATTTCAACTGTAAGGCCCACACTCGTACGCCATTTATAAACCATAAGGACTGCTTGTGATTAAGAGTTAAATTAGGTCATGATTGAAATTTTCATTACTTAGAATAATTTATTGGATTCTATTAGGGACAAATATAGATTTTGAATATTATAAGTTTAATACCTTATTTAATAACATGAGGTTGATGAGAACAGATCACATGAAACGAGACTCAATATGTCAAGCTGGGAACTTGGTCAAGGAATTCAAGGTATGATCTACTAGACAATTAGAAAAGAGGAATTAACATTTACTCTCATGAGAAACAACAAGGAATGTAGATTATAATGACAACAAACCATAAAGGGTATATTTGAGGATTGGTTCTAAACCATGATGACATAATTATGAAAGTATTTTAATGATCTAAGAAATTGACCCTAGGGACACACACCTCACAATGTGATAAAAGGATACTAGTTAACATGTTTGCATATTAATGATTTTCATGATCCATTTAATTGTTTTAATGATTCAATAAATATGACTTCAGTGTTCCATTGTTATGATAGAAAGGATTGTGATAATATTTAGAATGTTAATTTGGTTACGTTAAGTTAAGATAAATGCTGATACACATATTTTGATATTTCAATGTTTGAATACTTATGGAAATGATTAGAAAGGGGAAACAATTGTGTATGTTAATGTGATAATGAATTATTCTACACCTATATACATGTACTTCTATACTATTTTCATTGGCCTACTGGTATTTAAGTTGAGTGTCTAGGAAAAGTTGAACCATGGAAATTATTCGGGGAAACAAGGTTCAAACCTATGAGAACATGGTAAAACCAAGGTAAATCTTTGGAAGATACAAAACCTCATTGTATTTTGTTTATTTCATAATGTGATTGTGAAGGGGTGTAATAAATTTAGAAATCACGAATAATTAGAGACATGTCATTTGTTGTGTAAAGTATCTTAATGTGTGTCATTTGACACTCGTGTTGTTTATGTGTAAATGACATGTCATATAGGGCTTTTGGGCATGAAGGCTCTTAACCTAAATCTAATCCCCATTATGAATTCAAGTGAAACCACTTGGGAGAGTGTTAGGATGAGTCACCTTCATGATGGAATTCGAATTCAAATGTGATAGGAACTTTAGAGGGCCTAACAGTGGTTCCCAAGTGTTATTTTTGTGAAAATAAGTCACCCACATGATAGTAGTATAGGTTGGGGGTCTAAATATAACCACGAGTTGGTCTAGGGGACTTAGGTGACCCTCTAAACTAGTCATTTTCAAACCAATTCGAAAATCAAAGTGTCACATGACTTCTTTCCTCACCCCTCCACTTGGTTAAGTTCCTATTGGTAGAAAGGTACAAGGGGGTAGGAAGGGTAGGTGAGAATGAAAGTGGAGGTCTTTTTAGGAAGCTTATGCCAAATTAGTGGTTTTTCACCCACTCTCTAATTATAGAGACACTTAGGGTTTTTGGGAGAAGAAACTTGGAAGCCAAGGAAGGAAAGCTCTTCATCACCATGTCATAGCCATTAGCTTGGAAGGAGGTTAGTGCTTCATGCCATGGATTTTTGCATCACATGAAAGTTGAAAGATGGAAATTGTAAGAGTGTTCTTGTAGGATTTATGTGTCTTGCATATGGTGTATGTTGTAGTTGCTTGTGTATGTAAATGAGCATGTTGGATCTTACTTGCTTTTGATTTTGTTTTCTTTGAGTTGTTGTGGTGGAATGAATGTTGTGTTGGGTGTGAAGGCTTCACTCACCCTTGGGAGGGAAGAGAAGCCTTGGGGTAAAGGGATTAGTTGGGCTCAACATTGAAGTTGAGAAAACCTCCTCTTGGAGAGGGGATAGTTTTCATGGAGTATGGGCTCCATTGAAGCCATATGCCTTTCTATTATTCTATGGGAGGTATAAGTGAGGATATGTAAAGAGGAGTAAGTGTTGAAAGCCTTGTTGAGGCATGTGATTATTGATAGCCTTGTTGTGGCATGTTTCTTGGAAGTCTTATTGGAATATTACAATTGCAAGATTTGTTGTTTCATAAGGATATGGCATTCTCCTCCTTGGAGAGCCCACCTTCACCCAATGTTTATGATTCCACTTGTGAATCATTGTGCAAACCTTGGTTGGGGTTGCAAATGAGTTGTGAAAATATTGTATTCATGTTGGTTCTTGTTTGTGATGCTTGATTGAATGTAGCTCGTTTGAGCCTTGTTTCCCTAGCTCGGTGGGTGGCCTCTTTGGAGGCCTAGGTTGGGCAGTGAGCCTCCATGGTTCTTGTTGTTTTCTTTGGAATGTACTTGCAGGTTTTGAGCTTAAAGGATTAATGGATAAGAAAAGCTTGGAATGGTCATTTTGTAGGTGTTGTTGAAGGAGAAGACTTGCCTTTATGCATGTTACATATATTGGAGAATCACTCTCCATCTTATCCTTGTTATAGAAATGAATGATTGCATGGTAGCAAGGGAGGGACATGCCATTTTGTAATGTATTGGAAGGATGAAATCCTTCTCCATGTTAGTGTATATTGTATTGTTAAAGTCGATCTGTTATGTCCTTTGAGCATTGCATTGTAAAGATGGTTTTATTTTTACTTTTGAACATTTGTTGGTATGGATGATCCATGAAAGAAATGAAGAATTTGCACATAATCTTATGTGTTGTATTAAAAGATGGATTAGCATTCATTAAATGCAATAAATGAAAGAATGTAGTAGCATGATAGACATAGTTGGATATAAGGGAAATATAATAAGAAGAAACATCTATTAGTTTTCCTTTTTTAGCTTGATCCAATGTATTTACTCTATTAAGTATTTGTTAGGTAAAATCAAATAGATCCATTAAATTGGACGTTTGCATTGTAGTAGTATATAAATATCAAATCCCTATCAACCAATGTTCATAACTCCATCAATGAGTAGCGAAGAGAAAACTAATAGAAAATAAACCTGTGGATGCACATTTACCTCTCTAGATTTTGTATGGAAGGGACCATTAAATCTTCTCCCCATTATAGTTCAATAAAATATTATGTAGAGAATATTCCATAAGATCCTGACCCCTAAATAAGCTTATACCACTCATCATAAGTACATAAGATAAGCAACATAATAACAACAATATTATAAGATAAGATATAAAATCTACACCTTTACCTAAAGAGTCACGTGACCTTGTATGATGACTTTCAAAGGACAATGAAAGTAAATAAATATATAATTGTGTAGATAAAGTACTCAACCATCTCCCTAAAAGAATCATTCCCACCCCTTACTTATCTCAAACCATCGACCTATGTGCATAGGAAATGACCTTAACAAACAAATATAGATATATATAATAAACAAATAAAATAAATGGAATACAAACAAACTTTAGGCACTGGCTAAATAGCCGAAGATTTGCACCGGCTAGCCAATGCCCATTACAATGGATAGCCATGTGCATCCATGCCCGTTGCATCCTCCTGTTGCGAGTCACATCTATCCGTATCTGTCCTCCTGTCACCCATCAGTCACCAACAACATCAGCAATTTCTTTTTGCCTTTGCTCTCACACTAGCCGCGAAAACCAACTACCATCCTTTGTCAATCGAATTTATGATTTTAAACTGTCATAAAATACCAATAAATATCAAACACGTCGTTATGTTATGCATCCTTCGGAAACAAAGAGAAAAATGTTATTGTTATTACTAATCCAAACTTCAGTTGAAGTAATATTAATTTTAATATTTTATTAAATCGATCAATTTTGTTATCCCTTGTTTTCAACAACCACGTCAATAAAGTTATTTCAACTTTGATTAACTATCCCCATAAGGATTTAGATGTGAGTGGAATTTAGGTGTAGAATATGGAGGATGAGTTTTGTTTCTCTTTAGAGTAGCATTGGTCTAAAATTCAATTAATTAATGTTTACTCTAATATTAAGTAAAAAAAAACAACTTCAGTATGATGGTTCAATTACTGTTATTCTATTGAATTTCTCGCCTTATACAAAAGTGGAGATCGCTCAAGAAATATATGGTCAAATAATTTAGATGAGTAGAATGATAACTTTTTTATAATTTAAAAAAAAAAAAAAAAAATTTAATTCAATTTAGTTTAAGCTCATTCTCTAAATGTCGAATACATCATTTTTTTTCTTATACATTTTTCCTTTTAATATATTATTTTCTTAAACTAGAAATTTATAAATAAACTAAGAAACTTTAATGTATTCATAAAATATATTTTTACATGATTTTTACTTAAAATATTTGAAATATTTGAAATTTTGAAATAAAATAAGATAATATAATATTTTAATACATTTTTATTTATCTTAGAATAATTTTCAAAATGTAATTATCAAAATCTAATGAAAGAATTGACATTATAGATTTCTTTTCTAATCTATATTAAAATATAGCTTTAATTTTAATTCTAAGTTTATTATGTACTAGAAGATATTTATTAAATTAAATTTATGTAAATGAATGAGCTTATTTCTTATTTATTGTAATAATAATAAAATAATACATTCATATAGCTAATTCACTTCTTATTGTTTCTTTTATATTGTTACTATTTAATAACATCATTTACAACAAAAATATTTGATAAAAATATAACTAATAAAAAATAGTTCTTGCATATTTATCATATTTATCATACGATATACAAACTTTACTTTTTATTAGTCATATATTAGACAAAAAAAATTAACGAAAAATAGATGAACACTCTCTCTTCTCTCCATGTTTCAAGCATTACATGACTTTATTGGTAAATAATTAAAATAACAAATCATAAATTTAGATATATATTTTTACTTGAACATTATACAAATTCATTATATATATTATAGCAAAAATATAGAAATAATTAATTGCAGAGACTATTTCAAGTTTCAATTTTTCCACAAGTATTTTAATGGTCAAAATGACATTAGAATAAAGTCTAGCACAATTAAATGTCTAGTCATCTTTTTTGTTAACACCTAAATTTCTTTCACGAAAACAATTTTAACAAAAAAACAAAAGTGACAAACTATATGACATAATAGAATAGAATTTAAATTGAATTAATACAAAATATAGTTCAAGATATATATAAATAACTCATTAAATTTTTTTAAAATAGTTTTCCTAAAATTGTCAAATCAAAGAAATGTGACTCTATTTGATTAAACACTATATATATACATATATATGTACATATACATGTACATGTACATGTACATGTACGTGTACGTACATGTACATGTACATGTATATATACATATACATATATACATATACATGTATATGTACATGTGCATATACATGTATATGTATATATGTATATGTATATATACATATATATGTATATATACATGTGTACATGTGCATATACATGTATATGTATATATGTATATGTATATATACATATATATGTATATATACATGTATATGTATATATACATGTATATGTATATATATATATATATATATATATATATATATATGTATATATACATATACATGTATATATACATATATATATATATACATATACATATACACATACACATACACATACACATACACATACACACATACACATACACATATGTGTATGTGTATGTGTATGTGTATGTATACATATGTGTATGTGTATGTGTGTATGTGTATGTGTATGTGTATGTGTATGTGTATGTGTATATGTGTATATATATATATATATATATGTATATATATATATGTATGTATATATATATATATATATATATATGTATGTATATATATATAATTCAAAAGAAATTGTTCATCATAATTTAGATTAAAAAAGTAATGAGTCAAACTTTCAAAACAAATGAATTCTAGATTCTAAATTTATGTTGTCTTCACTCTATTAAAGCAAGTTTGTACTCAAGAGTCAATATGCAAATTATAATATATTACAATATTATCCAAAAATGTGTTGACCATGATCTTCTATATAAATATCATGTCAACATTTGATTATCCAAAGAGATGTTGGTCATGATCCTCTATATAAATATCATCAACACCTGCAAATAAATCGAGTTAGTTATAACTTTAAATTCTAAATGAAAGACTTGGAATCAATGAAATTTGAATACAAAATTTTCTTACCATCTCCACTTTGCATTGTGTCTTTTATTGCTATTGTTTGGTTAAGATCAAGAGAAAAGGGTAATGCATGGTCTTGGTTGTTGTATTGATCATTTAAAACTGAAATAACATTCACATTTAAAGAATCAAAACATAAATTATGCATTAAAGGCACAAAAATTGTGAAAATAGATCACATTATTTTATTACCAGTGGTAACTTGCATTGCATCCATTGTTGTCATCGTCTTGGGTAAGAAATCTTCTTGAGTGTTTTGTCCACCATCTAGCACTACAAAAATATTACATATTTAATACATTGAATCATATAAAATCAATATAGAAGAAAAAGAATCAAAACTTAATTAAATTTTCATTTTGTTTAAAGTCATTACCATTTCTAGCTTGGATTGCATTTTCATGACAAAAAATCACTCTAATATCATCATTTTCATCAACCAATGGAGCAACATCATTTGTAATTTATTAAAATTAATTTAGTTAGTTTCAAAGAAATATAATAATCATTTAAGATAATTACCATATATAACTTTTATTTCACCTGTAATCATTTGGTTCAAATCGATGGAGAAAGGTAATTGACGTCGACAAATGCTTTCTTGGTAGTTCAAACCTACAAATGATATGTTTATCATATATAGAAAAGATTTATTGTTATATAAATTACTAAAATACTTTTGAATAAATGTACTTACCTTTCTATATGATAACATCTCTTTCATGTTGTATTGTTATGCCCGATTGATTAATGGCCTTCTTTTTCTTTTTCTTTCTAGATCCTATAGAGGGGAATTGAAAAGCTTTGTATTCCTTGGCTCTTTCATTTGGGTTTTATGTTATGACATTATGCTTTTGATGAGTAAAATGACGTTTGCGCATTTTACTTGGACTAAACCATGGTAATATTCATCTCATAGATGTTTTTTCTGAGCCGGGAATTGTTTCGAATTTGGAAGATGAAGAAAAAATTGCATACATGTCTTTTTTAAATCTTCCAACTCATTGACTAAACATTATTTGTTCATCTTCTCTAGTTGGTAAATTTTGAAGCAATGAAGTTATGTAGTCAACTGAATCTAGAAATTCATTGTTGGAAGTATTAGATGATTTCCAACCATCTGTAATAGAAATAAAATTGACTAAGTTAAAAATTAGTTTAAAGATTCTACTTCTTCATTATAAAGTGATAGTTTTGAAATTTACCTGTACTTTGACCTTCGGTAATGACAACCCCAAGCACATCTTGATCTTCTAAATGCATGCAACCATCTATAATTGAAATAATAATTAGTTAATTTTTTGAAACATAAAATAATTAAATTATTGGTTGTAAGGATATTGACATTACCAATGGTACCATTTTCATGACAAGAACTTTCTCTAGCCTCATCACTTTCATCAACCAATCTAGTAACACCATCTGTAATTAAATTAAATTAAATTAATTTAGTCAACTAAATATAGAAAGTCATCATTGGAAGTACTATATGATTTTCAGCCATCTATAATAGAAATAATAATGACTAAGTTTTAAAATATTATTAGAATTCTAATACTTCATTGTAAAATGATGGTTTTGAAAATTACCAATGCTTTGAACTTTGGCAATGACAACCCTAGGCACATCTTGATCCTCTAGATGTGTGCAACCATCTATAATTGAAATAATAATTAGTTAATATTTAGAAACATAAAACTATTTAATACTTAATTGTAAGAATATTAACATTACCAATGATACCATTTTCATGACAAGCACCCCCTCTAACTTCATCACTTGCACCAACTAATGTAGTAACATCCTCTGCAATTTAATAAATTAAATTTAGTTAGTTTGGAAAAATAAATCATTAGAAATAACTAATAAAATTAAATCACAAATAAAACTTACCACCAACTTGATCTTGTTGGTCTATGTTGTCTCTTTTTAAGAGATTTAAAACTTTCAACACATGTTTGCACATATTTCCTCGTTTTTCCCATTGACAATCGCAAACATTTAAATCTAATCCAAATTTCCTAACGAGGTACCATTTTTTCGGATCAGTTTGGCTTCTTACCTTAGATGAATTAGGAAGAAGATGATGGGGATAACAATCTATATCAACTATTGCTTTTAATCTCTCTAAAGCAGTTATATAATATCTTTCCTTTTTGAAGTTAGTCAAGAACCCAGATAACTGAAGATATCTTTTATTTTTATATTATGGTTCTACCCTATGGAGAAGTGTATGAATTAGCCAATCCATTCTCCTTTTACATTTCTTGGAAAGATTACTTAAATAATGACTCTTAATGTGAAAATGGTATGACTCTATAGCTGCATTAGTTTCTTGGTTTGCATGAGAGAAACTTCGAAAATGTTTTGCCCACATCTCTACACAAAAAAAAATGATAGATTACACTATAAAAAAGTTATAAAAGATGTAAATGAAAATAAAATATAATGATATTTTGATTGACTTACCAATGCGTCTCTGATTTTGACACCAAGTTTTCTGAAAATACTCAATAAACTTCTTCTCTTCTTTAAACTCCTCTATGAATTTGTTAATCAAATGAGTGACAATGTTTGCATCGTCACTCATTCCATACATTATTTCACCCAATCTTTCAAATATTTTTGTTCCAACATCCCTGTTACTCACAAACCTAGATTACAATAATTATATTAGGATGCGATGTTTAAGAATATGATATTTCCTATGCTTTAATTGAATCTTGACTAACCTGTACACATTCTTTAACCATGCTCTACGTACATGCTAGATACATAAAAGTACTCAACAATTAAAGGTTGATCTGCAATTTACATTATAAAATTCGATAATAACAAGTGCATTCTCACAAAAGTGAATGTTAAATGAAAAAAATATTATTATTCAAAAGCAAGAAATATTTTTTTTGTAAATGAAATAGAAAACCATTACACTATTGAAAATATAAAGTAAGATTGATAAACCTAATTGCTTCAATCTCAGTAGTGCCACCATCTGTTATGAATGTGTTGACATGCCAATCTTCTTTATATGCTTTCCCTCTTTTGTAAACCTCTATTAGCCATTCACATATATCCTCAATTTTGTTTCTTGAGGATATAGCCCATGCAACAGGTACACCGGCTTCTTGTTCATCAAATACAAGCAATGTATACAACTCATATTGCACATACATAAATTAGTGATACATTATTATTTTTAGAATAAATTAGACAGAAAATTGAATCAAGGTCCATAAATAAAATTAACATTGTTCTACTTACGCAATACTTATTTGTTGAGAATGTAGAGTCCATTGCAATGATTGAGTTGTGTGAATGTTTCACCATCATTTCTCGCATTCATGGTGTTTGAATGCCTATAATAAATGGAATATTTTCCGCATTGTTTGGTGTTTTATAACAGAAGAAGTTGTCTTTCTCTTCCACATGCCACAAACATACACTTTTTGAATCATCTTCATTTTTCTGTGAACGTTGTGAATGCACTCTTTTCCATGCATTTAGCACATCCTTTTTCAACAAACATGTGTCTCTCTTATTCATCAACTTTTTCAAACCAAAATCTAAGTAGTGTTGTTCACATATAGTATTAATCCCCACTCCCATAAGTAATAGGGATTCTATGTATGATTTGCACTCATTTGACAACCTTGGTGCAAAAGTACACCTTGGATCACTAGATGGGTCATCCTTTCCATGACAAAATTCACCACTAGCATCTTGATGGATATACTCATTATATGTAATGATAGCAACATCTTGTCTACCATTCATAACTCTAACAAGAAAGTGGGCTTGGCAACCCCTTTTTTGAACAAACTTTCGAACCCTTTTCTTTTTTACATTCTTGTTTTCATCTATATTTCTATCATCTTGAGGCCCAAATGCACAATGATAACTATTTATACATGTACACAAATATATATTAATTGGTATTACAAAAAAATGGTGGCATAATTAATTTATCAAAACTAGACAAACCTTGAATACATCTTTGTGGCATGGTCAGAAGGTTCTTCCATAATATGCTCCTCATATTTTTTCATATAAAAGTTGTTTCTGTGTCACCTAATAAACCTTCACCTTTCACAAAGTGAGTGAGTCTTTCAAGAGGGATACCAACACACAAGTCTATTTGTCAGTTATTATCATTGCCAATAGGTGTCCATTCAAGTTCATAATTTGAAAAGTAATTTCCTTGATTAGGGATGTCTTGCACGTCTAGCTTGATAAGTGATTCCCATTTATTCTTTCTACCCATCCTGAATAATATGAATATTGTTAGAGGGCCTAGATGTGTTATTTAAATACATAAAAAGTTTTATAGAGATGTCATTATATCTATATATTGATATCCACAAAAATATATTTTTAAATTTATCAAAATCATATAAACACCATTGTCAAGCATATCATATATAAAAAATAAATCATTCTAGGTATGGTCCCACTTGGTGAAGTTAATACATATGTTAGACATACTTCAAAATAATAACCACATGTTTAATTATTCATGGAATTTAGAAAATTCTAAAGCTAATATGATTTGTAAAATAGAATGGCATATACTACAATGGTTATCTAAACCTATCAAGACTTATGAAAAAATGACAAGATCAAAAGATGATAACAAAATGGATGGTGATCAAACCTATATCTTGAGTTAAGTTAATGAAGACTTAATTTAAAATAGATGTTTATGAAGATAGTGTATATCTGATGATGGATTCGTATGCAAATGTTATGATAGTGTATGCAACTATCCAACCTAAGAAATAGATGTCTATGAAGATGTTTTATCATAATTTGGATAGTATGATAGTATCCTCAATATAAGAGATAAATACTTATGATGAAATGGAAAAACAAAGGATGACAACAATATGAATGTAGAATATTAATGTTTTTGAAGATTTGATCAAGGTCAGTATGAATCTATAGGAAATGTAGACCTATCTAGATTTAAGTGAAACCTAAGACTTGAATATATAGGAACACACCCTTTTCCATGCTTTCATTACATCTTTTCTTAGCGAAAATGTGTCCCTCTTATTCATTAACTTCATAAGACCAGGATCCAAATAATGTTGCTCACATATTGTGGAAACCCCCACACCCATCAATAACAATGACTCAATATAAGATTTATATTCATTTGATAATCTTGGTGCAGCCATACTCCTTGGATCACCAGAAGGGTCATCCTTTCCATGACAAAATTCAATAAAACAAACTAATAGGGATTATTACATATATCCTCAATAAAACAATTAGTATATTGAAATCACAATAAATACAATTATATCCTCGATATGAAATAATTTCACTATACCATCAATGAAATGATTTCTCAAAATTATATTAGAAGTTGATATTATGTATTTTATTCTATATTTTTGATGCAGGAGCATCCAGAGGTATAAGGGCAATCCTGTGTCACCCAAAAAAATGTACTTAGACTTAGTTTCTGTTTTATGTCTTTACATTTTTGGATACCCATTTGGCTCAAATAAAGGTTCCAACTCTCATAGTTCAACTATCAGTACGTTTGAAAATCTCAAAAAAATAGGAGCATGTATTTGGGCCATCATTTCGGTAAACTATAAGGTGTGAATTGGCCAGATGAATATAATCATGATTTAGAGCATTCCAAAAAAAGAATCAGGTCAATAGGCCCCACGGTTTGAAAGTTATTGTAGTTTTTTGGGTTTTGGAGACCTCCTAAGGATGCTTCAAAGTCAGGTTTGGAGCATTAAATGACCTCGAAAAGGGTCAAAAATGGGGGACAAGCAAAGCCTATCCATAGGGCTATAGAGCGCTTCGAGAGCTTTTCAAAAATGTAAATGGTTCATCAATCGGAGCTACGGTTCAAAAGTTATGCCTCCCGAAAGTTCGACTACCATTTCTGGATTCTTCTAGATTTGCACCAACTTCTAACGCAGCTTCTGGAACCTTCTATTTTGTCGGTGGATGCTTACTAGCACTTTCTAGAATGTACTCCTAGTCCTTAACCCTCTGGGGTCTATTTAAGGAGATTTCTGGCATTGTAAAAGGCAGTTCGGATTGGAGCTTGAGAGGAGGTGCTAAAAGGAGAAATATTTTCCAGATTTATGCTATTGTAAGCCCGTAGGGCATGTTTTGAAGTTTATTTTCTTTGCACTATTTGTACTAGCTTATTTTCTCAGTTAATATAATTCCCCTTTTCTATTGTGTCCATTCTGTTGTTGGGTTGTGTACCCCATCAAGTGGTATCAGAGCGGGTTTTCTTGAGTGTGTAGACAGAGCGCCGACTGTGAGGCAGTTTGCACCAGGACTGTGTGGTTGTGGGTTCGAGTTAGAAGATGCCTCCACGAAGAGAGCGTGGCGGAAGGGCCAGAGCTATTGATCCTGAGGAGGTTAGAGCCCTCTAGAGACAGGTACAAGCATTGCAAGAGGAGCTTCGTAGAGGAGCAAATGTTGCTGCAGATGCCAATAGTGAGGATGACAATGAAGAGGAAGTAATGGAAGTTGACGGGGAAGTTCTGAATCCTGTAGAGGAAAGGCTTTTTAGGGCCATTAATAAGTTTGGGAAAAGACCTACAATTGAAGTGGGTATATTTTCAGGAAATTTGAAACCAGATGAGTTGATCGATTGGATCAATGAACTGGAAGAATACTTTGAGTATGAGGATATAAGGGACCCAGATAGGGTTAAGTTTGCAAAGGCCAAACTGAAAGGCCATGCCAAAATCTGGTGGCAAGAGATTCAACTGGAAAGACTTAGAAGAGGAAAGGAGAAGATCACAAGATGGGATCGCATGGTGGACAAATTGAAGAAGCAGTTCATTCCTGTGGACTACGAGCTTGATCTGTTTAAGAAGATGCATGGGTTAAAGCAAGCAGGAAGATCAATCCAAGAATATACAGAGGAGTTTTACCGACTCCTTATTAGAGCGGGGCATGCAGAAGCAAATAAGGAGAAGGTTGCTCATTATATTAGTGGGTTGCGACCTAGCATCCAGGAGGAATTAAGTCTGGTAAGAATGACAAGCGTTGAAGAAGCATACTAGTTTGCCCTACGAGTTGAAGAGAAGCTGAGTAAAAGGTTTGAAGGAAGACAAAGAGGGTGTAGTCAAGGAGGAAGGGGAAGCGGTAGATCATTTGGAGGCTGCAATGAAACTCAAAAGAAAAATGAAGATGAGGGTACTAGCAGGAACTAGAGGAATGAGGGTTTCAACCGCTCCCGTGATCAAGACTTTGGAAATCAAAGAGGAAGAGGTAGGGGACGTGGACAAGGAAGAGGAGGCTTCCGTGGTACCTGTTTCCATTGCAATGAAGAAGGTCATCGTGCCTTTGAATGCCCTCAACGACAAAGAAGGACAGATAGGAGAGCTGAGGGCCAAGCTAGGGTTGCTCATGTGGATGAGGATGCACAATCATCACATTCAGAGGATGCAGAAAGAGGAGAGACCTTGGTAAATAAAAGAGTCCTACTAAGTGGTGAGAATGAACCAGGACAACGGAGGAGTTTGTTCCGTACCAGATGCAAGTGTGAGGATAAATGTTGTGATGTGATCATTGATGGTGGTAGCACTGATAACTTGGTATCAGAAGAGATGGTCTCTAAGCTGAAGCTCAAGAGGGAGAAACATCCCCAACCCTATCAGATTTCTTGGGTAAAAGATGATCATAAGGTCCTGGTAAGTGAACAATGTTTAGTAAAATTCAAAATTGGGAGTTACCATGATGAAGTTCTCTGTGATGTTATTTCGATGGATGTTTGCCATCTATTGTTGGGTAGACCATGGTAGTTTGATAGACATGCAATACATGATGGACATGCAAACACATACTCTCTGACAAAGGATGGAGTTCGCCACAAATTGAAGCCCATGAAAAAGGAAGGCGAAAAGGTATGTAGTAGTGCTAGGATTTGTCTTGTTGATGGAAGGAAGTTTTTAGATGGCATGAAACATCAGCGTATGTGCTATGCTTTGATTCCTAGGAAAGATAAAGAAGGTAGTAGTGAAATACCATTTGAAGTTTTAGATTTACTAGGGGAATTTGGAGATATTATCTCTGATAATGTTCCAGATGGATTGCCACCAGTAAGCCAAATCAGTCATCAGATAGATCTGATTCCAGGAGCTAGTTTGCCTAACAAGGCTGCTCACAGGATGACTCCTACTGAAACAGAGGAGCTAAATAGACAGTTTCAGGAGCTGTTGAGGAAGGGCTTGATTCAAGAGAGCCTGAGTCCATGTGCAGTACCTGTAGTACTTGCACCAAAGAAGGATGGAGAGTGGAGGATGTGTACAGATTCTCGATCTATAAATAGGATAACCATCAAGTATCGGTTTCCTTTACCAAGGATGGATGATCTTATGGATTGCTTGAGTGGAGCTCAGTACTTCACAAAGATAGATCTGAAGAGTGGCTATCATCAGATGCGGATTCGAGAAGGAGATGAGTGGAAAACAGCCTTCAAGACCAAGGAGGGTCTTTATGAGTGGTTAGTCATGCCCTTTGGATTGACGAACGCCCCAAGCACCTTCATGCGGCTCATGAATGAGGTACTTAAGAAGTTCTTGGGAAAATTTGTTATTGTCTATTTGGATGATATTTTAATTTTCAGCAAGACTTTGGAAGAACATTTACTGCATATTCGTAGTGTCCTTGAAAGGCTAAGGGAAGAGAAACTGTTAATTAATCTAAAGAAGTGTGTCTTTGCAAAAAGGGAGTTAGTCTATTTGGGATTTGTTATTTCACCTGAAGGTCTCAAAATGGATCCAGAGAAGGTAAAAGCCATCTTGGAATGGCCTACTCCAAGGTAAGATCATTTCATGGTCTGGTTAGTTTTTACAGGAAGTTTATTAAGAATTTCAGTGGCATATGTGCACCTCTAACTGATACAATAAGAGGGGATAGAAAAGAGTTCAAATGGACTGCAGCAGTTGCGAGAAGTTTTGAATTGCTGAAGAAGAAGGTGACTGAACAGCCTGTGTTGGCACTTCCAGATTTTAGAAAAGTATTCCAGGTGGATTGTGATGCTAGTGGTAGCGTTATTGGGGCTATATTAAGCCAAGAAGGTAAGCCTATTGCATATTTTAGTGAAAAGTTGAATGATGCAAAGAATAAGTATTCTGTTTATGATCAAGAGTTCTATGCAATAGTTCAGGCCTTAAAGAAATGGAGGCATTATTTATTGCCAAAGGAATTTGTTTTGTATACTGATCATTAGGCATTACAGTACCTAAATAGCCAAGGTAAATTGAATTAGAGGCATATGAAGTGGGTAGAATTCTTGCAGAGTTATACATTTGTGTTGAAGCATAGAAGTGGAAAATCTAACAGGGTTGCAGATGCATTAAGTAGGAGACAGCTGTTGCTTACAACAATGCAGGTTGAAGTAGTTGGGTTTGATGAACTCAAGAATTTGTACCCTGAGGATCCTAATTTTGCTGAAGCATGGAAAGCTTGTAAAGAACCTGTTGCTGTAGATAGAACCAAGTGGTTAGACTATTTGATTCAGGATGGCATGTTGTTCAAAGGTAGTCAATTGTGCATTCCAAGGAGTTCCGTGAGGGAAAATCTGATTAAGGAGAAACATAGTGGAGGGATGGCAGGACATTTTGGTCGAGATAAGACCATTGCCATTCTTAGAGAACATTATTTTTGGCCTCAAATTACACAAGATGTGAAGAAGTTTGTATAGAGTTGCCAGGTTTGTCAAGTTGCCAAGGGGTTTAGTCAAAATACTGGCCTATATCAGCCATTGCCTGTTCCATCAAGGCCATGGGAGGACATAAGTATGGATTTTGTTCTTGGATTGCCAAGGACACAAAGGGGTAATGACTCAGTATTCGTGGTGGTTGATAGGTTCTCCAAAATGGCACATTTCATTCCATGCCACAAAACTCATGATGCTGTCCATATTTCAGACTTGTTTTTCAAAGAGGTGGTAAGACTACATGGTCTTCCAAGGAGTATAGTTTCTAACCGAGATACTAAATTTGTGGGGTATTTCTGGAGGACATTGTGGAAGAAGTTGAGAACAGAATTGAAATTTAGTTCCACGCATCACCCACAGACTGATGGCCAAACAAAAGTGGTAAATAGAAGTCTGGGCAATTTGCTGAGATGTTTAGTTGGAGATAAGCCCAAGGGATGGGATTTGATTCTATCGCAGGCAGAGTTTGCTTATAATAACTCTGTAAATAGGAGTACTGGAAAATCACCATTTCAAATTGTATATGGGAATAGCCCAAGGACTGCACCAGAATTGAGGAAGATAGAACAAGGGGAGAGGACAAGTGCTGAAGCTGAGGAATTTTCTGAACACATCAAGCGTCTACATGAGGAGGTTCAAGCACACATTATCAAGATGAATCAAGAGTATAAAGCTAGGGCTGATCAAAGGAGTAGACATAAGGAATTCCAAGTAGGGGATCTAGTCATGGTGCACTTACGAAAAGAAAGATTTCCAGTTGGTACTTACAACAAGCTGAAAATGAAGAAATTTGGCCCCTGCAAAGTTTTGAAGAAACATAACTCAGGAAATGCATATTAGGTGGAGCTGCCAGATGGTATTCACATTTCTCCCATTTTCAACATTGCAGATTTAACAGAGTATCATGATGATGGTGCAGATGAGGAGCTGATTTTAGAGCCATGTCTAATTCCTGCTTCTAAGAAGGAGGAGATAGAAGACATTCGAGATCATCGTGTGGGTAGGAGTACCAGAAACAGGCAGTATGAAGAGTATTTGGTCAAATGGAAAGGACGACCGATCGAGGACTCAACTTGGATTTTAGCAGCTAAGGTTTCCCATTTGGGATTTCCTCTACCATCCATAAAGTGACAGGGTCACTTTTCAATCTACCTTGGGTGTCTGATGCAGGAGCATCCAGAGGTATAAGGGCAATCCTATGTCACCCAAAAAAATGTACGTAGACTTAGTTTCTGTTTTATGTCTTTACATTTTTGGATACCCATTTGGCTCAAATAACGGTTCCAACTCTCATAGTTCAACTATCAGTACGTTTGAAAATCCTGAAAAAATAGGAGCATGTATTTGGGCCATCATTTTGGTAAACTAGAAGGTGTGAATTGGCTAGATGAATGTCATCATGATTTAGAGCATTCCAGAAAAAGAATCAGGTCAATAGGCCCCACAGTTTGAAAGTTATTGCAGTTTTTCGGGTTTTGGAGACCTCCTAAGGATGCTTCAAAGTCAGGTTTGGGGCATTAAATGACCTCGAAAAGGGTCAAAAAATGGGGGAGAAGCAAAGCTTGTCCATAGGGCTATAGAGCGCTTTGAGAGCTTTCCAAAAATGTAAACGGTTCATCAATCGGAGCTACGGTTCAAAAGTTATGCCTCCCGGAAGTTCGCTACCATTTCTGGATTCTTCTAGATTTGCACCGACTTCTAACGCAGCTTCTGGAACCTTCTATTTTGTCGGTGGATGCTTACTAGCACTTTCTAGAATGTACTCTTAGTCCTTAACCCTCCGAGGTCTATTTAAGGAGATTTCTGGCATTGTAAAAGGCAGTTCAGATTGGAGGTTGAGAGGAGGTGCTAAAAGGAGAAATATTCTCCAGATTTATGCTATTGTAAGCCCGTAGGGCATGTTTTGAAGTTTATTTTCTCTGCACTATTTGTACTAGCTTATTTTCTCAGTTAATATAATTTTCCTTTTCTATTGTGTCCATTCTGTTGTTGGGTTGTGTACCCCATTAATTTTTCTAATCTTGTGATCTTGTAACGCCCCGCCAAGGGATTCAAAAGAATTAACCTAAAGTTTTACTAAGTTTGCTAAACATTTTTTTTTAAAGTAAGAAAGTACAACATACACATCAAACACATAGTAGTAGAAGCAATAACACGTATTCATAAACAAACATACATAACAGGTTACATTCCTTAAAGATCCCAAGACGTTGAGTCACATTTAAATTTAATTAATCCTAAGTCTAACAACTACCATATCCACATAAAAGAATAATCAGAAATTCCAATGTCCATATAATATACATTTGCTTCGAATGCCTCTTGGCAAATTAATTTGGAATGCTCAATCATCCACTGTACATGTCACAGGGTATGAAAGGCTTAAAAGAATATACATATGTAGAAATAAAGATACATCATCCTCAAATCCATGATACAAAATACAGTAAAATAAATGAAATCATTCACCATACATGATATATCCATACATCCATAATGATAAAACATCCATCATAAAATCTAACCATCCATCATAATAATCCATGAACATAATGAAGGTAAATGCCAACCAAGAAAGCTCCAGCCACGGTGACCACATAGGGATCTCAACGGTAAGAGTAAAAAGCACTACCACCCGACCATGTGGAACCTAAATGGTCCACTCCCACCGCGCCGAGGAGATAGTCTCAAGTCCCAAACAGGATACCAAAACACAAAACACAAGTACTCTCTAAGTCTGGAAAATCCTAAAAGTACACTAACTCAAAGGTTCTGACATAGATAGACATCTAGACCCAGAGGCACATAAAGACACGTAGGAAACCTACTATGCAAGCGGGAAAGTGTCATCACATGAATCACATTGGAAGTTACCCGAGCAATCCCTCAGGAATCTCGGGTCCCCAGTAATCCTGCGGTCACTAGTATCCTCTCGTACTGACGAGGCATACTATGAAATGCAAGGTCGCAACCAAGCGTTCTCTCTACCCCATCCTAGTCTGTACTAGCACTCAAGGCATGGGAGAGAACATACAATTATCTTATTAGGTTCATTTAAGTCAGTATTTAGGTGAGATGTTTTCACTTATTAAAACAAATAACTTACAATGAGTCATCCCTACAGCCACTTCGAGTCTCCCTTCCCTCATTGCAAGCCACTTCCCGACACTACACATAGATAACCTACCCTAGGCTCATGAAATCACAAATCACAAAAATCACCTCAGCCCTATACAAGTGACTGGAAAGCATCAAATGATAATTATAATGATCACAACAGTTCTTTATCAGCAACTGAAGGCATCAGTGATAAATCACAATATCCAATGGTTCTCCAACGAGCAACCAACAAGTATCCCAATAATAGATCACAATACTGATCGAAGACTCCAAAATGGTCAAGTCAAACATGTCACAAGATGACATCATCAAGAGCATAGCAAGATACTTCAATCCCATCAAGGCGACTGAAAAGCAACCCAAGTATAACTGATCGAGGATACATAAATGGTTAAGTCAGGTAACTCAAATACATACACCTCAGCTTCACTCAAGGAAACTGGAAAGCAATAACAAATAGTATTAAAAAAAAAATCCATCATAGAGCATATCAACACATCACCATGGTTGGATTTAGAAAGATCGATAACAAAACATCATAATATCACAATCGCATAACTCCCAAGCCTTTGGTAAATGTCCTAAACTGGTCAACACTAAGACAACTCAAAACCCCAAATCATAGACAACAGAATAGTCACATAGAAACAGAATCATCACACAGTTGGGTTTGAATATATTGTTGAGTTAATGTAAGGTTTTTAAGTTCCACTTTTATGTATATCTCAAGTGATAGGTTTTCGTAATTACCCCTTACAATTAACCCATTTCTAAAAATAACTTCCATTAAATCAATAATCTAATTTGACAACTATATCAAATAATATCCATTGTTAATTAACTTTAATTCAACTAATTTTAATTAAGTTAATTATTAAATATTAAACTATATCAATAATATTTAATTAATTATTACTATATATTAATAGAATTTATTAACAAGATTAATAATTAATAATTTTAATTCATTATAAATTAACTTTAATAACATTACTAATCAATTATTAAAATTAATTACAATTTAAATAATACTACATTTAACAAATTGTATTAACTATAATCTATTTTTAATACATTATAAATTAAAAATCATATTAAAAAATATTATACCCGAATTTTCTCTTTAAAAAAAAATACATTATCAAAAGCATTTTAGGCCCGTCGGCCTGTAGATTGCAGTTTGCCGCAGCACAGTACTGCTGCATTAGCAGTACTTGCTACCACAACAGTACTGCTGTCGTGACAGAGAAAAAGGCAGGGGGTGGTGGCCCCGCCTCCCCAAAATATATAATTAATTTTTTAAATTTTTTTAAAAAAATTTATACTTTAAAATAAATTTGTTTAAACAATTTTTATTTAAAATTTAACTATTATGTAATTTTTGTTTAAAGATTAAAATTTTTAAAAATTAAATAAAGTTATATATATATATATATATATATATAATTTTATTTTATTTTAAACATTTACAATTGTAATCTAATAGAGAAAATAATTCCAACCCTACGAATTTTCTTTTTTTAATTTCAGATCCCACCCAAATTAAATATAGTAATTCTTTAATCTAGAAACAAGGGTTTCTCCATTTTCTTTTCTAATCCCTACATATAGAGTAGTTAATTGACAAGCATCTAAAAATTCACAATATTTGAAATGCTTAAACTTCCATCACATAGAATTCGGATTTTACAATCCACAGACACGAAGAAAAAAGGAAATAGGGAAATTGTGTAAATAATCAGCGATCAAAACACAAGACGCTACTTGAACCTAATGCTAATATGAAATCCTCGACAATAATTTTCCTGTGAAAAAACTTTCCTGGAATTCTCCTTCTTAAATTCGCTGCCAAAAGTTGTCTTCCAAAATTCCTGTCTCAAAAATTCTTTCCCAAATTCGTCGTCTCTCCAAAAATGAACCCCCAAAGTTGTGATAAGGAGTTTTCTCCTTAAATCGGGGCACTAATTGTGCATTCACCTGAGAGGACTCTTTGCTCATAAGACTCAACTCAAAATTAACTTTTATTAACGTTTGCTTTTATCTTTTAATGCACATTAAATGAATTATTAAATAACTTAATTTAGTTTCCCTCTTGACTTCTATTTTTAATCTTTATTACTTTTAAACCCATGCACACTTTATGAAATTAAAATAACATTATTTATTCCACTTATTTTATCCTTTAATTCATTTCTTTTATTTTCAACTCATGCTCGCATCATGCGATCTAGAAACTTTAATAATTTAATATCTTTCAACTTTTAATTTATTTTAGAAACTTAATTGATAAAATATTTAATTAAGTTAAATAACAATACTATTTAGCATTTATTAAAAATGAACTCTAGATATATTATTATAAAAGTAAATAAACATTATCACATTCTAAATTTATCCTTGAACTTTAATCTCCAAATTTAATTCTTTTTATTTAATTAATTTCTCAGTTAATTAAATATTAAAGATTTCATATTAATTTTCCATTAAATTAAATAATTGATTAATCTTTTAATTAAACTTGATTAATAGAAAATACACCAAGAACTCATGAAGACAACATACGAAAACCCAACATAGCAAAACACATACTAAATCAACAAAGGGTTATAATCACGAAATTACATCATTTGATGCATTCGGAGGGTACTTAACTCAGATACTTGTCCTAATTATCAATTAGGACAAATGGTTAAAGGGTTTAGGATTTGGACTTAAGAGTTTATCTCCCCTCTTTTACCATTGAGATAATGCGATAGGATACGCTCATCTTGGCAATTCAGGGAAGTCGATACCCGGTACCTGCAACCTGCATAAAATCCACGCATGTACAGATACAATATTTTAAGCTAAACAGACAATGGCAGGAAGTGATGCATCGTGTAGATCCCAACTAGCAGGTGGCTACGACTCCCTTCCTTAACCACATCAGAAACACCATACATAAAGAAAACAAACACGCACACCATACACATGCAGTATGGGGTAAGTATCCATAAGAAAGCACATGTGATAATAAACCATCTAACTAATCATCATCGATAACTAAAACCACTGAATAATCATCATACATGCATGAAATATAGAGTACCAAGTAATCTCATCATTTAATCAACTAAGTCTAAAATAATATCTGAAAATCTGAAAGTAATACTACTAAATATCAAGTATAAAACTGGCCTAAAAGAGTTTGGCAAGAATAATTGAAATGCGACTTAGGGGCAGGCACTACAGATCTAGTAATGAGATGCATGTTAGTGCAAGCCTAGGACACATGATTCATATTTCCTTAATAAGTGAATTCCTCTTATATAGAAAATAAATTTCTATAATTTCAAAACCTTTACTAGGAAATCATGTTGTCACTTATAAATCTGTAGTTATTAAAATCTAATTTGATTAATCCACTAGTCATATATTCTAATTCATCATTATTTATTGCTAACTAATTCATTTATTGTGTCATTAAAGAGGATCACCTAATTTACTTTTTAATACTAGGCTTCGTGTTATGTATGCACATTAATTTAAGCTTATAATAATTTTAAATGAAATTGAGTACAACTAACATAGGATGTAATCTCAATGGGGTAGTTTTGAGATGACCAAGAGAGGGAAGAATTGTATTGACATCAATGACAAGACATCTCCATGCTTTTATCTTTGCTTTCAGTGAATAACATGTTTTGCTCAAAAAGTGAAGAGGGCCTAGGTATGTTCAATTTACTAAGATTGCTACGAGGAGTAAACTCAATTTCTATTTTTTCCTTTACATGTTTGATCAAAGATAGGTTCTTTTCCTTTACATCTTTGATGAGTTGGAACTAAGGGTAATTGACCAAAGTTAACTTGAGGTTGTTTACTATGACTCACTTGAAAACTAGTCGTAATCGACATGAGAGGGAAACCACTAGTAAATAGGAAGACTCCAAGAAGCATTGGTATCACTCTTAGGTAGTAAAGTAATCACTTGTCCAATTAATAAGGTTTAACAATGTAATTGTCTATCACTCTCGTTAACATAAAGTGCCAATAGAGGTCTCACGATTGGTTAACACAATATGCCATTGTTGCTCTCACAATTGTGGAATTATCCAAGAGTTCTAATGTTATGTAATAAACTGTAATAATATGAGATAAATTGATATTTTTAGACAAGTGAATACCCACAATCCAAGGATGAAATCAAAAAATCCCAAAGAAAACTTTCTCCACTAGGGAAATCTCTAACTTTGCAAGTTTTGATGTTGGCGACAAGATAAGACAAGACTTACTAACTCAAAGATAGCTATGATGCAAGGATCCAAAGTGACAAAAATTTTAGACACCCAAGATTAGGTCCATAATGGTCAAATCAACTCAGGAATGACAAAAACACGGTTACCCTAGAGTCCAAATGATGAATGATGAGTTGTCCTTTTTTAACCAACTAAGATCAATTTCATATTTATAAATAATAATCAGGCACATAGAACAACAATTAGGGATTTCAAGCAAATGTCTATAAGCAATGGGCAAGGGACAAAGCAACCTTGCACATGAACAAAAATAGTGTCGTAGTATGAATCTAATCCCTAGAACCACTACTGTGTATGTTCTCAAAATATTTTTCAATCACGCACATAGTCCTAGAAAAGAAAATTTGGGAGCACTAAGGTTCTTAGTAATGGTCAACTTTGCAGCTTTTGCAATCTAGAGGGCGAAATCTAATCTCGACGTACCAGGATTTTGACATATTTTGAGAATTTAATCAATCGGAGATACTAAGGAGATTTGACAACCCAACAAAAGACTACACCCATGGGGATTTCCCCCACAAAGACATTTATATAGTGGTTGCTACTACCATGTCAAAAATAGCTATTACTGCTTGAGGTACCATCCACGTGGTTGACCCAATAAAGGGAATGTCCACTACAGTTTAACCCTCTCTAATCAAGGAAGACTCACAAAGTTGTACCACATGGGGACTTGGTTTGGATTAAAGGGTTTAAAGTTTTTGATGTGCCTAAAAGGGAACAAAACATACTCCTCTAGCCTTTTCACCTTACCTAAACATAGCAAACAAGATTCTTTGACATGCTAATTTGAAATCACCTCACCAACTTTTTGAAAAATCCAACAACAAACACCACCAATCTCAAAAGAGAAAGTACTAATGGATGTTGAGGACAAACCCAAGCAGAATAGTGAGGCAATGACAAATATCCTTCCCTACCTACAAGGGGATCTGTCGTCAAGAGGAGCTTCGCATGTAAAGCAAGCGAATGAAGCTCAGTATCTCAAGATCTCCCAAATAGTGTTCATAGGGCCTAATTACTATGTGAAACATATATGCATGAAAGAAAATCTAGATCCAATTGTAGAGTACCAAATGAAGTGTGAATTTATGAAAGCATGTAAAAGCACTCAAACCAAACACATGAGATGTTCATTTTAGTTCCAAATCCAAATGTTATAGAGATCCAACAAAATACCTAGTAATCCTTGCAACACATTTTTCTCTGTTGTACCTTTCGTTTATTCTTGAACGCTCGCTTGCAATGAACAAAGCAACAAGCAAAACAAGCAAACACAAGATATGCAATATATATACCAAAGCCAAGAGGCATCCCCAAATTAGAGGGAGAATGAAAATTAAATGAAAAGATGTGACCCACATAAGAGAATGCGCAATTAGCATTTAATTAAGAGATGTGGAGTGTAAAACTCCATGAAAATTATAAGATGAGGGGTGTTTTTATTTAATTTAAATGTAAAATAATCCTTTTTCTTATAAAATAAAGCGTGTGACATTTATTTAATTATTTCTTTTAAAATAATAATTGTTGCACATAAAATTAAGTGAGGAGGGGTTTTATTTAATCAAAAGGGAGTAAATTCCTTTAATTTAATAATACACAAATCAAGATGATCCAACCATTTATTTAAAATTAATTAAATAAATTAACTCCAATTTAATCATGAAAATTGATGTTTATGAAGATAGTCTATATTTGATGATGGATATGTATGCAAATGTTATGATGGTGTATGCAACTATCTAACCTAAGAAATGGATGTCTATGAATATGTTTTACCGTAATTTGGATACTATGATAGTATCCTCAATATAAGAGATAAATATTTATGACGGAATGGAAAAACAATGGATGGCAGCAATATGAATGTAGAATATCAATGTTTTTGAAAATTTGATCAAGGTAGGTATGAATCTATAGGAAATGCAGACCTATCTAGATTTAAGTGAAACCTAAGCTTGATGTGTAATGGATGCATATGAAGATGGTGCGATGATAAGTGAATCTATAACCTAAGACATGTTTGTGTCTAAAGATGTTATGCGACTAAGTACTATGAGTTGGTGGTGTAAATCTAAGATATAAATGTTTATAATGGTGTCAACCTAGCTTGTAGATAGAAGAATAAATGTCATTGTATATTTGTGGAATAAAAAGAAGAGACACAATTAAAAATCTATAGTTGAAAGGAAAAAGTCACCATTTTCCTTCAAGTAGGGAGGTTGTAATTTAACATGATAAAAATAAAAAAATAAAAAACCTATTTAATAATTATTCAAGTTGGAGTGACTCCTACCATGGACCCAATAAATGTATACCCTTCATTAGTTTTGACATTTTTCAAGCTAACACCTTTGTAAAGTATACTAAATATTAATATCTAAATATTAAATTATAATGTTTTTGGTAATATTAATATCAATATGCAACTAAATACAATTTAAAGATTGAAGAAAAAACCTACTTACTTGAATTATGGTGTCCAATATGAAGAAACAATTTTGTTTGACCACGTTTGACTTGCAAATGGCTTCAAGATGCTTACACATATTAGAAAATAAAATTGATTAGTAGTTTAATTTATTTTAACATTTTCTTGTATGTAATCTTGTAAGAATTTGATATGCATGTAACCTAAGCTTAATTATCTCTTTGTTCTACCCAAACTAGAGATATAAACATCTAAGTCAAAAATAATAACATTGATCATTAATCTAAACATAACATTGAAATTTAGGACTTAAATTCATTTCAAACATATATAGCCCCTGCTACTACTTAAATAACTTCAACAAATTTTCTCCAATAGTGATTGAGTGAATAAATTATCTCATATATATATATTTATAAGTATGTAAATGTATTAAAATTTGACCCATATTAAATGATAAACTACATTAAGATGTGGTTTATGCTATCACAATATTATTGATTTATGAAATATTGATTTAATTATATTCAAACCTTTTGTATATTCCTATATATTAATCCTTTTTAATCATCCAATTAAATCAAATTAATATTTTATTTTTCTAAAATTTAATAAACATGCTACCCACGTCCAAGAGAAATTCACTTGCAAAGGACTTAAAAATTAAGTCTTAAGGATACTATCTCACTTACTTGCAAAATAAAAATGACTACAATTATCTAAAAAAATAAGTGTCTATATTATTAAGTTTAATAGTTAAAGAAGTTTTTTACTAACTACTTATATTCTTCTTTCTCAGTTCTACCACGATACTTACTTTTCATTTCAATTCTAACAAATTTTTAAAAATCTTTTAATTATTTTTTTTGTTAATTATTATATATTTTTCTAAATCAATATTTAAATGCTATTAAGATTTTAATATAATTACAAATTAAAATTTAGTAGAATTAGTTTAAATTTTTGCTCAATAATGAGGAATGGATCAACAAATACAATATCAATTTTTACATTAGATTTTGAAAATTGTTTTAAGATAATGAAAATATATTGAAATTTTTTATTATCTTATTTTATTTCAAAATTCAAAATATTCAAATAAAAATTATGGACAGATATAAATTGTGACTACATTAAAGTTTCAAAATTTATTTATAAATTGTTTATTCTAAATGAATAATATATTTAAAGAACAAATATATAATATATTCAAATTTACATAAAAGAAACAATATATATGAGACAAAATTATTAAATATGTAATAAGAATCAAAATACATGATAAATATATTGTAAAAATATTGGTGCCTCAAATCAATTCAGTAGCACTTCTCGGAGCTTCAAAATTCAACACATCTCCACTTTGAAAATCAATTTGGCTAAAACAGGTACGACATAAAAATTAAATCATAATAAAAAAAAATTATTATAAAATATTAATAAAAAAAACTAAATAATCACAATAGGATTATACCTGCAAAGGTGGGTTTTGTCTCACTGCTCATGCTAAGTGCAAAGTCCAGTCATGCTAACTGGAAAGTCTGGAATAATAGTCAGCGATGTCCATACCAGGCCAAGCTCATCAACAATGAAAATGAAATTGTACAAATTTTTGTTTCAAAGTTATGCCATGAGCGTTACTTGTGCAGGCAACCAACAATAGAAGAAAGGCTCCAACTTAGCTGTTTCTCCATGCTGAGAAGCTTACAAATCAAAAAATGTGGAGATGCAAAAAATGAAAGAGACGATTTACTCCGCTAGATAGACATTCATTCAGCAGACAAAATCAGCTTCCACTTAAAACCACAATGCTAATATGCTTTAATGGTCTTTACAAAACCAGAAGAAACCTAAAAAAAATGTTCACACAAATATGATGTTGTATTGATACAATGCAACTTTCCTTTCCACCACAAACTATAACACATAAACACTCGCCATCTTGTTTAGTGGTTGAAATTTCATCAGAGATGATGAATCTAATATGATATACTAGAATCGGCAGTTTTCCCGCCAGTTTTGCTCTTGCGTGCTGAATACTATATATTAGATGCCTTAAATGTTGATTGCAAATGTCACATTTCCAATAGGAAAAATCATAAATTTGATTGAACCAGCCGACTTGTTTCTGCACTTAGGACAGATATGAAATCACCTTATTTCTGCAGTTAATATAGATAGATGTGACTCATGACAGGAGGATGCAATGGGCATGGATGCACATGGCTATCCATTGCAATGGGCATTGGCTAGCCGGTGCAAATCTTTGGCTAGTTAGCCAGTGCCCAAACTTTATGTGGGCACGAATCCCATGTCCTACTAGACGTCCAAAAAGATAGGGATCGCATCCTACTTGAGGTCGAGTGTTTCCCACTAAAACCACCCTCTCACCTCCTTTGATCATGCGTAAGTATTGGGAGGTACTCAAGACATGCACATTGGGAAGCATTTTGGTAAGCGACCAATAAAGGCCTCATTTCAAAGTCTCGTACACCCTCCTTTGTCGAGCTTATGTTATCGTCCCCTTGCTCACATTAAGTCACGAGTGGCCAATGAATACGAGCCCAACTCCCTCATGCATCACACTCTCATCAGATCCCAACCTAGCCACATAGACATGCGTCCCATCAAGACTACTGCCTCCATTCTGATTGCACGTCTTGAAGGAGTAGGTGAGGGTTTAGGGGCCATGTGAGTGACATAGGGGAGATGCTTAGTAAGGGCATAAGGGATATTGGGATTAGCGGTAAAAGAGTTTAGGAACATGTGCAAAAGGATGTAGGAAGGGGTCGGGGCAAGGGGTATGTGGATAGTAAGTGTTAAAAAAAATTTAGGGACTTAATTTTATTAAGATGATAGTATGTATATCCCTTATTTAAATTAAGGTCATGATGTATAGTGATAATTAGTATGTTGCTAGTTAGTAGATGAGTTATTTATTAGGTGAATAATAGTAATAGTGTAATATTGGGTGTTAGTAAGCAAATAAACAAATTAAGAAGTTAATAAGGGTTAGTAAATAGTTGGTGAAGGATCATTAAAACTTAATTAAACGATGCCTTGTAAAGGTATACGTATAACAAATTGCTAATATGGAATCAAGTGTTGAAAATGAACACCATGTAATTAGTTGTTAGATAAATGGTTAGTAAGTATCAATGGAGTAAGATTTTATTATTTAATATGGTGGAATAGTTAGGGGTTCATAGTAATATAGTTTATCTAAGTGGTATATTTATTAATAATTACAAAAAAGAAGAAGAGGAACACATGAAATAAATAATTCTTAGTGTTAACATTGGAATATATAATATTATGTAATGTACGGAGTAATATCCCAAATGTGAATAAATAGATATACTATTAATACTAGTGTACAATAAAAAAGTGATATAGAAATAAATGGTACTAAGGTTTTCATGCATTACATGATATGCATCATAGTCTATGTATATTATCAATTTTATATAAGATTTTGATAGCTTTGGGCTATGGTATTAAATGCTAATCTAAGCCCCATTATATTTCATAGTTAAATAGTGAGTAGATGTAACTATTATACATGTATAGGTTGTGAACCCTACTATTGTTTATAGCTTAATTAGTCTAGATGAACCTACTTCTTGTCATTACATAACCAATGAATAAGGAAGCGTGTCTTATAATTTGGATATAAATTGATGCAATAAAGGGTACATTATTTTTGTAAATATTCTATCAATATATTGTCCAAGTGAATCCTAAGGTTAGTAATTTTGTCAATGCAAGCCTTGATGACATGTGTCTCAGTAATTTTGAGATCAATCATGACTAGGACATATGCATATTCTTGTAGTAAGAAGTAGAATTGTGTTTTTGATTATAGCATATTGATTTCTTAAGAAGTAATCTTACACATTCTAATTCAACCACTAGGGAGTTGCCCACGAGTTACATAATAATATTCAGGATGCATAGGAATCATAACAGTTCCTCGAGAACCTAGGGTAGGTATGTCTTGAAACACATAACTAGTTGTTTCTGAAATGTAACTTGTTAATTTTCAAAGTGTCGGTAAACTTAGTTTTTTATTTTTATTTTTTTAAAGGGGGTGTGTTTTTGCCCTTAAAATTTTGGGCATGACATCAACACAACAATAAAAAGAGAAGAAAAATATGGGGGTATCTAGACCATTTCACGAGTGACAATGGACTTCAGAGAATGGGCAGAAAAGAACTCACTCATAGATATTCCAACCAAAAATGGAATATTTACATGGAATAATAAAAGAAAAGACTTCATCTATATGGTAGAAAGGTTGGATAGATTCTTTTTCAATGGAGACTTAAGCATAATAGATAGAGAGATCAAGGCATAAATACTACCACTAGCAAGTTTAGATCATTTTCCATTTAAAATAGATATTATAGAACCATCTAAACCAACTAGAAACCCATTTAAATGTGAAAAAATGTGGTTCCTAGATAAAAACTTTATGGATAACATAAAAAATTGGTGGCAAGAAGGATAGGTCCAAGGATAAAAAATGTCCTGCTTCATCTCTAAACTTAAAATGGTTAAAGAAAAAATTCTAAAATGGAACAAATCACAATTCAACAATATATTTAAAGAAAAACTTGGTATAGAAGAAAAGTTGGAAAAATTAAATAAGGAAGTTATTAAAAAGGGAATGAATTATGAAACCTATAACCAAGAAAAAGAACTCCTATCAAAACAAGAAGATAATTTAGCTAAAGAAGAAGTGTTATGGAAACAAAAATCTAGGGAGAAATCGCTGGTAGAATGAGATCATAATACGAAATATTTTCACACAAGTACCATACAACATAGAGCTATTGACAATATTTCATAAATTCAAAATTTAGAGGGAAATTTAGTTGACAATCTAGTCAAATATGCAGAGACTTTTGTTGAGTACTTTAAAGATATCCTTAAACATTATGACTACTTGAACCGAGTAGCACAAGAGGAAATGTTGAAAGCAATTCCTAAGATTATCATAGAAGAAGATAATAAAGCTCTCAATCAACCATTCTTTCTACAAGAGATTAAAACAAATCTCTTTAATATTAATCTAGATAAACCACTAGGACCAGATGGGTTCCAAGCATTCTTCTTCCAAAAATGTTGGGAAATTATAGGGGAAGATCTATGGAAAGCAATTGAAGCATCTAGAAATGGGGGGACACTCTTATTAGAAATTAATCACACATTCATAACACTTATCCCAAAAAAGAGTGAGGTTGTAGAACCTAGAGACTTTAGACCAACAACTCTTTACAATACAATTTATAAAATCTTATCTAAAGCTTTAGCAAACCGGCTTAAAGTATTTCTTCCTAAATTAATATTAGAAGAATAGACAAGGTTTGTCCCTGGGAGATCTATTCTCAATGGCATCTTAATTATTTAAGAAACCATCCACTCAACATCAAAGACTAAGGAGGCATGCATGTTATTAAAACTAGGCATTCAAAAGGCATATGATAAGATGGATTGGAGATTCCTTTGCAAAACCCTTAAAGCATTTGGATTCTCACACCAATGAATATATCATATATCAGTGTATATCTACCCTGAAAGTATATCTTCTTATTAATGTAACCCTTGGAGGTTTCTTTAGTATCTTTACGGGGATATGTCAAGGTGACCCTATTTCACCCTTCATTTTCATCATTATGGCTAAAACTTTTAGGAGAATAGTAAAAATAGCACAATCAAAAAGGAAAATTAATGGAATAAAGGTAACAGAGAATGCTGCAAATACTACACACCAACAATTCGTCAATGACACAATATTAGCTGGATTAAGCTCTAAAGAAGAAGCATAAAACTTCAAAAAAATCTTAACCAACTACACAAAAGCATCAAGGCAAAAAATTAATGCAAAAAAAAGGAAATTTTCTTTCTTAATACACCATTACAAAGAGAAGAATATATTTGTAATGAGTTAGGATATAAGAAAGGAACCTTTCCTTGCAAATATCTAGGTATATACCTAGAAAAAGGAGCAAAAAGGAATCAAGGCTAGGATTGAATATTGGAAAGAATAGATAACCACACGAAAACATGGAAAGGAAAATGGTTAACCAAAGCTGGGAGAGCAACAAAAATCAAAGCAATTTTATCAGCAATAGCCACTTATCAACTATCATGTCTATAATTAACTAAGAATATCAATCAAAGAATATAAGCAAAATTGAGATATTTCTTTTTGGAAAGGTATAGAGGATAAAAAGAAAACAACTCTAATTAGATGGGAAAAAAATTGTAGGCCTAAAGAAGCAGGGGGATTAGGTATTAAAAATTTAGAATGATAAAATGAAGCATTAGGTGCAAAACAAGTTTGGAGGATGTATTAAGAAAGAGACAACAAATGGGCAAGAATTATGTGTAATAAATATATGAATGCAACAAATATCACATCTTTATTGCAAACTAAGAACCCCTTGAAAGGTTTTGTAGCATGGAATTTCATGCTAAAATGTCACCCCTTAATTTGAAATTTGTAACTTGGGATCTAGGTAGAGGTGAGAAAGCCCTATTTTGGGAAGATTCTTGGAATGGGCACCCCCCCTAGATCAATCAACTTATCAAATAACACTAAAACTCTTCATAGCTCAGTTTGGGGCACCAAGGTTGTGATTATATCCTATATGATCCCTCTAATATAGAAGTCTAGTGGGGATGGAAATCCCTAGACAACAATGGTCTAACTCCTGTAGACTAGGAGAAATTAGAATCTATTCTTAGAGAGTGCCCAATCACCTACTACAATAGGGAAGACATGCTCATTTGGGTAGCTTCAAAAGATGAAATTTGTAAGGTTAAGGAGGGCTGCAACTGTGTAATCAATTCACAAAGGTGGGAGGCAATAAATGTAGCATTAAACCTTTGTTGGGATCGAGCAGGGTTACCTAAAGTAGGTATCTTTCTATGGGAAACTTCTCAAAATTGGATTCTAATAGCAGATAGATTTAGAAAAATGGGTTTTGAAGGCCTAGCTAGATGCATCCTATGCAAAGAAAACTTAGAAACAATAGAGTATCTCTTGTATCAGTATAAATATGCTAAGAAATATTGGGAGTGGCTTAAACACAAATTGAACTAGACTGCCTCACTCCCGTGGTTGTGGCAAGGCCACTTGACAAGGTGGCCTAAAGAGCCTAATAATAAAATATACGAAAAACTATGGAATATCACCCTGACTATCCTAGCATGGGAGATATGGAAGGAAAGAAATAGATGAATCTTCAATGATGAAGAACTCAAAACAACATCTCTCTTTAATAAGATTGAAGCAAGTATCAAAAAATTTATAAATTCTAATCTTAGAAAAATGACAAAAGAAGGTGGTTTTTTTTTTTAAAAAAAAAAAAAAAAACCAGAATGGGAGGCATAAATGGAAAAGAATTGGCAACATCTAATTAATCCACCTCTCATATATAAGAAAAAGAATAGTATAGCTAGACAAAAATGTAGATGGGAACCCCCTCCTGAAGGATGGAAGAAACTTAATTTTGATGGAGCCTCAAGAGGGAACTTGGGGGAAGTAGGAATCGGGTGTATAATCGAGGAGGAATATGGAGATTGGATCACTAAATGAGCTCAGCCCCTGGGAATAGCTTCGAAAAATATAACAGAGTTAGAAGTAGTACATGAAGGACTAAGCCAGAGTATTAAATTAAAAATCAAGAATATTATCATTGAAGGAGATTCTTAGATCATCCTTAATGCTCTCAAAAAAGGGAAAACCCCTAATTGGATATTAAATTCAAAATTAGAAAAAACCATAAATCTTCTAGACAAATTTGAAGAGGTGAGATTTGATCATATATACAAAGAGGGTAATGTAGACGGTGGCCTATTAGCTAACAAAAGGAATGGACGAACAAGATTTTCTTCTAGTTAATCAATATCTAGTTTGTTTAAGTAATCATAATTCATAGGCCCCTTTTAAGCATTCTCCCTTGGTACTTAAAGTAATGATTTAATCATATCATGCTTATTTAGTATCATTTAATTCTCATCCTTGAGGTAACTCGTGACATTTAGGAACCACATTAATCACTAATCTTTCATGCTATTTAATCATATCCCTCAGTTCTTTCCCTTTTCCTGCAGATTTTGGTTTCATCTCACTAATTTGAGCTTAGATGGTTTATGCTATTGGTTTACTTTTTGGGGGTGGTTTTGATCATCATTGATCTTGGTTTGATAAATTTGTCTATGCATTAACACTATCAAGAATTTACTGATCAAACATTCGATCTTCTTTTTGGTGATATATGCATTTTTGTAGTATCTTGTCATCTTTAACCTTAACTCTAGCTTAAAAGAACCCGTATGAATCTATAGTTTTTTCTTTATATTTTATGAATAAGTAATTTGGTAAATAGGGTCTTTGTATTTTATTTTTCTAACAATTCTAACTATACTTTTAAGCTGCATTACTTAGTAGCAGGGAAGCAAGGAGTAACAATTTAACCAAGAAATATAACAGAGTTGTGTACATTATCAAAGTTCAGGATGATTCCTCTACCCTCACCTCTCACCCCTACCACCGATTTGCTAATGTAGATCGCAAGATTGTAATGTAATTTTGTAATGATCATCAAGCATTCCTACTGTACCCTAAATTTAAATTTGAAAGTTGGTAACTAGGGTATGCCCCTTTTAATTTTGTAAACTTTTAGGACTTCGGTCTCGGGCAAGACTGGAGGCTTTCTTCTCCATTCTTTCCTACCAGTGCCCATTTGAATGGATCTATGCTAATGCATTTTTTATTAAGTTATTATAATCAAAAGGCTTTGGCCGTTTATCAATAAAAAATAATAATTTGTGATAGATTTCAGATTAACTATTAGTTGCTTAAGTCACAAAGCTATCAACCCTTATTTTGTTTCTCATCATTTATTAGTCCTTGTTGTTAAGATAGGAGACTAAAGTTTTTATGTGTCTTTTCTTTCAATTAATATTTCTTTGAAAACTATGCAAAAAACCTTTAAGCTATGGTTTTACGCATTTCATTATATTTGTCATTTTTTCACTCTATTGTTTTCATTTTTTGATTGGTTGAAACTATTTTTTCTGGTAGTCTTTTTCTAATTAATTTATAAAATTGATAAAAATGGATGTGGTATGTAGTTATTGTTTATAAAATAATTCACATGCATTGTCATTGCTTACGTATCTTGCTTACATGTAGAAATAGGTGGTAGATGATAGCACCACAATAATTTATTTCATATCTTAAAACCATCATTGGCATTCACTTGCAAGAGAATTGTTTGAAAATAACATTTAGCTTTATGTATTCTTTCCATATGAATATCCACTGCTCCATAATAAATTTATCGAAGAGTTTAGGGTTTGGATCGTGTGACCTCTACGTTATGATGTTTGAGGTAATTTAAATTTTCTTAGGCTTAATTTTAATAGGTTTATATTCTAATATATTTTCTTTCTTTCTCTTAGGATGCCTTAGCAAGAATGAATTCACCCTCAACTTTACCGTCAATATAATTACAAGGGTGGAGGTAAGGAATCCTTCTAAATGTTTCCCTAAAATACAATTTCTAAGCGGTTTGTAAATTTTCTTATTTTCTAAACAGTTTTGAAAAAGCATTTATTTTCCTAAGCAACAAAGTCTCTATAGAGCAATGCTTTTTATGTGATGTTATTCATAAAGATACGAAAAAGATGTTGAACTATTATGAGGATTTCAAAGTGGAAGCACTTCCAACCATGTCATTATTAAAATTGAAGCTTGAGTGTTGATATGTATTTTTCTCATTTGATTTGAGGAAATTGTAATTTGCACTTAAGTAATCATCATGCTAGAGGTCCTAGAAGACACATTAAAAAAGTGTTCGGCATTGTATTTCTTACTTCAATCTTTACAACATGTAACTAAGTCATTAAGGGACTTTAGGGTTTCTGATATGTATTGAAAATTTTAAAAAATCCACAATACTAGATAAAATGTCTTGTATTGAGGTTTTTAAATTAGATTTGGCCTTTTGTTATAGGGTTTACTTAGGAACATTCATATCTTGCCTTTGGTGATGATAGTTGTTTATTTGAATAATTCCTTTGTTTATCTTAAATAGTATAGATCTAAAATTCACTTTCATTTTTAAATAGTGTACTAAAAATTGTGCTACAATTTTGCAAGGAAATTTTAATTTATAAAAAATTATAGATTTTGCAAAATGTGTGTCGGGTGTGACTAACATTATGGATAGTCAGGAAGAATTATACTACATGTTTTATATTTTTGTAACTTGAAACTAAATTTCAAATAAACCACCTAGATAAGTTAGAACTTCAAAGATATTATTTAATACAAAAATAGTAGTAAGCCAAATGATTATTGCTTAATTGGTTGAGCATAATCAGTAAGGATGATGGTATGTGATATAGAATCTATCCACCAATGTTCTTATATGTGGCTATTTAGTCAAATAAGGCTTGCAAATTGTATATTTTCTCACTCCTTATAAAATATCTAAGTAAAAGTCTAGTTTGAAAATTTGGCAACTGATGGAATTATTTTTTCAATATGTAATGGTTTTCTTGAAGATCAACATATTTATAAAAGTTTACAAAACTGGATTTCAACCAACTCAGATATTTTTTTAAGCATTCATTAGAGGTCATTGTCTCTATGATTTAATAGACTTTTTACACAAAGCAATTTTTAATATAGTTGAGGTGATCTTTGACACTCTCTCTATATATATTTATAAGAATTATATGCTTAACTTTGTTGTCACTTAAATTGATTTGATTGTTTATGTATAAAAGTTGACAAAATTTGTTTTAGCTTCTATTTATTTATATATTATATGTCATTTAATTATATTTCTTGATATGATCATTATTAGTCTCTAGTGTAAAGGAGGAGACTAAAGTTTTCAATTGCTTGTGCAAGTATTAATTTATTAGTTAGAAATCATGCATTTTGAGATAATATATGTTGGAAACTACAATTGTAGCAATTCTTATGTTGTCATTGATATCAAATCTATTGGTAAGACAAAGTGTCAAGCCTATTGGAGAGACATTTGCTAATAGTGTAGAGTGTTATATCATTTGATTGATGAAGATAATTTGAAAATAAGAGATAGATGAGAAGTTGAGTATAATGGAAATACAATGGGCACTTGACAAGTTAGTTGTTGACAAGATAATGTGTTGTTCAATCAATACATAAAGTTAAGAAGATAGTTAGATGAAGCTCAAAGTAAGAACAAGTCAAAAGAATAAGCTTAACTGAGTATCAACATTATTCGATCAATGAAGGAACCAAAGTAGAATATTAAGGAGCATAAATAGAAGGCAAACAAAATAGTTCAAGCCAAGTGTTAGTTATTGCCAAGAAAATGTATGAATACGTGTTAGTAGTAACTGAGCATAGTGATGACCAAGCTAGCTTGTTGATGTCGAGTGAGACTATATAGTGTGTCTCAAGCTATACAGTAATAATCGAGCAGAAGAACACAGTGATTTTTGATTGATAGTAAAAGTTACAGTTTGAGAAATAATTGAATTTGAGACCAACATAGTTGGAATTTTGAATTATTCAAAAGCATGTGGAAGATAAGGATTGATGAGATGGTGTATTTAATACACAAGGAGAGTTTGTTAAGTGATCAAAGGTAAGGATTTGATCAAAAGTTTCTAGAAGAAGGAGGAGAACAAAAAGATGGAAGGATTCAATGAATGTGACCTAACCCTAAGATCAACGATGATGTTTAAGCGAAAAAAGATCAAAATCACCTATTTAAGGAGGCATAAGACATATTTTTTAAGGTTGGTTCATTGTTGATTGTTGATCTTAAGGAGAAGTTGTGAAGAACATAACAACAAATGTGAAGTCTGAAGAGTTGAATGGAGAAGTGATTACTTGAGGAGGTGTTAAGCAAATCAATGATGGAGATATGAATGGAGGCTAGTCAATGAACTAGCAGATGAGTGAATGGAGATCTAAATTTACAAAGTGAGTTTTACTTTAAATATGAAACCTATTGTTACATCTAACCATTGTACCAGTCAAAATCCTTTAATTAAGATTGACCTAATAGTCATTGTGTAAATCATTTAATCAAGGTGAAATTCTAATGAAATGATCCAAAATCCTCTAACAATTCTATTGCTAATAGGGTGATTAAATCCTTTAACTGGGTCACATTTAATAATGTGTTGTATAACCTTTAATAGGGTTGGCTCTTAACTGGGCTCACTTTAGAAGAGTGAAATATTGGTTACATGTTACTTGGTGCTTTTTTCCCAAATTAGGTTTCTACATTAAATCCTAGTGTCAAAGTGTTATTTCCATGTGTTGATGTTATTGTTATGCATGTTTTATTTTATAGTAGTTTATTTACTGGTAGTCGATACATATAGGAGGCAAAGAATTAAGCAATTACATGAAAAGTTGTTTTGTTGATGATATGTTATATAAATAGAGTGGGAATCTAAGATTAATTAAGTTGGTTGAAGTTATTAAAAGTTGAATTGGTAAATCTAGATCTAGCCCCTGCCTCCTTCTCTCAATTATTCTAAATCATTATAAAAATTGGTATTAGAGCTTTGGTGCTTGAAAGGAAATTTTGAAGGGACTCAAGCCAAAGATCAAGATGTACAAGAGAGAGATACCTAAGTTAAACAAGGAGAACTTCCCAGTATGGAAAAGACTGATGAGATTGCACTTATTTGGTATTGGAGATAGTTGAAGAAATGATAGAGAAGCAAGAGCACAACCAAATGATGATTGAACTTGCAGTAACTCTAAGTTATGCAAAATTTGATAGTTGAACAAATGATAGAGAAGCAAGAGCACAACCAAATGATGATTGAATTTGTAGTGACTCTGAGTTATAAAAAATTTGATGATGGGAAGGAATGCACTATTGCTAAGAAAATGTGGGACAAATTGGAAAAAATCCATGGAGAAGACAAAAATGTGCTGAGAGATAAGGCAAACAGCTTGAAAGGAAAGTTTGATAACATGAGAATGAAAGAAGGTGAGACTATTGCATAGTATTGTGGTAGAATCAAAGAAGCGATGAATGCTATTAGAGGAGTTGGAGGAGACATATCTAATGAGATTATGATAAGTAATGTATTAAGAACTTTACTTCCTATATATGCAATTAGGGTATCTGCAATTCAAGAATTGAGATGTACACTTGGTAATGATCTAACCTTAGATAGTATGATTGGTAGACTTACTAAATTTGAATTATCAAATTTTGATAATTACTCCCTTGCTAATGTTGAATCTACATTCAAAGCACAACTAACCCTTGATGGATATAAGAAAAAGAAAAAGAGAGAGTATGTGGAAAATGATAGTGGATGCGATGATGAGCTTGAAGCATTGTTGGCTAGAAGACTTCTTAGAGAAAAAGGCATATACAAAGGTAAACTTCCTATAATTTATTTTACATGTAACAAAGTTGATCATATTGTTGGTAGATGTTCTAACAGAGATAAGAAAGAGGAAATGAAAGACTTCAAGTACAAAGGAAGGAGAGATGATCTAGAGGCAATAAAGCTTGTTGGAAGTCTTATTGGGAAGTAGGATATTAAGAGGGTGGGTGGGTGGGGGTCAACCAAGATCTAAAAATTTTTTAAACTCCTTGAAACAAAATAAATACATTCACCATTTTCTCAATATCTTAGTTCATATACCATACAACCATAAAATATAAAACTGAAATAAATCTAGCTATGCATCACATCCATAAACATAAATGTAAACACATAACACAAATATTTGGTTACCTAGAAATCCTCCAAGGTGAAGGTAAAACTAGGGTGGGGATGACACCCACAAATCTTCACTACTCTAGCAAGAAAGTGTGCTTGTTAAGGCTACAATGTTTGATCACTTTTGGTGATCTACCCTATGAAGGGTCTGTGTTAGGAGCTTACAAGAAGGTTAGGTCTACCTTGATTAAAGGATTTAAAACTTACAACTAAGTAAGAACTCTATCAGGAGAATTAAATAGATCTATTAAAATTGCTATGTTAAGAGATTTTCCCTGATCCACTTGTTAGAATGACTCAATACTTGATCCTTTTTTTAACACTTTATGTTGGATTGTAGATCTTCTCTTTCCTTGTCTAAATTGATTTCCTTATTTGATATGCTCTATTTTTTCTTCACTGCTAGGTTGCTCTATCTGATCTCTACTTATGATCATCAAACTTAGCCTCCCTTGCTCTATCCTTGACCTTCTCATGCATATATGATCATCCTTATGATTTAGGGCTTGGTACTTTCTGAAATAGACAACTAGAGAAGTATCTAGATCATGATCAATGATCCAGAGTTCTCCCTTTTGCCGCTTAGTTCTTCTAATTTTTTGATTGATTACTCTGTCTTCCTAGGTATTGATGTCCTTTGATAAAATTTGTAATTACCTCCTTAGTTGTCTCTACAATCCACAAATATCACATACAAGTTGGCCAAAATGATTTACATAAGTGTTTGTGTCATTACAAACACATATGTCAAAACTGGTTTACTTGGCAATTGAATATCCTGATGCTTGGTCATAACTATGGGGTGCTCAACAACCTTAGACTCACTTAGCTTATTGAAATATAAAAAAGTACATGAATATTCAAACTCCAAAATGACTGACCAACTTGCAGTGGCTCGGTCACAGTGATGACTGACCAACTTTGCCTAGAAAATGATAAGTTTTGAATCCTAATAGGCAACAAGGCTTAGAGATAAACAATATCCCCCTTTGACATTAGTGGCAAAAGAATTTTGTCATGACTTAGTATTCTATTCAAAATAGCAAAATATCACTCCCCCTTAGACTGTGGTTCTGTCTCCAAAAAGACTTCACTATATACAACATATGTACATGTCTCTCCAAAAACAAATATTTGTACCTGTGATCTATGATATTTGATATTAAATTGCATATCTCATATTTCCCCCTTGTAGTATGGGTCATGATTATGATTTCCCCCTTAATTTTGTCACTTATGGCTTGGGGTTTGGAGGGGTCAAATTGTACTTATCAAAAAATGATTTGCAATTCTATAAAATCATCTCTAATCCATGATTCCAACTTGATCTTATAAATTCCATAACTTGAATATGGATTTATAGCTGAGCTGTTAGATCAACTAAACTATCTGCAATAGAGAGATGCAAATCTCTCTTGACTAAGTCCTTGGCAGCTGACAAGGATTTCTTCATAACCTCCAAATGAGGTAGCAACATGGTTTGGATAGAAATAAACTTGGATCTAATGCTTCCATCTCCAACCATCAAATCGGCTAACCTTCCTTGAAAAAAAGTCAATTTATTGAATTGATGAGAACTTGAACTTGCATCCTTGCTCAAAGAATGTATACTTGCCTTCATATCTGGTTGCAACTAATCAATTGAATGTTGATTCTCCATGGTGAAGAACTCAAAATCACAAAGCTTTATATAAAAAGAATGAATATTCTTCAAAATACCTTCTAACATATTTGCAAGTTTTGAAAGCTTAACCTAATTTATTATAATTTCTATTGAGAATTTCTCTAAAACTTTGTGCTCAAAACTTTTTTGTAGACCATCTCATCAAATTCTCATTGATCTCTATATCCTCATTATTAACCTCTTCAACAATATGAACTAATTGTTCCAAAATTGGTGCCTATTAATTTACATTTTGAATCTCAAATGCATCCACAAAAGTGCCCTTTATATCATGTCATACATGTTTTTCCTTGAACTCTCTTCTAAGTTGTTCTTGCTTTGTCTTTCTACTCAGCAATGCTTGTAGGATTTGCATTTTTTTAAATGTCATAGTGTTAGGGTCATATTTGGAAAGTTTAATGACCTCATCTAAGGTCATTGGAGTCTCAGGTGACTCAATTTTCTTTTCAACTAATTGTGACCTTGGAGTGTTGACGCTCGAAAGTGTGATTTGCAATTATTTCCCTTTAGCACTTGGTCTTGGTGTTTGTTAACCTATAGAAGTGATATCCTACTAAGGAGGTATTACTTGTTGAATAGGTGTTACAATTGATGCTTCTGTAGATACACTAACAACACTCAACAACTATATGAGGGCTTGGATAACCTCTTGCTTTTTTAGTTCCTCGCTCTTTGCAAGCTCAAATTGTTTAGCCTCCTTTGTTCCCTCAATATGAGGTCTTGAGACAATATGTGTAGATTGATTTGCTTGACCATGGTTATCAATTTCATCATTTTTGACAACAAGATTAGCCACATGAGAGGAACATTCAATCAATATTAAAGCTTTTCCCTGCTCCTTGACACTTACATCTTGTTGATACTTATTATCAACTATGACTGATGTAATTTGAAAATTATCAATTTGGGTGATTACAGTTGATGCACTATCAATCCGTGGATAATCCTAGATTTGTATTAATACTATATTAGTGCATGGAAGAAGAGTGTCTACAATCTAAAGTGCAACACTTTTCAGTTCTTCCTCAGTCAAAACATTTAGATTATGTTGCTTCTCTTAGGGATGTCTTCTATAGTGACAACATCTTGTTGTTCACTCTCCTCTTCCTTTGTACTCATTTTTTCTACCAAATTATCTAGTGCATCATAATCTTCCTAATTATTGAACTCAATTGCATCTCTTCCTTCTTCTTCTTTCTCCTTTGCTACTGATGGAAGTGACAACCCAAATGCTTTCCATATCAAAACACTTTCATGTAAAATCTCATCTTCTTTATTCCTCAAAATTTTATAAGCTCTTTTCTTTGGTACAAACTTCTTCACAAAATCTCTTAGGGAAATAGATGTATAGGTCTTCCCTAAGTTTGGCATTGTTTGGGCCAATGTAGCCTCTCTTATTTGCCTCTCTATGGATAATGCCCACTTCCATTTTGCTTCCAATTTATTGTACAAGTTTTCTAGAATGCCTTTGCCTAGTTCTATAGGTGTATATTTAATTTTTTTCATCATATCTATCATAGTTTTTTCAAATTTCTCTTGATTTTCCTTATCCAAAGAATTATAATGAATATGTTTGAAGCCTGTTATTCTTGTTGAACTCCTAATGTTCTCACATACCTAGTCAATGTCCATTGGAGGTCTCCTAGGAACAATTTGAAGTTTACTCAAATCATCATACTCGATTCTCTCTCCCTCATCCTCCTCATCACCAAGCATGATGACTAACTTCATTCTTGGCTTCTTTTGTGGACACTTCTCACACCCTTTTGCAACTTGCTTCCTCTCGGGTGTTTCCTTTCCTTTACTTGGCTTATGTATATATTTACTGTGCTTTTCTTTGTCTTAGTAGTAGTAGGTAGTGATCCTTTGGATCGTTGCCTTGTAATTATCCTTCTTTTAGGTTTAGGGGTAAGAGGGGTAACAACTATTTTCAATTCCCTACCTTGAGATCCACTATTACAATTTTCTTTTGTTTTGTTTCCTTAGGCTTGACAATCACTACTTCTTTTCCTTTGGATTCTTCCTCTTCTTCCTATGATTTCTCATCTTCTCCCTTACCTTCTATTATCTATAGGGGTCCTTCACTTAGTTTTCCCTCAAGATAAAATATTATATTTTTCCTCTTTCTATCCATCTTCAACACTTTAGTCTGTATCATCATTTTGATCTTGACTAACTCATAATTGCCAAAAGGCTCGACATTCTTGTCAATTTCTTCAAATAATAGGGTAGTAATAGGTTCAATGATTTCATATATATTTACTTCATATTACATTGGTATTAACCATTCAACCCTTGGTAGTGGAGCTTGTGCATATGTGAAATCAATGTCAGATACCTTCATAATAGTGGTCTACAACTGATTGTGGAATCCTCAATCTTTTTATCATCTTTCCTTTAAATTCCTCAAAGTAACCATCCATAATGGTTTCAAAAATTTCACCCAATTTTTCAATAAAATCATTAATTTTTTTGGTCATAGGTCCAGTCTTATCCCATACTACAGTTCCAACAGTTGCGAACAAATTTTGTACATATAAAAATATACAAACCAATAGTGACCCAAACTTACATGATGTTAGGATAAACCACGGGCAGAAATAAAAACTACATGCAAATATAACCAATAATAGAAATAAATAGATCACATAGAAATGAACACAAGGCACCTAGACTTAATGTGGTTCACCCAATCCTTGGGCTACGTCCACCAAACAGCAAGTTTGATCTTATTACAATCCAGTGATTACAACCTGATTACAGTCCGTAATCCCTTACAGCTCAATACCACTGCAAGAAGCAATTTCGCATCACACTATATTATAATCCCTAGCCCTAAGCCCTTTTATACAAATATTAAATTGCTTTAGGGTTATAACATGTCGGCTTGAATCTACAAATGGCGAATCTATGAATCTCGATAAAATAGGGCCCAAATTTTTTTTTGCCACCAAAGTCTTTTTAAAGGGAGACAAAGCCCCATAATTCAAGTATGAAAGAGAGAATTAGTGAATGTATGTGAGGAGGTGATGCTAGTGAAGATTTGAAGGAAGTGAAAGGGGTGAATTGATCAGTATACATTCAAGGTTACTTAGAAGAAGGACAAAATTGCAGAATTAGTTTGTAGAATAGAGGATCGAGGATACATCAATTTCATATCAGATTAGAAAGGATCAAGATGGACTAAATTGAGATCATGTATAGTTATTTCCTGATTAGTGGCCATAATCTAACACATGATGTGTTCTTAGCCTTCCTTATCACTCCAAGATTCTCTGTCAATTGTGTCAATTGTAGCTTGGAAAGATCATAACTATGATATTTCTTCACAATCTTATAACTTAGGTCCATTGCTATGCATGGAACACTATTAAGTTAGCTCGATTGATAGATCTTGTGTGCTATTGTTAGTAAATAGATTCACCCTTCAAAAAGAATTGCAATATATGACTCAATACACCCAAGTGGAAGAACAAAAAGATACTAACAATTGGACAAATTGTCATTGATTGATAACTCTCCTTTGAATTGAGAGGTACAACTCCCTCGTGAAAAGATATTCAATGAATTATATAAATTGATTATGTATTTAACTTGAAGATACAAAGGTTTTAACATCCATCCATAAACATGAAATGAATGTGCTTATAAGATTTACATAGTAAGCATGAAGAGAAAGATTGTTAGACAACCATAAGATTTCTTATCAAATCTTTCACATAATAGAGGATGAAAAAGGAATTTAAAGTACTTATATTGTAGATTATGGATTTGAGAGCCAACTGATTCACAATCACATGATCACTTGGTGTAATGATGCAAAACTATATTCAAAATTAAGAAGATAAGTCTGCATGATCTATTTCAACCGAAAATAATGAACATACAAACATTAAGATCTAATATATGCATTTTTTTTCATTCCAAAACACAATAGAATAACCATATGAATATTCTATATCTTCCAGTACAATCAAGATTGTAGAAAATAAAATATCAAATAAAAGCCTTCTATCTTTCTCCTATTACAATCAAAACACCATGAAAATATGTTCTCCCCTTCTGCAACCTTAGGACTGTCAAGAGTCAAAAGAAGAACCATTATCACTACTGAGAATCTCTAATAAGTACTCTATCAAATTTTCACTTCCTCTTTTAGTTAAAAAAAATGATTCTCACATATTATCTCTTTTTATTATATAGGCTCTCGATATATGTAAATTAAAATTGATTGACAAATGTCATCTGCTGAGAATCGTATAACATTGCTTAATTAGGTATGAAATTACTTGATGTCTTCTCAAAGCTCAACTACCCATCTTCATTATGTGATCCATCTCTTTGATGCCTACATTTATATCTTTTGTGAATTGGTGACCAAATTTGCCTCATATTAGCAAGATCGACTCTGATCTCAAACTCCCATCGACTTCCAACACTAGCTACATCCACACTTTAAGAAGTGTGTATCTCACTGAGGATGATGGAATGCTGATTGCTTGGTCCAAAATCATCATGTGTGTAGTCATCTTACCTCTACTAACAATTTGTATCTCCATACATCTACATTTTTTAGATAGTTCACATATGTTGTGCCTTCGCATCTGAGCCATTTAGCATTGATAACTAAGTAATCACCCCTGATAACTACATTGCATGGATGACTTCATGCTTGGGTTAGGTATCTACTTGTCTTTGACACTAAAATTTACAAATAGTAGTGGCGTCTTTATCACCAATGCCTTCCTATGATGTATTGAATTTTGCCTCTACTCATGGGATATGGCAGAGAGGTGGGAATGGAGCAAGACTTAGATGACTAGTGGGACTTCCTTTGCATTGATGAATCGGACATGAAGGAAGTTTGATGCTTCTAATGAGTGAGTCCTTGGCTCTGATATTCCTTTCTAGTTAATAGTTGAGTGGATCCTATAATGAGAAATCATTGAATGCTTGTGAACTTTTGTAAAGCACCATTCATATTTCTATTTTCTGATAGAACACAGGAGTCACTTTGGTGAATGCGATTGCAATTTTTTTTTAATCTACCTTATCTGTCTTTCTAAACTATGAATCAATTATTGCATCTACATACCCAACATTCATCTGACAATTATTATCATGCTCTATATATTCTCATTTGAATGGTGTTTTATGGGATCTACCATTATGCTTAGTCTTATTCTACCAATGAGAGACACATGTTTGCAATGTTGTGAGTCAAGCACATCTGCTTCCCTGATGTAATCAATGGGCTTCACCTTTTTTTTCTTTGCTCCATCACTTTGTGCAAACTTCCTACAGATGTCTATAGCCTTCAAATGTCTATAGCCTTCGCTGTGCCAAACCTAGATGTACTAATATAGAGGCATTACAACCTAGTTTCATTTGGGCCCATTGGATTGCCCTATTTGAAGCCTTAGATCATTGAAGAGGTGTATATGAACTGGATGACCTCATGACATTTTGTTGATCACTTTTTTATTATCCTCATCCTCTGTTTGAATGTGGGGATCCCTGTTTGAAGTTGAGCAACCCTCCTCATGATTGCTTATCTATAGGATATTCAACTTCTCCATATCAAGATGTTTGGAACTCAATACTGTCTTGTCAATGTTATTTCTAAATTTTATATCATGCTTTGTAGGAAAACTCATTTTTGACAATCATGTAGTAACATTATTTTACTTTCTTTCTAAACTGACTTAGCTATAGCAATGTGAACAATAAGTATGATATCATGTGCATTGTAGAATTTAAATCTCATCCAAAAGTGAGTCCCTAATTGCAAATAAAATTGCAATTTAGGTTAAATTGACGAATCAATGATTGGGCTTCTTTATTTAGACTTCAGGCAACCCATATTCATTGGTTTCATTGGTTTGAATATTGAAACTTTAGGAGCTAAGTGAAAGAAGACTTTGAATTCAAGCAGACAAAACTTATGAACCTCTATTCTTTGAATCTTGTGATTGTGTCTCTATACTGACAAGGCTTTCATCTTGAACAATGCCATTGAAATTGAATCTACTCATCTGAATTTTAAGTGCAGTACCTTGTTTGGACACCTTGAATTGAAGAGCTTAGCCATGTGGATGAACCTATGCGATTTTGTGTTTTGAATTCTTAACCTTGAATATTTTAATGGTGGGTCCCTGATGAACCCAAATTTTGAACCTGAACTTGTACTTGAACTTGAAATTTGAGTTGGTGAACTTGAATCACACATGTTAGGATTAACCTCAGATAGAAATAATACATGTAAATATAACTAATATCAAAAAAATAATAGACCGCACATAAGAAAATACAAGATACCAAGATTTAACATGGTTCACCCAATCCCTGGGCTACATCCACCAACAACAATTCTAATATTATCATTATCCAATGATTACAAGTAATTACAATTTGTAATCCCTTATAGCTCAATACCGCTACAAGAACCAATTTTTAAATCACACTTTATGAAAATCCCTAACCCTAAGAATTTTTACACAAGCTTTTTGCCACTTACAAAATTAGGGCTAGAATAATATAAAAATAGTAGCCAATACCTTTTACAATATAAGGTCATTTTTGGCTTTAGGGGTACTACCCTTCAAAACCCTCATAGGGGCATTGCCCCTCGACCCCACCCTATACTACGATAGGGAGTGGACCTAGGGTGTTGCCCCAGGACCCCATCTTGGGGGCACTACCCCCAAACCCCCATAGAAATAATTTGGAGTGGAACCACACTAAATAAACATCTGATTTTGATTAGGCTCCACATCACAATAATATCCCACTTGGAGATTGATCAAACTCCATAATAATACCCTCCCACTTGGAGACTAATCATAGCACCGCTAATCTTGTTGCTCCCACTAGAATATATCAAACCATCTTGGACTCTATTGTTCTTTTATTCTATTCAGTCGAGAAGACCAATTGAAGCTAAAGAGGAATTTAGGTTCTACCTTGTCAATACCTTTGTAAACATATTGGCTAGATTATCATGTGTATGTATCTTCTCTAGTTTTAATTGTCCATCATCCAAAACTGACTAAATAAAATGGTACCGCAACTGTATGTGCTTAGTCTTTGAATGTAGAGCTGAATTCTTTGCAAGATGAATGGAAATTTGGCTATCTGTGAACAAATAATTATCCCTTTGTGGATGTCCCAACTCTTCTATGAAGAACTAAAGCCATATCATCTCCTTGGCTACCTCTGTAGCAACAATATACTCTACCTCTATAGTGGATAAAGCATTAACCTTCTGTAACCTAGAAACCCATCTCATGACTGCTCCACCAACAGTAAATACATAACATGCAGTACTCTGCCTGGTATCAATATCCCCTACCAAATCTGAGTCAACATATCCCTATAAATCAGTAGTAGAGCCCCTAAAGTATAAACACTTATTGGTTGTTCCTCTCAAATATTTAAGAATCCATTTAACTACATTCCAATGTTCAAGCACTGGATGACTCATACACTTGCTGACGACTCCCACTACATGTGCAATATCTAGCCTTGTACATACCATAACATAAATCAAGCTTCCTACAACTAAAGCATAAGGTACCTTGGACATCTTATCCTCCTCTTCTTGTGTCTTGGGACACATCTCCTTAGTCAACTTCAAATGACAAGGGAAAGGTGTGTTGACAACTTTAGTATTCTCTATAGACAAATGTTGCAACACCTTCTCAATATAATCAACCTGAGATAATGCCAATTTCTTGTTCTTTCTATCTTTTTTAATCTTCCTACCAAGGATTTGTTTTGCTGCCCCCAAATCCTTCATAGAAAATGCATGTGCTAATTGGCGTTTCAAACTTTTAATGTGATTCATGTTAGACCTAACTACAAACATATAATCAACATATAAACATAAAATAATGTAGCTATCATCATCCAACCTCTTAAAATAAATATGATGATCTGAATGAGACCTACTATATCCATGCTCATGCATAAAACTGTCAAATTTTAGACACCATTGTCGAGGTGCTTGCTCCAAGCCATATAATATTTTCTTCAATTTGTACACTAAGTTCTCCTTACCTTTGACCTCAAATTGTTGTGGCTATGCCATATATATCTCTTCATACAAATAACCATGAAGGAAGATTATTTTAACATTCAGTTGCTCCAAATGCAAATCTTCAGTAGCCACAATACTTAAAATAGTGCAAATAGAAGTCATTTTAACAACAGGAGAAAATATCTCATTAAAATCAATGCCCTTTTTCTGTGCAAATCCTTTTACCACTAACCTAGCTTTAAATCATTTGTTACCTCCATTCTCTTTTTTTAACCTGTAAAGCCACTTATTCTATAAAGCCCTTTTACCTGCAAGAAACTTGCATAAATCCCATGTCTTATTTTTTAGTAAAGAGTCCATTTCTTCTTTCATTACAAACTCCCATTGAATCTTAGTATCCACTTGCACAACTTCATGGTAACATTCAAGTTCACCATCATTAGTAAGTAAAATAGAATACAAAGAGGGAGAAAATCTTTCTGGAGGTCTACTTAGCCTTGTTGATCGTTTAACATTCACTAGGGTGTGTGGTATTTATTGTTACGGTTATTGCAGATCATGAGGAAATGCTAGAACATTAGCTTTTGGAGTATCATCCAACACTACATAATCATTTTCTTTCTTCTCATGTTGCTGCAACAAATCTTTGTACAACACTTTCTCATTGAATATGACATCCCCGCTTCTTACAATTTTATGATTTTCAAAATTCCAAAGCCTATAACCAAATTAATTAATGCCATATCCAACAAATACACATTTCTTTGACTTAACTTCCATCTTGGTTCTATTTTCAGAATCTATATGAACAAATGCTTCACAACTGAAGGTTTTGAGAAAAGAATAACTCACCTTCATACTAGTCCATGCTTCCTCTGGAATACCACAACCCAAAAGAGTAGAGGAACCTCTATTATTCAAATATACATTAGTATTAACAACCTCTGCCCACATGTTTAAGGGCAACCCTACATGCAACCTCATGCTTCTTGCATGCTCCATTATAGTCCTGTTCATGTATTCAACCACTTCATTTTCTTGTGGAGTCCTTGGAATAGTTTTTTGTCTGTGAATACCATTAGTGGAGCAATACTCTTCAAATTCATGACTACAATGCTCACCACCATTATTAGATCTAAGACATTTTAATTTCTTACTAGTCTCATTTTCAACCAAGCATTTCCATTTCTTGAAAGTTTGAAATACATCAGATTCCTGTCTAAGGAAATAAACCCATACTTTTCTAATTACATCACCAATAAATGTAACATAATAATAAGAGCCACCAAGAGAAGATACCTGAGCTGGTCCCCATACATCCGTATATACAAGCTCTAATCTCTCACTTTTTTTTCTTCCTAGTCTTCACAAAACTCACTCTTTTGTTTTCCATACACAACTTTCACAAAAATCCATATTGACACATTTCAAACTTGGTAAAACTTGCTTTGAATGAAGTACTTTCATACCTTTCTCACTCATGTGCCCAAGTCTATTGTGCCATAGCATTGTATCAGAATCTACTGCAACTATTTGTTCTCCCTACTCAACTACAACAACCATTCTTGAACATTCATTTTTCTCTGAAACAATCAAAGTAGAAGGAACAATATGACCTGTACAAAGATATAAGGTGCCTACTTTCACACTTTTTGCTACTACAAAGGAACCTTTTGAAACCTTCCAATTTTTATCATTAAAAGTAACTACACAACCCTCATCACCGAGTTGCTCTACTAAAATTAAATTCCTACTCAGCCTTGGAACATGTCTTACCTCATGTAGTAGCCAATGATTCCCATTCTACAACTTAATCTTATCTTTTTCCTTTCCAAAAACCTGACAGGGTTCATTATCCCCCAAATAAACAAGCCCAAAATCCCCTTGGACATAATCAAGGAAATAACCTCTATGAGGTGTAGCATGAAATGAAGCTCTAGAATCTAAAACCCATGAATCATCAACACCTTCTAAAGATAGAAGCAAAGCATACTTTTCAGATCTGTTACTTACCACATTTGCCTCCTTATTCCCTTATGGTTTATCTCCTTCATTTTTTTTTCAAGTCTAGTAATATTTCTTCTTATGCCATATTTTACCATAGTACCAACAATCTCTTGGTCCTTTGCATTGAGACCTCTTCCCCTCTGACTTTCCTCTTGATTTCCCGTGATTTCCAAAATTATTTACTCTCTTAGTTGTTCTACCTCTGCTTTGTGCATTCAAAGCACTTTCTGATGTAGATCCACTTGAGGTTTTCTTATGAGTTTCCTCTCTCAAAATACCACCGATCACATCATCATATTTTAGGGTATTAGAACCAAAAACAAAATTACTCATAGCCATTACCAAGCCATTTCAGCTTTTAGGCAAAGAACACAAAATCAAGAGAGCCCTAATATCTTCATCAAAATTAATACCCATAGAAGATAACTGACTAGTAATAGTATTAAACTCATTTAAATGATCTACAACAAATCCACCTTCTGCCATTTTCATATTAAATAAACACTTAATGAGAAACACCTTATTTGAAGTAGAGGGATTTTCATACAATTTTGCTAGGGTTTCCATCAACTCTTCTATTGTTTTCAATTTTGTAATGTTAAATGCCATTGATGGTGCTAGACATAACTGAATGCTTTCAAGTGCCTTTTTTTCTAAGAGATCCTAGTCCTCATTTGTCATAGTTCCCTAGTTTTTTAGTTTTTCCTACCAACGACTTCCATAAATCCTTCTGATAAAGATAGTCCTCCATTTGCATCTTCCATAACTGAAAGTTCTACCCATTAAACTTGTGAACCCTCAACTTGCCCTCATTTTCCATCACTCTTACTCAATCATGAGACTTCCACTCAAATGTGAGACCTTCCTATAGAGGATTGCTAAAAAAAATGATGATGGTTTGGCTAAAAAAACAAAACAAAAAATAATGACCATTTGGCTCTGATACCACTTGTTTGGATTAACCTCAGACAGAAATAATAGTTACATGCAAATATAACCAATATCAGAAAATAATGGACTGCACATAAGAGAACACAAGACACCAAGATTTAACATGGTTCACCCAATCCCTAGGATACATCCACCAACAACAAGTCCAATATTATTATTATCTAGTGATTACAATCTAATTACACTCTGTAATCCCTTACAGCTCAATATCAATACAGGAACCAATTTTCACATCACACTTTATGAAAATCCCTAACCCTAAGCCTTTTTATATAAGCTTTTTTCCACTTACAAAATTAAGGTTAGAATAATATAAAAATAGTAGCTGACACCTTTTACAATATAAGGTCATTTTTGGCTTCAGGGGTACTGCGCCTGAAAACCCCCATAGGGGTGTTGCGCCTCGACCCCACCCTGTACTATGATAGGGAGCGCACTTGGGGTGTTGCCTCTTAACCACATCTTGGGGGTGCTACCCCCAAACCCCTTTAGAAATAATCTAGAGAGAAATTGTGTTAAATAAACCTCTGAGTTTGATTAGGCTCCACATCACAATAATACATTCAAACCTTCACATTTTGAACCTTGAACTTTGGAGGTCCCAATTTCAAGTTCAACACAATCTCATATCGCTGCCTCTTTCATGAAGTAAAACTTTACACAAGAATCATCAGTATTAAAACCAATGAGAAACTCAAATGGTTCAGGAATCTTTTCCAACCAAGCTGATTTTTAAAGTATAAAAATCCAGGTGCTGAATGCATGCTTAAAACTATCACATGTATAAAAAATTCAACAATGAGATCTTTAGTGTCATCTATTTACATTCCTCGACTGTTCCACTTGGCATTCATTTGATCTGCAATAACAATTTTCATTGCACAACTCATTGTCTTCAATTGATCTAGGATTGGATATCTAGTCGCTTAGTGAATTATTGCCTTATTGATTTTTATTGGTCCACCTTCTAGTAACAATTTCATGTTGTGTACTCTACTTAAGAAAATATTTATCCATTCCACTTTAAAAACCTTAAGAAAGGCTAGGGCATGAGTAAGCCCTTTCTTAGCAAGGATCTTGTTCTTGTCTTTTAAAATTCCATTTTCACATAATTTATCATAGGCATTTCACAATTCATAGTCTCCAATATCTCCAACCTTGCACATGTAGCATGAACAAATGTAATGTACCATAATTAGTCTAGGAGGAATCAATGACAAAGTGCCTACTATATCTCCAATCATTGTGATGTTAAGGTATGCCTTAAACTTTGGTGGAGGACATTGATCATTCCTCACAATTTGAGTGTTGTTTTCCTTCGACATTTCCTTGCCAGATGTAGATGCGAAAGATGTCATTATCAAAATAGTGTTTTTGAAAATAACTTCAACAACTTCTCAAAATAATTAAATTAAATTCTTAAGTCTTACTTACTTTGTTCTACAATTTTGTCATTGGCATGTTGTAGATCCGCACAAACTTTCAATGAAATTTCTTGTTTAATCGCCTTTGAATCACTCTGAAGGTTTGAAATCACTTGGTGAATTAAAATGATCTTCAAAAATTCAATATAAACCTTCACTTTGTTGAATTATGTATTCAATAAATGCTTTGTACTGTGTTACGTGCATTACAACTATCTCAACCTTCACATAAAATTTTGTTTGCACTACTTTCCTTCCATCGCTCGGCCTTCATTGGTAGTCACATTCTTAGCTTGGTCAAGATATCAACTTAGCTTTGTATGAGAGCTCAACTCATATAGCAATAATTAGTCACTATAGGCAATAATACTGATATTTGGCATCTATTATGCGTATGAATTATTTTGTTTAGTTCTTTCCTTAGATCTATCCTTGTGCATCTCAATTCATGTAGGTATGGACTTTCAATCATATCTCTTGTTAGGAACTAGTATATAATTTATCATTCAAGTGTACAGTTCCTTGTATACCTTCTTTTGTTAGTTAAAAGTGGTGTGATCACTTGATCCATTGGATTGGGTGATCTTGGCTTCACTTGATCCACTACTTCCTACTTCTACCTTCTTTCTCTAGGTTCCTTGTTTTCTTTACATCAAATTTTATTTTTCCTTTGATGTGTTCATTTCTTGGTGCAGGTGCTTGAGTCCTACAATTCTTGCTAACATGTCCAACCTTGTGACAACTAAAGCAAATTAAACTTCTATTTAACAATTTCTTGTAGTTGCCTCTAAAATGTGTCCTAATGTAATTTTTTGGTATGTGATCATATTATCCACAATAATAACAACTATACCATGTGTTGTAATCCTAGTTATAAGAATTACCTTTCTTAGATGCACACTCTTTCTTCTTGGATGTTAAGATAGGTTTTCCTTTGGATTTGTATTCTTGAGCTCTATGTCCATATTTCTGATAGTTATAGCAATGTCAATCAAATCTAGGTGCAATAGGTATATTGCTTGCCTTTGACATATATTCATGTGGTTGTTTTCCTTGTTTATTGCAGTTAAAATATTGTCCATTGAATTTAAGTTTAGAATTTTGCTCACCAATCTTGCTTCTGCAAATATTTTTTGTGTTCTAATTTTCCACAATGATGACATGTAGGCTTGCCTTTTGGTTTTTCATTTCATTGATCTATACTCTTGGATAATTCTCCTTTTTCAGTACATGAAGAGTGCTTGATATGTACTAAACCAAAGATGTCATTGGATGACCTTGGTGATCTCATCAGTTCTTCAAAGTATCTTATAGCTTCACTAGGTTTGTTCATTCTTCCCAATAGTTCTTTCTTAGATCTTAACTCATTTCTCAACTGGTCACTTTGTAATCTTTGTCCTTTCTATTCAACTTCTGGTTTGTAAGTAGCAATTGATTCATCATGTCCAACTGATTATTTGTAAGCTTTTGCACATCAAATTATCTTTCATTAAGTCTAGTAGTCATTTTTCTTTTGTCTTCTTCTGCCATGACTTTGTCTTCTTCAACTTTCTTTTTCTTTTTAGCCACTTCACATAGCCTCACTGATTGTATTTCATGTTCTCTCTTTAATCCTCTAACTTGTTCATTCAGAATGTTGTTCTTCTCCAATAGGTTTACTATTGTTGCATCAATTTCACTAGAATTACCATCTTCAAACATTCCTTTGGTGTCAACCTCTTGATAGAGTGTGTCATTTTATTGAATGACCATATCTCTTCTTTTCTTTAAGGATTTCCCCAACTCCTCTCTTGCTACTTCAAGCTATTGCAGCATGATCTGGATGTCAAGCATATGATTTTCAATGATCTTCCCCAATTTGTAAGCCTCCATCTCCAAGATCTTAACTCTCAAGTTGTTAGACTTCTTTGAGAATAAAGCTCTACTACCAATTATTGTAAGTCTTATTAGGAAGTAAGATACTGAGAGGGGGGGGGGTGTGAATTAGGATCTACAAATTTTTTTAACTCCTTGAAACAAAATAAATGCATTCACCATTTTCTCATCTCATATCTTAGTTCATATACCATACAACCATAAAATGGTAGAACTAAAATAGATCTAGCTATGCATCACATCCATAAACATAAATGTAAACACATAACACAAATATTTGATTACCCAGAAACCCTCCAAGGTGAAGGTAAAACTAGGGTGGGGATGATACCCACAAATATTCACTACTATAGCAATAAAGTGTGCTTGTTAAGACTAAATGTTTGATCACTTCTAGTTATCTACCCTGTAAAGGGTCTGTCTTGTTAGGAACTTACAAGACAGTCAGGTCTACCTTGACTAAAGGATTTAAAACTTACAACCAAGTAAGCACTCTATTAGGATATTTAAATAGGTCTATTAAAACCACTATGTTAAGAGATTTGACCTGATGCACTTGTTAGAATGACTCAATACTTGATCCTTTGTTTATCGCTTTATGTTAAATTGTAGATCTTCTTTTTCCTTGTCTGAATTGATTTCCTTATTTGATATGCTCTATTCTTCCTTCATTGCTAGGTTGCTCTATCTGATCTCTACTTCTAATCATCAAACTTAGCCTTCCTCACTCTATCCTTGACCTTCTCATGCATATACGATCATCCTTGTGATTTAGGGCTTGGTCCTTTCTTAAATAGACAATTGGAGAAGTATCTAGATCATGATCAATGATCCAAAGTTCTCCCTTTTTCTGCTTAGTCCTTCTAATTTTTGATTGGTTACACTACCTTTGTAGGGATTGATATCCTCTTCTAAAATACATAATTATCTCCTTAGCTTTCTTTTTAATCCATAAATATCGCATAGAATTCAGCCAAAATTATTTACATAAGTGTTTGTATCATCACAAACACATATATAAAACTAGTTTACTTGGCAATTGAATATCTTGATGCTTGATCATAATTGATATATATGTTGTCCCTTGACTTTTGTATGCTCAACAGTAATTGACTCACTTGGCATGTACTATCTCTTCTTTTTTTGGCTTCATTATCCTTCACTTGACATATACTATGACTCAATCTATACTAGGGTTCTTGAGAACCTCAGAGTTTCTCATCTTTTATTGAAATATAAAAAAGATCATGAATACTTGACCTCCATTAGGTGGCTTAGCTGTAGTGATAAACAACCAACTCTACCTAGAGAATGACTAAGCTCAGTTGTAGTGATAAACAACCAACTCTACCTAGAGAATGACTAAGTGTTGAACATTGACAGAGATGAGAAAGATGAAAAGAAAGACTTTAAGTACAAAGGAAGGAGAGATGATCTAGATATAATAAAGACAACACAAATAAAAGAGACTACAGAGACAAAGGTAAGAAATCTTGCTACATTGTTCAAGAGGATGGTTTTGATAGTAATTATTGTTGGTGTAAATAAGTATTTACTATTTAAATTTTACTTAAGTTTACTTAGGTTAATGAATATTCATGTTAGTTTTCATTATAGAAACCTAGGAATTTTCATATTCATATGAGTTGTCATGTAGACAACATAGTAGTTTGCACTCCAATTGAGCACATGTTGTCTACTACATATCTTTATGAGATACACCTTTGCATTCTTATCCTCTCATTGTTGCACATACATTCATGCACAATGGAGGATAATCCACTCTTGGTGGACATGTGATTAGTTGTTATGCTTATCTCTTTGTTGACTCCTAGTCATATCAATTGCCTTTATATACAAGGCTCTTCTATGTTGTATTCATCCAATCATCTAATATCCATTCTCATTTGATTGCCTTTATATACAAGGCTCTTCTATGTTGTATTCATCCAATCATCTAATATCCATTCTCATTTGATCATCATTTATCTCTCTTGTGCTATCTACTGAGCTTCTTGATCTTGGTGTTGAATTATTGCCTTAGGCAATTTATTACATGGTATTAGAGCCATAGGAGTTTCATTATATAGCCATTGGAGAGAGTTTTTTTTGTTTTATTTTGCAGGTCAAGATTGGAGCTTGTTGGTGCAAATCAGATGTTGGCATCACATTTAGAAGGTCAAAAAACCCCCAAATTGACTTTCATTTCATCAAAATTGAACATCTGAGGTGAAATCTAGAGTCATTTGATTTTTGTAGGTGTGACGACAATGATTTAGGAAAAATAATTACAAAGGTGATTTTCAAACAACGATATTGTCCTCATACATACTCTTTTTTCCATGCATTTTTTGTTTTTTTTTGGGGTATAATTTTGTGATCTACACATTGGTGCAGGTTGTTTGTGATATTTTCCTAAATGTTTTTGAAAATTGCCAATCTCAATTTTTGCAACTTTAGAGGTTTCGTTCAGGTTCATATGGACACATATTCAGGTGCTATTTTTTTTGAAAGTGCATAATTTTTTCTACTTTCCAGATCTAGTATTACTTTGGAGTAATTCTGAATAGAAATAGTACTTTCACCATTTGGTCATTTTTGGCCTATTTTGGCACTTGTGTAAGGAATCTAAGGTGCACAGAATCACTGCCTACACTAATCTTTGAGAGGACAATTATGCAAAATTGACTAACTATTGTAAAGATCTCAAGAAATGCATAACAACATAATCAAAATAAAAATGAACTCATAACACAATGATTACCATGGGGAAACCCTTCTGAGAGAAAAACCCCAACCTCCAAAACCTGCACAATGTATTCTCAAATTTGGAAGATTACAATACACTTGCAATGCAAGTTCTTACAGGATTGCATCACCACAACTCAAACTCGAAATTGAACTTAGAGAGATACTCCTTCTAGCACCAGTCTTGCAAACTAAACTCGATGATTCAAACACCTCCCCAAGCCCTCCTTTTATAGTGATTTACCACTTGGAAACCATTTGTGGTCTTACAAAACCATGGGCAAAACAACAATGCCACATGTTACCCACTTGTCATTTGTAACTCCAAGAATAACATTTTCGTCTATAATTTTGTCCTCTAGTTTAGACCCTTGTAAAAGTCATATAATGAGTTGTTTTTACTCTAAAAATAGCCCTTCTACATTGTTCTAGATACTAGACACTTTTTAACAACTCATACACCTTTTCCAACTCATAAACATGTGGAAAACTACCAAAAACAAATCCTAGAATTTTCTAAAAAATTTCTAGTGTTTTCTAGCTACAATTTTCTAGAGTTTTCTGAAAAAAGGGCTTGCAAGGTTGAGACACAATTCTCAACAACTTGTAATTAATTAGATCCTTGAGAGATCTTGTGTCTTATCTTGTTGAATCATATACAGCTTGATATTTTTAGTTGTAAATATAAAAAATTAGAGTTCCACCTTGGCTTAAAATTGGCAAGTGGCTATTGTACCCGCATTAAATATAAAGTGCCAATTCATCTTTTTTGGGGTGAGGATTCTTTGATTGAGTGAAAAGTGGGGGTGTGTCTTTGGTTTTTCTGTCTCCTTAATATTGCGCTCTTTCTTTTTCATTATGGGTTCTTTTTCTAAATTAACACCACATAATTATGCTACTTGGAAAGAAAAGATAAAGGAACCATTAGTTTAAAAAGATTTACTATGTTATACAAATGGTGCTACAAAGGAACTTGATGATGATGTTGATGAGTCCCATAAAAAATACTAGGAATCAAAACAAGAGATAGCCTTAGGAACCTTGCTAAAGAATATCTCAAATCGTGTCAAATATCACATTAGAAACATCACTAATCCAATCAAAGTTTGGGATAAACTTGAAGCATTATATGGGATAGTAGATGAAGATATGCCCTACACCATTGAGGACAATCTTCTCAAATTGGAATGTAGAAATTTTGACACCATAAAAGATTATCTTACTCAAGTAGACATGTATAGGGCACAACTTAAGGATTGTGGTGAACCCATCAAGGATGGAAGGTTGATCAAACATGTGATGACTCATCTCCCTCTTGAATATGTGACTTTTGTTTCAAGTTATAATACTCACAAGTTAACAAGAGGAAGTTCCTTCACTAAGCCTTCATTCAAGTCATTTTCAGGAATGTTGGTCTTAGAACATGAAAAGTTAGTGAGTATGGGAATTCTCTAATCTTCCAAGTCGAAAGCCTTGGTAGCTAATAAGGGGAATCAAGGTGGTAAAATTTCCAACAAGAAGCAAAAGAAATGGAAGGCTATGCCACAAGATGACACACAACAATCTTCCTCTACACATTAGTCTACCTCTAGACAACAATCTTCCTCACCACAAGATAACTCAACAATAAGGGAAAATAATCCAAGAAGGAGTTGCTTACTTGTACATATTGCAAGAATAATGGACATAAAGAACATCATTGTTACAAGAAGGAAATTGATGAACTCAAGAATCTTTTCTCAAGAAGAATCAAATTAGTCTACCCTCAAGAATGAATACTTCACCCTCTTCTTCACATTCAGATTTTGATAAAGGAAAGGATCACATGGGAGAAGGTCAAGCCTTAGTAGCTACTTCAAGTCAAGATTTAGGAAGATGGCTTCTAGATTTAGGGGATTCTCGTCATATGACATCTTCATAGTCTATGTTTTCATCATTTGATCCTTGTCGTACTCCACCTATTTGGATGGGCAATCATACTTACATGAATGTGATTGGAAAAATAAATATTAATAAGGGGGAGGGACACTTCAAAGCTGTGTTGTGTGTACCTCACATAAGTCATAATCTTCTTTCCATCTATCCACTCACTCATGGAGATAGAAGAAGGATTGTGGAATTCACACCTAATTTAGTTTTTATCAGAGACTTGGAGACTAGATAGATCATTGTTATAGGGGTGGTTGATCATGCATATTTTCTATAATACTTCTTAGACTTTGGTCATGATGATGATAGTTATTTTTCAACAAATTTTGATCATATTTCCAGTGATGATTCAAATTTTGAGAACTTTGGCTACTTGAACTAGGGTGTTCTCACATGTGATCAAGTTCTTGAGTCATCCATTGCTTCTCCTCCTACTAATATTGTATCTATTGTTTCTCCCGATGATGCTTATATTTGCATAGCTATGGATTCAGATGATTCAGTATAGCAGGGCATTCATTGTCTTCTAGACTTAGTTCCATGGGATGACTACTTGACAAACATTTCCAGTTTGTTTGTGGAGTCCTAAATTGCAGATTTTGGAGACGCTATTGATGAAATTCATCTTCTCTCTCATGAAGATGATTCTTAATTAGTTGTTGTGAGGGAACACTCTAACTCTCATCTTTATTCTCTACTTGATCAGTCTTTCAAGGTCGACATGATGGTAATTCCTTTGATACAACAATTGGAGGAGGTCACTTTATTTTCAAAGGAGATATTTGAATCTTTGATACATGTTCTACATTCATCCTTAGTTGATCCTTATTTTTCTTTTTTAGTAGAGTGACATAGTACACATAATTTGGAGGAGGCACCTTTCAATATTGACATTTGGACACTTGAGCAACATTCAAAGATTTCATACATTTTGAGGTTTCTTCCTATAGATGGGAGAGGCTTCTTTCATACACCTTTGGTTTTATTTCTTCCTAAAGGAGGAATGTTATTCTACACTCATGGAGCAATTTCTACATCGAGCCTAGAGAATCTACCATGGGTGTACATTCTACATTGAGGGGAGGCTACTTGGTCTATCTCTTCTTCTTCTTTCTTACAGGGGGGGATCTTTTCCTCACATGAGGTCTTCTCTCTCATTTTCATTTATTGTACTTATCTCTCTCTTTCAAGGAGATTTTTACCATCTAGTTTTCCCTCTTTCTCCACTTTATGAGAGATTGAATTGCATATCATTTGCACTTGCATATTGTACATGGATACCTAACATATCCTAGTAGCCAGGACCCATATTGCATTATTATCTTTTTTTTGTGAGCTTAAGTACATTCTCCTAAGTTTCACTTAAGGGGGTGTGTGGTGTAAATAAGTATTTACTATTTACACTTTACTTAAATTTACTTAGGTTAATGCATATTCATATTAGTTGTCATATAGACACATAGGAGTTTGCATATTCATATGAGTTGTCATGTAGACAACACAATACTTTGCACTCCAATTGAGCACATTTTGTCTACTACATCTCTTTATGAGATACACCTTTGCATTCTTATCCTCTCATTATTGCATGCACATTCATGCACAATGGAGGATAATCCACTCTTGGTGGACATGTGCTTAATTGTTATGCTTATCTCTTTTCTAACTCCTAGTCATATCAATTGCCTTTAAATACAAGGCTCTTTTATGTGTTGTATTCACCCAATCATTTGATATCCATTCTTATTTAATCATCATTTGTCTCTCTTGTGCTATCTATTGAGCTTCTTGATCTTGGCATTGAATTATTGCCTTAGGAAAATTCTTACAATTATGATGATCATGATGAAGAAATTGTTTATGTTGGAATTAAAGATGATTTTGCTAAAGATGGGTAAACTAGATTGATTTCACATGTGAATAAGAATGATAGATGGATAATTGATAGTGGTTTTTCACATGGTATGTTTGGTGGAACAAGTATGTTTGAGAAGTTAGATAATTATAATGGAAGTAGTGTTAAGTTTGGTAATGATGTACCATGTTATGTGAAATGTAAAGGATCAATTAAACTAAATGATAAGATCAAGTGTAATAATGCTTATTGGGTTGATGGTTTGAAATATAACTTTTTGAGTGTGGCATAGTTGATAAATTCAGGTTATAGAGTTGATTTCCAAAACAAGAAGGCAAAGATCTATGATGCTATTGGTGAGCTAGTTGGAAGTGGAGAAAAAACAAGAGGTAACTTGTTCTATCTAGACCTATATGAAGATACTTGTATAGTTGCACAATGTTAATATGTTTGGTTAAGGTATAAGAGGCTATGCCATAAGAACTTTGACAGTTTGTTAAGCATTAGTGGGTTGAAAAGAGTTAGAGCGTTACCAAGACTAAGAAAACCTGATAAAGTGATGTGAAAACAATGTCAAATGGGTAAAATGACAAAGTCTAGTTTCAAGAGAAAGACATATTCTTGTGATTATATTTTGGAGTTGGCTCATACTGACTTGTTTGGTCCTATTGGAGTGAAAATCTATTATGGTAAAAAATACTTCATTTTTTTTGTTGATGACTTTTCTAGAATGATGATTGAAATATTTCTTAAGGAAAAATTTGATTCATTTCAAATATTTAAGTGGTATATGGTTAGAGTTGATAAAGAAACATAAAAGAGTTGAATGCTTTAGATCAAACATAGGTGGTGAATTCATTTTAGATGAGTTCAACATATTTTGTAATGACAAGGGAATTAAGAGACAAATGAGTGCACCAAGGACTCCACCACAAAATGGTATAGATGAGAGAAGGAATAGATCAATTATGGATTGTGCAAGAATAATAATAACGAAGAAGAATTTTCATAGAAGTATTGGAGAGAGGTTGTGAGCACTACAATCTACACTCTGAACTAGGTTAAAATGAAGAAAGGAACAAATAAAATACCTTTTGAACTATGGTATGGATATGCACCAAATGTGAATTATATCAAAGTTTTTGGAAGTAAGTGTTACATCATGAAAGATGCAAGAAAAGGTAAAATTGATGCAAAAAGTGATGAAGGTACATTTCTAAGTAATTCCATTAAGATAAAATCTTATAAGTGTTTGAGTTCTAAGAATTAAAAAATTATAGAAAGTGCAAATGTTATAGTTGATGATTTTGCAGAGAAGAATGAAGAGGAATACAAGAAAGAACTTGAAGAATATAGAAAGTTTGTCTATATCTATGAAGGTGAACCTAACACCTACCCTGAACTAGAAAAGGTGGTTATCGAACATCAATAGTCAGGCGCTACTGAGGTTTTGCAGTAAAGTTCTATTGAGCATTAGGCTACTAACACAGATTGCCAACCTTTAGACAATGTAGGCTGAGTTGCAACCAAAAATAATTGAAGAAGTTGAACATGTTGAATCTAGTAAATTTTTGCAAGAAGAACCAACACCTTAACCTATATTGGAAAAGTATGTGAGAAGACATGATGCACCAAATCAAATAATTGGAGATAAAGATTTAGGAGTCATGAAAAGAAGAAAATTGACAAATGATACATGCTTATTATGTGAGTTTGACACTAAATTTGTCACAAGTGCTTTGGAGAATGAAGATTGGATCAAGGAAACAAATGAAGAAATTTAGAAAATAGAGAAAAATGAGACATGGACACTGGTACTTAGACCAAAGGACAAGAATGTGATTGGAACTAAGCGGGTTTTCATAAACAAGTTGAATGAGAAAGGTGAAGTCACAAGGAACAACACAAGACTAGTTTGCAAGGGATATGCACAAGAGGAAGGAGTTGACTATGGTGAAACTTTCACTCCAGTTGCAAGGTTAGGAGTGAGAAATTTTCTTGCATATGCTTCTTACAAAGGATTTAAAGTGTACTAAATGGATGTAAAGTATACATTTGTAAATGGAATTTTGGAGGAAGATGTCTACATTGAAGGATTTATTGATCCAAAAAAATGGAATATGGCATGTAAGTTACACAAAGCTTTATATGGTCTAAAGCAAGCCCCTAGAGCATGGTATGAAAGGTTACACAATTATTTGGTGAAAATTGGTTTTGCAAGAACTAATGACAATAACAATCTGTATCCGAAAAGTGAATTTGAAAATAAGATATTGATGGTTGAATTTTTTGTTGATGACATCATATTTGGAGGGAAAGATTCATTGAGTAAGACATTTGTTGATCAAATGAAAAAGAAGTTTGAAATGACAATGTTAGAAGAGATTAAATTCTTTGTTGGATTACAAGTGCATCATATGAATAAGGGTATTTTCATTACTCAATCTAAGTATATTAACAAAATTTTGAAGACTTTTGGTATGGAATAATCAAGACCAATTGGAACACCTATGGTGATTGGACACAAATTGTCAAAGAATGATGATTCTACTGAGGTGAATCAAACATTGTATAGGTCAATGATTGAAAAACTATAATATGTTGTACATAGTAGACTTGAAATTACATTAGTTGTTGGTATTGTTGTTAGATTCTATACTAATCCTAGAGATAGTCATATGATGGTAATAAAAAGGATAATAAGATACCTAAAAGGAACTGAAGACTATGGACTATCTTATAAAAGAAGTGACAAATTTGAGTTGAAGGTTCACACAGATGCTGATTGGGTAGGAAATGTTGATGATAGAAAGAGTACAAGTGGAGGAGCTTTCTTTTTAGGAAGAATATTGATCTCTTGGACATGCAAGAAGAAGAAATGTATTTCACAATCTACAACAGAGGTTGAATATGTTGTTGTGATAGTGAATTGTTTAAACATTGTATGGATCAAACAATTATTGAAAAGAATAGAGGAAGAGACCATTGAAATTTTTGTGATATATTGTGACAACACTAGTGCTATAAACTTATCAAAGAATCATGTGATGCATACAAAGACTAAGCATATTGAGATCAAATACCATTACTTGAGAGAGATGGTACAAGACAAAGAAGTGAGATTGGAATATGTGAACACAAAAGAATAGTTAGATGATATATCCAAAAAGGCACTACCTAGGGATGCTTATGAGTATCTAAGAGGTAAGTTAGACATCATTCCCCTACTTGAAGGAAACTAAGTAGAGATGATTCATTGCATCAAATGTTTCAATCATAATATCATAAACATTGATGCAAGAGGTCACACTTTAGGAGTTGCCTAAAGGTGTGAAAAGTAAGACATTGATCTATGAGTAGATGAAGCTATAAAAAGTAAATATTGAGATGACATTGCTATATCAGTCATAACAATGACACGAAGATGAATGAGTATGGTTGATGTCTTTGGTATTATTGTCAAAGAGTGAGAAAATGCATGAGTTACCATACAAGTATATGTAAAGAGGGGGAGATTAATATGATTGAGTTACCATACAACATTGATTAGTTAATGAGGCAGAGCAATATCATAGAGAAGTTATGCTAAGAGAATGATTGTAGTCAAGAGGGTGACATATGTTGAGGTGTTTCTACAGTGGGAGAATCCTAGAACTACATGGATGAGAATAAAGATGAAACCAAGAAAGAGAAAACACAAACACAGAGGGAGTTGATAGTACTAGTATTGAAGATTTTGGATTGCATGGTAACTAATAAAGTATGTGAGGTATTTCCATCAATGCAAAAGAGGGAGATTGTTGGAAACTACAATTGGAGCAATTATTATATAGTCATTGATGTCAAACCTATTGGTAAGATAGAGTGTTAAACCTATTGGATTTACATTTACTATTGGAAATATAAGGTAGGAAAGGTTACTGAGACATGAGAGGTGAATCATGAACCAATAAAAATTTAACTTACTTCTCCAATTAACCCTTCATATATTATTTGGATCTAATTGCATGCATGAAAGAAATAAAATATTCATAACACTTTGACACAAGATATGGTGACCTAGAAACCTTCCAATTAGAAATTAAAACTAGGGTGGGGATGATACCCACAAGCTTTAGGACTACAATATAAAGTTAACTTGTTAAAGCTTATAATTGACCAGTTCTGGTGATCTTCCCTGTTAGGAGCAATAAGGACTGTGAAGTCCACCTTATTAAAGGATTTACAAACATACAATGAAGTATGCACTTAGTTAAGAGATTTAGAAAAAGTCTGTTAAGTCCACCCTGTCAAAGGATTTAACTAATACACCTGTTAGAATGAATGAACGGTTGGTCTCTGATTTGCAACTTTGATTTGCTGAATGAAATTCCTTGAATTGCAATGATCACCTGGCTGTATAAATAAACCTCTATTTTCCCTTATACTACTTGTAGCCTTCTTTAATTTCCACCCATACACTTCATATTACTTCTCAATGAAAGACTTGGATATGATACAATGAGTTACATATGTATCAATCCAAATAACTACTTACTAGAGTCGACTACAATACCAAATTCATCATAATTCACAAAGTTAGCCCAAATGCTGTAACTCAAGTTCTGAAGACAAGCTCGGTGATGTTCTAATACTTGACAAACACTTTTAATGCTTGGAAAACTCTAGCACTTGGTTGAAGTTGCTCGGTCCATACTAATCACTTTCAAGTACTAGCTCAAACTCAGTCAACACTATGTGAATTGGTGAACATTGAGAAACTTGATAGCTACTAAATCACTCAATTGACATTGCATGACTCAGTCAACACTAGATTCACTTTGTTAACACTATGAGCTTGGTAGACATTGTAGAACTTGGTTAACACTACAGAGCTCGATTAACATTAGATGTTAACCTCATAATGGTTTTTGATACTTGAGTGCCAATAAACTTAACCACTTTCTATATTGGAACCAAGTACACCATGTATGTCGAGCCACGACATGAGCCAAGTCAGGAAAGACTTCAGGTGCCGAGTAGCCTTCAGGTGCCGAGTGAAGATTAGGTGCCAAGAAAAGTTCAAGTGCCGAATGACTTTAGGTGCCGAGCATGATTCAAGTGCCAAGTGATATTTAAGTGCCGAGTCACAGATGATGCCGAGCAATATAGAAATACAATAGGAGCCGAGTAAGCCAATTTGTTATTAGTACCAAGCATCTGAAATCAGCAAGTGCCGAGTAACACAGAATGTACATATGAGTTTGTAACTTCATTGATTCGTATGTAAACCATTTTCATGGCCGACATATGACGAATCTTGAAGGATTAAATGATACGATCGAATATTTTGTATTTCCTATGCAATCTACATGTAGCCAATAATAAAAATGGAGAAGGCATGCAACCAATAAGAAAAGTGCAAGGAATGAGCGGGAAGAAAAGATTCAATATGGATCGTAGATCCATACCTAACCCTAAGTCTTCAAATGTCTTTATAAGGAAGACAAAATCTCATTAAAAAGAAGAAGTGGATGTACAAGGGTGTGGAAGGAACACTATTTCAGAGTAAAGAGTATCATATCTCAGAGGATCAAGATTAGAGAAAGCAGATCAAGTGCCTGTATTCAGCAAATGAAGGATTGCAAGCTATTAGGTTTATTGTACCTAATACTCTCTAGCAATTGTATTAGAATGAAAAACCCTATGGTGATAGGTTAGCTTAATAGCTATTTTGTAGATCCTTTAATTAGGTGATTAAATCCTTTAATAGGGTGACACTTCATGCAAAGTGTTTGTAAATCCTTTAACTAGGTCACTATTGATATGATGTAAAGCCTTTAATAGGTTAGACCATCAGAAGTGGACAAATATTATTACTGCAATGATTTTGTGGGTATCATCCCCACCCCAATTTTACCTTCTTATTTCTGGAGGGTTTCTGGGTAACCAAAATCTCAAGTGTTATGTGGTGATGCTTATGTGTTTTTCATAACTGTCTGATATGTTCATACGCATGTAATCTACTTTCAGTTAAAAAGTTTTAATGGTTAAAATATAGTACTTCCCCCCCCTCTCAAAAGCATTCTTCCTATTTGAATATTCCAACAATTGGTATCAGAGCAAGGTTCTCACAAGAAGAAGTCTAACAACTTGGAGAAAAAGATCTAAAGATGGAAGTCTTCAAACTTGGGAAGATTATTGACAATCAAGTGATTGATGTGCAACTGGCTCTACACAAAGTAGAGGAAGCAAGGGAGGAATTGAGAAAATCCTTGAAGAAACAGAAGGATATAGCCATAGCTGAAAATGATATAAACTACATGGAGATTGATATCACAAAATTGTGTGCCAATGGAGACACCAAAGAGTTTGATGCAGCAATAGCAGAACTAATGGAGAAAAACAAAGTTCAAGCAGAAGAGATAAGATCTCTCAAGATGGAACATGAATCACAGGCCATAATGTTATGTGAAATCATTGAACAAAAGAAAAGAGTAGTTGAGGACAAAGTCATGATGGAAAATGACAAAAGAAATCTTGCAAACAGACTTGAAGAAAAATGTACTGAATTATCAAGGATCTCAAACATGCAGATGGATACACTTGCCCAAATGATGAACCTTCATCATGAACTCAATATGAAAGATATTGAGATCTCTACTTTGAAGATGCAGAATGAACAACTAAAGAATGAATTAAATAGAGAAAAAGAGGTAGCTAAAAATCTCAACAAGTCAAGTGAAGCCATCAAGTATTTTGAACAGTTGCTGAAATCCCCAAAATCTGCCCATGATACATCAAGATTGGATACAACAGCACTGAAGTTGGGGAATCGTCAAAGAGTGTTGAGAAAAGAAGTGACAAAGGTAAGGATTCTAAACCCACTTGTAATTATTGTAATAAAAAGGGACATACTGCTAATATTTGCAGGAGTAGGAGATTCAAGCAGACAAATACACCCAAGAGCAAGAGTTACTATCACAAGTGCAACATGCAAGAACATATAACACAAGATTGCAGATCCAATGCCACAAGGACTCAAAGATTTGATGGACATTGTCATAATTGCAAGACATATGGACATAGAGCATTTGAATGCAGATCAAAGCCTATGTGGACATCAAATCAACTAGTAAAATCAAAAGGAAATGAAAGTCACTATCATTGGATTACAACACCATGTATAGCTGTCATTATTGTCAGGAATATGGACATACACCCCAAAATTGCATAAGAACACATTTCAAGGGAAACTATAAGAGATGGTTGAGCCAAACTACATGTTTCAGTTGTTTGAAAATTGGGCATACCAGCAGAAACTATCCTATAAGGTCAAAGGCACCCAAGACTGAAGAAAATAAGGGCAAAGAAAAGATTGATGTTGAAAAGATAAGGGGACAAATGAATAAGACTTGGAAAAAGAAAGATGAGTACAACACATCAAGTGGAGGGATCACTTCACCCAATGGGTCAAGTGATCACACTTCATCAAACTAAGCATGAGAAGTATATGGGATTGATATACAAAGTTATATCACACATCAGTCCCAAGACAAAGAAGTAATGCAAAGCATAAATTTGCATGAGACAAGATGTCAAGACAAGATCTAAATCATATTGTTGAGTTGTCTTTAGATGCCGAGCTAAACTCCAACACATGCCGAGTTTCTAATAGCGATCGAGTTGATAACTAATGCTGAGTTGGTTAACTCCAATACAAGCCAAGTAAAGTGAAAGTGTAGTACAAGCTAAGTAATGTTAAAATCCATCAGAAGCTGAGTTGGTAGTTGAGAATTTAATGCGATGAAAATAGGGTATATTATAGCAATTCCAATTAGTTTTCCTCATCGTGATCAAGAAGCAAAGAAGAGAAAGAGAGTAGAGCGACTTCATAGTAGAAGATTCAGCATTTCAAGTAGATTGCAAAATCTCTCAATGCATTTTCATCAATCTTTAGGTATTTTCATTTGTGCCGAGCTACGCAGTTTCATATTTCGTAAAAAAAGAAACCCTAGTTTGCATAAATGGCATCAAGTTCCAAGAAAACTGAGGAGAAAGAGTCGTTTGAAGTTCAGTTAGGGTCAAATGAGGTCAAGCAACCTGAGTTTCGTCTCATCCCTGAAGTTGCATACAAAAATGACCCAGCTGGAGCTCTCTCCCAAATGCCCCCAAAAGTTGTAATGGTTCAAGATGTAAGAAGATGCTACAATTGTAAGATAGGAGCCCTAAGAGATATGGAGATAAGGCAAGCCTATGAAAAAATTGTGCGTAAATGGAGTCTTAAAAGATGAATTTAAAATTGTTGAAAGGAAGGGTTTGACCCGAGTTTTGAGCTTTCCCACTATATTCAAGACATAATGGGTTAAACTTGTGTTAAGCAGAATTCATGGAGGAAGTCTTTGGTTGGAAGATATTCCTATCAAATTAACCAAAGGAATCATACATAGGGTAACTGGGTATCCTACCCTAGATCGGTTCAAAACCTTGAGAAGTGAATCGAAGGAGGTTATTGAAAAGAACACTGGTGCTCAGTGGAATGAAAGAGGAATGACAATTCATACCATTCAGGATCCTCTAGTTGAGTTTGCTATTAGAGTCATTGCCCATAATTTCTATCAATCCAGTAGACTCAACAATGTGCCATGTATTGCAGTAGATGTAGGTTACAAATTGGTGAAAAAGGATCATACTTATGATCTTACAGAATTGCAACTACAGTAGATTACTGAAAACCTTTGCTCAATGCAAATTTGGAGCAATTCTAGTTTGTATATTCTTTTATGTTCAGAATGAGTTTCCATCTTTCAGCAAAGTTACATGGAGGAATGATAAGACTATCATTGCCCAAATCAATGACTATATAGAATAGATGGGAGAAAATTTTGATACACTGATGACAAGTTATTTTGAGGATTTCAAGAAATCCATGAAGCAAAGATCAAGAATACCAATTTCCTTAGTGGAAAAACATACTAATGATTTGTGCTTCTTAGTTGACATTGATTTTACCTATATTCAAGTAGTAATAGCAAGGGTGATGGCTAAGGCCATTTGGATATGAAATCAATATAGATGAAGCTTCTGCAGCAATAACTACATTATTGGCAGAAGAGACAGATAAAAGTGCTCCACACTTTGGCACTTATGATGTGGTAAGATCAAAGATAAATATGGAGCTAAAGACTACCTCCACATTAAAGAAGAAAGACAAATTGTTAAAGAAGATTAAGAAGAAATTGAGGCTGAAGCAGAAGAAGATGAAGATGACAATGATGATGATGAAGATGAACAAGAACAAGGCCTAATGGAATTGACCCAAGGCCTAGGTGAAGACAAGGAGGAAGGTGCAGAGGAAAAAGAAGCCAAGGAAGCACCAACTGAAGCTGAGTCAAAGAAAAGGAAGGCAACAGAATAGCCTCTAGCTCAGCAAAAACCAAAGAAATTTTCTATGCCATCACCTCAAAAGCCAACAACCTGAGCTGCAACAAGGGCCTCCACTAAAAAGGCTATAAAGGAAGCTACAAAGAAGAAACCAATCAAGGAAACACAAGAAGAGCTAAGGAAAAGAAGAAGATATGTGGCTCAACTTGATACTGATGAATGTTAGAATCTGAAAAGATTAATAACTCAGAAAACTAGTGCAAAGAGTAAATATCTAAACTATGAATGCAAATGATACAAAATCAAAATAGCATCATAGAGTTAGTCTCCAAGAGAGTAATGCAAATGCTAGAAGCAAAATAGCATTAAGAGGATGCAAAAATAAGAGATACAAATACAAGCCAGGTAGCATGCTTATATAGGCTAGGAAGAGGGAGGAGGTGGCAACACCAACCAATGAGGAGCAACCATCTATTGGACTAAAGATAGCAAAGTATCTTCCCAAGATAGCTAATGGATGCTCACATGTAGGAAGGTGACACCTTACAACCATTCACCCAATAAGACATGCTTTATTAACCTAAGCAAGATTATTAAAAGTGTAGGAAAAACCTATCAAAATAAGAAAAATAAAAAACTACACTAACACCCCCCCATAAGAGAAGCTTAGGTGGATGTAGAAATGGGTCCCGACAACAAGGCCTGATCAGGTACCCAATACAAGAAAAAGAACTAGATGAAGGAAACTAAGCCTCCAATCTAGGAAATGTCCCAAAGAGAGGAACAAAAAAGAGTATGAAGCATCTCCGAAGCATGAATCTGCAAACTCTGTCAAAATGCTGATCTGTAGAACCTCCATGGAAATAGAAGGCACGAACCATCAACCAAAGAAGCATAGAACAACAAGTGAACCCCCCCCCCAATAATGTTGAACAAGGAGAGGGGTGACAGGAACACTGAAATGCAATGCCAAAAAAATCTGCAAGAAGAAGAATCAGGAACACCAATAGTGCAATAAAAGTACAAGCATAGGATAAAGGGTGGTGTCATCGACACACTGCATGGGCTAATGTCGTGGATGAAAAATTCACTTGACAAAGGTGGATGAGCACAAAATGGCAAAACATCATGACCCCCCATGGCACTTTATAACTGAGTGCGAGTACAAACAAACACAAGGAGTACAAGATCCCAAATATGTAAAAGTAGGCACTTTATCTCAGTGCATTTACAGAAAAAGGAATGCAATAGAATAGAAGCATACAATGCTCAGAAGTTAGAAAGAAGAGTGAGCCAAAAGAACAAAAGAAGAGATTCCAGGACCTGTAGAATCCAAGTAATCTGCCAAAGTGCGAAAGTGCAAAACTCAAAGGAGAAAGAACTTGGAGCAGTATCTAGATAAAAGACCTCTGCAACTGAATAACTCATAGAACTAGCTTTCCGACGATATTTGGCGAGCCAAGAAAAGAGTCCGAATGAGCAAGATATGGCTCCCGGAAGGCAAAATAGAACATCTGGCTTTGACTGCCAAAATAGGCAACTAGACTGTAGAAAAAATTAAAAAAAATTGTGCCATCATCTCCATCTTAGAACCATCTTTCCAACGCATTTTTCGGATCGAAAAAATACATCTGTATGCTCAAGTTACGAAAGAAAAATTAACAGGGCCTCCTCATGAAGAGCATATGCTAAAAGTGAAACTTGAGCACAATAATCAAGGAAACAAATAGCACCACTGTGATCTACTCAAAAAATCATGCACTTTCAAAAAAAGAATTGCCTCGATACGAGGTCGTATGAGAAAGTTATGATCCTCCGAAGTTTCCAAAATGAGAACTATGCACAATCACAGCTGAGAATCTACAATTTTTGAAGAATTCATGCATGAAAATTAAAAAACAACTCCACTAGTGGATAGAGCACAAAAAAATAGCCAAGTTCATAATAAGAATCATCAAAATCAGAGTCCATATGAGTACGAACGAGACGTTTGAAAACTGCATTCAAATCTGCGGCTGCCAACGGAGAGGGCTATGGCTGTAGCTTTGCATGCTCGATTCTAAAAAATATACAGCTTGCATGAAAAATCTAAAAGATACCCAGATGGTTTTTCGAGGCTGCGAACAAAACCCATAAATCATTTTTCTTGCTGATGTACAGAAGATGTTGCTGTAGTGTAAATCAGACGCCTTTAACAGTAAAAAACGGCTTCAAAAATTAAAAAATGACCCCAGCAACCAAAATATGACATGCAAATGCTGGATTAGCTTCTTAAGTCCATCAATGGTATGCTAGAACTTGCAAAACTGATTAAAAACTTCAAATATGCATGTTGGTTGTCAGATTTGAGATTGAAACCTCAGAGAAAAACTGTTTTTGTCAAAACTTTTCTGATTCTCAGGATCATCCAAAGATGCAAGAGAAGAGCATACTTCATTTTTCAAAAAACTACAATAAAGTTTATTTTCCCCCTCCGAATCTCTCAAATATGGAAACTAAAATCTACTCTTGCACATAGAAAAGCTCTGATACCATGTTAGAATTTGAAAAGATTAATAACCCAGAAAACTAGTGCAAAGAGTAAATATCTAAACTATGAATGCAAATGATACAAAATCAAAATAGCATCATAGAGTTAGTCTCCAAGAGAGTAATGCAAATGCTGGAAGCAAAATAGCATTAAGAGGATGCAAAAATAAGAGATACAAATACAAGCCAGGTAGCATGCTTATATAGGCTAGGAAGAGGGAGGAGGTGGCAACACCAACCAATGAGGAGCAACCATCTATTGGACTAAAGATAGCAAAGTATCTTCCCAAGATAGCTAATGGATGCTCACATGTAGGAAGGTGACACCTCACAACCATTCACCCAATAAGACATGCTTTATTAACCTAAGCGAGATTATTAAAAGTGTAGGAAAAACCTATCAAAATAGGAAAAATAAAAAACTACACTAATAATGAAGAAGATCAATCTGAAAAGGTAAGCCATTTTTCAATTGATACTTTATGTAAAAAGATTAGAAATGGTGATTTAAGCAACTTAAATAAAGTTAATTTCAATAAGTTTACTAAAGAAGAATAGAATAGGATAGAGGAAACAATTTATGGAATGATGGCACAGTTCAAGTACACTCCTCTTGAACTAGATGGACAATTGCCAAAAGAACTGTTTAAAATTGTAGAAGACAGATGGCATTTTTGTTTGAAATTGGAGAAGGAGATGAGGGAGTCAACCCTAGCAAGCGTATTGCCTGATTTGACTAAGGAACAAATAAAGAAAGTAGTCAAAAGGCATAGTACTAGGTTTACACCTAAGTATAGGGAATTCTTTATTCTCCAAAACAAGATGGAAGAAATTGTTCAAAGAACAATGAAATCATGGAAAAACTTGTACAAAAAGATTAAAGATTTTTTGGAAGAAGAATACAAGAAAGAAGTAGCTGCTCCACCAGAAGAGAGAAGAAAAAGGAGAGAGGAGAAGACAACAGTAGAGAAGGGAGAAGAAGAAAAGAAAGAAGAAGAAGAAGAGAAAGAAGAAGAAGAGAAGAAGGAAGAAGAAAAGAAATATGGAGAGGAGAAGGAGACACAAGAACAAGATGTAACGGCAATAGCTGAGCAAGAGCAGTAACCAGACCAGAGTGTGCAAGACACATAATTGCCACCCTCTAGCCCTCCTCATGTAACCATCACACCTACAAAAACTATAATTATAAAAGATGTTCCTGACACTTCTGGTTAGAACATCAATCCATTAACTGTAGAAGATCTCAAAAGAATCCTTGACCAATCTACGCAGCAAGCAAGATTGTGTACAGATCCAGTATTGGTCAGTATGGATGAATTACAAAAACTAGTAGAAAGCACAGTTAGAGAAAAGGTGAACCCACAAGAACCACCTTCCATCATCTCTACAACTACTAGTGGTCAACCTCAAATGCCCATATATATTTCATTAGGCATAGTTGACACCTCAATACAAAAGCTGAGTGCAGCTGTAGAAAATGAAATAGAACAAATAGGACAGACTATTACATCTAATCCTATAGCACAAACAAAAGGTGCACTTCCTAAGATTACATAATTGATCAAGGAAGTAGAAATTAGGAGGAGAAAATAGAGGAAACTCCTAAAGAGCAAGAGGCAATACAAACATTGATAAATTTGCCTACCTCAGGAACTCCTTCACAATAGCCATTGCAAATATCTGCACTAGGATCTAGTACTACAAAAGTTGCAAGGATACTTCACTATGGGGACTCTAAATTAGATGAAGAGATAGTCATACTAGGATATGACTTAAAAAAAAAAAACCATTGGTCAAATCAATGAGGTGCAGGAAGCACTGAATAGGAGAAAGAGACATGAGATACTCAAGAGGGAGTATAAACAAAAGCAAACACTACATGAGATTAAGGACATCTTTATGGATGCCTTCAGTTTGCAGTCACCAGATGAGTCAAAGCATATCATAGAGCAATTATCAGATATTTTTGACCAGGTGACAAATGAATTCCAAGAGACAAATGCAAAACTTATAGAATGGTCTGAAGGAAAATTTCAGGGAAAAGTAAATCAGCAAGTATCAAGTCAAATTGCACTCTCCCAAGTTGAATTGGCAAAGCTAATAGACAAAGTGAAAAAGGTACTTGAGAATATATTCTCATTGTACAAAGAGTTGTGTGACTTTTCATACTTCACACAAGAGACAAGCCAAAAGATACTAAGCTTGGAGAGAAATTTAAATATTTCAAGCATGAAACTACCAAATGATCCAGCTCAAAGTGAGAAGCATTTTGCTCAATCGCTTCACACTCAGAAAGAAATAGCTGTATTATTAGCAGATGAGGCCAATATCAAGGCAAAACTGATACAACTCCAGTCCTCCATTACTGTACATTTGGAAATACTCCATAAGGAACAAGTCTATGCAAAAACTGTTCTCAAGAAAGATCCCAATATTTCTACTTCAGATGGACTTATTCATCTTGTTGCGGAGACTGCCATTCAGCACAAGTCACTGGAAATTGCTTTGAACAATTGGGATGCAGCTCTCAAGATGATTATGGAGGTAAACAACACATTTTTGGTGAAATATGGTCTTAACCCTTAAAATCCTTTGACATAAGTGTCAAAACAGGAGAGATATATATCTTATTACTAAGGGGGAGATATTATAAGATGAATGAGAGAATGGGGGAAATAAAACCAAGGAAACCAAGGGGAGCATGATATATAGATAATGGTACAAACAACCAACTCAGGGGGAGTTACAATAATTTTGAGGTATATATATTGTAAGTTACACAAATTTTGATCAAAGGTTTTTAAAACCTTTGTATATATCAAGCAGATTAGTTAATGTACTCATAAGATTAGTTAAGTGTTTTCGTCACTCATGTCAAAGGGGGAGATTGTTAACCTCATAATGAATTTTGACACTTGAGTGCCAATACACTTAACCACTTTCTATATTGGAACCAAGTACACCATGTATGCCGAGCCACAACATGAGCCGAGTCAGGAAAGACTTCAGGTGTTGAGTGATCTTCAAGTGCCAAGTAGCCTTCAGGTGTCGACTGAAGATCAGGTGCCAAGAAAAGTTCAAGTGCCAAATGACTTTAGGTGCCGAGCATGATACAAGTGCTAAGTGATATTTAAGTGCTGAGTCATAGATGATACTGAGCAAGACAGAAATGCAATAGGAGCCAAGTAAGCTAGTTTGTTATTAGTGCCACACATCTCAAATCAGCAAGTGCCGAGTAACATAGAATGTACATATGACTTTGTAACTTCATTGATTCATATGTAAACCATTTTCATGGCCGACATATGACAAATCTTGAAGGATTAAAAAATAAGATCGAATATTTTGTATTTCCTATGCAATCTACATGTAGCCAATAAGAAAAATGGAGAAGGCATGCAACCAATAAGAAAAGTACAAGGAATGAGCAGGAAGCAAAGATTCAATATGGATCATAGATCCATACCTAACACTAAGTCTTTGAATGTCTTTATAAGGAAGATGAAATCTCATTAAAAAAAAGAAGTGGATGTATAAGGGTGTGGAAGGAACACTCTTTCAGAGTAAAGAGTATTAGATCTCAGAGGATCAAGATTAGAGAAAGCAGATCAAGTGCCAATATTAAGCAATCGAAGGATTGCAAGCTATCAGGTTTATTGTACCTAATACTCTCTAGCAATTGTATTAGAATGAAAAACCCTATGGTGATAGGTTAGCTTAACAGCTATTTTGTAGATCCTTTAATTAGGTGATTAAATCCTTTAACAGGGTGACACTTCATGTAAAGTGTTTGTAAATCCTTTAACCAGGTCACTATTGATACAGTGTAAAGCCTTTAACAGGGCATACCATCAGAAGTGGTTAAATATTATTACTGCAGTGATTTTGTGGGTATCATCCCCACCCCAGTTTTACCTTCTTATTTATGGAGGGTTTCTGGGTTACCAAAATCTCAAGTGTTATGTGGTGATGCTTATGTGTTTTTCATAACTGTCTGATATGTTCATAGGCATGCAATCTTCTTTCAGTTAAAAATTTTTAATGGTTAAAATACAGTACTTCTAATTCACCCCCCCCGCTCCTCAAAAGCATTCTTCCTATTTGAATATTCTAACATTAGAGTCTTCATCACTTCTACTAGAAAGCTTGGTAGACACTGCTATGCTCAAGCGATACAATAAACTATCTCTGATGCTCGATAGATATTGTGAGGCTCGACATGAACTGCAAATTATCTATTTAGCTCAATAGCAACTGAGACACTTGGTCAATACTGTTAGATGAATGATAAGCTCAATAGTAACTATAGAGCTAAGTAGCAATGTGACCAACTGACTAAGTGTTGAGTAATTAATAAATAAATTGACCTTAATGTCAATAGTCTCCCCCTTTGGCATTAGTGACAAAAACACTTATTAACCAAAAATCTGAATAATCAAAAACTTCCTTTATCAACATTCTGTGTCTTCAACTTAGTTTTGACTTCTTGCTACTGTAGCTCAATAACTTACTCTATTTTTCCAATTTTTCAAAATTGCTTTTCTAAACATATTTACTACTTATCTATACATATTACTACATATTACTATACTACTCCCCCATACATATATCTGTCCTATATACATATATCTAGAGTATAGTATTCTTCTCCCCCTTTATCATTAATATTCTATATAGATAATCTTCTTCTTTCATATCTTCTCCCCTAAGCATTTTTACTTCTCCTTTTTGACATAAATGCCAAAGGTCTGTAATATTTACAAGTTAATACCAAAATGTGACAAGAAATCAAAATGCACCTTCAGAATTAGTAACATAGTCTTGTCCTAGTTCTCTTGTAATACCTTATTTGCATGCAAGGCTATCTATACCTCTATTGACAGTTCCATCACATGGTCAGCTATGGAGAAGTTATTATCATGGATGAGAGTCTTTGCATGTTCAATGCACTTTTGCAATGCATCCATGTTTGGAAGAGTCATGCCCTAAATTTTTGCAAGTGTGGCCCTAATTCTGGCTTCTTCCCTCAACAATTCTGCTCAAGATTCATCAAATATCTAATTTTTGTGAAGTGTACAGAACTATAATTCAAATCAAGTGATAGCTAGTGTGCACTTGCTTTCATATCCTCATCTATCTTGGAAAATTTATCTTTAATATCCTTTGTGAAGATAGATGTGTCACTCAATTGAAAAATAAAGAAATAACATTATTGGCATATGTTTCTAGTAAAGGAAGAATGTTAGATAGTTCTACTTGATCTATAGCAATCTTTAGTGCAATTTTCTCCAATACTTTATTTTCAAATTTTCTTTCAACTCTCTACAACAATTTTTCTTATCCATTCAATTATTCATTATAGTTGTGGATAATTTCAGCTAATTGATCTAGAATAGGTTGTTTTCTGTCAAACTCAATATTTAAAGCACCAACAAATATGCTCTTTATGTCCTCAAGGACTTGATTTCTCTTTTTCTTCTCTTCTCTAATCTTCTGTTGCTTATCCATTTTTTTCAAAAGTTCTCCTAGGGTATCCATTTGATTAGGAGTGAGGATAGAGATATCCTAATTTGGAATAACGGTATCCTCATCCAGATTAATTTCTTCCTCTTTACCCTTTTCCTTTAAAATAATTAATGAAATAATTTCTTTTCCTTTATTGAGAACTTCAGTGCTTAGTAGACATTGAGTCTCAACTATCATTGCACTAGATGTGGATACACTTGATATTGAAACAATATTAGAAATAGATGGAATAACAATAAATGTAGTGATAGATGGTATACTTGTTGTACTTGGCTACTACTTGGTAGAACCTAATGTTGGAGGGACTAGCTACTTGATAGATGAAGAGTTGGGCACTTCAGTCGATGAAACATTGGATAGTATAGATCCAAAGATTGGTTGGGTTGAAGGTGATCTAGTGATAACCACAACCAACTTAGTAGAAGCCTTCTCTGAGCTTGATTACACTAAGGCTTTACTCAAAGAATAAGGAAAGGAAGTCATAATTTGTGTTGCAATCTTCTTTGCATCAGATTCTTCAATTCTCTATATTTTTGGAAGGCTACCTCTAGTGGCTTCTTATTCTTCCTCCTCATCATCAAGCTTAACATCATCTATCTCATCATTCTTGATTTCTACTTCTTCTTTTGTATCCTCATCTTCACCATATTTTTCATTAATATGCACAACAAAGTCACTAGACTTGTGCAACCCATAGATATTCTTCCATGTGATAGTAGTAGACTTTACCACGAATTCAATGTCTTTAAGAAGTATTAAACATGTATTGAATTTGAGAGTGAGCTTCTTCTTATTGTGCTTCAAATATTCCTTCACCTCTTTCTCAGTGAGATTCAAAATAAGATGTCTCAAGGTTTATTCACAAATTTCCTTAGTAGTCTTCATTGCACTATCTCATCTAGGTTTAGTTGCTTTGAAAAGTTCATCAAGAATTTTCTATGAAATAAGGTAAGTATTTCCACTTACCCAATTTTTCCATAAGAGTATCATCAATCTTCTTTTTCTCTTCTTCATTCCTAGTCTCATACTTAAGAGACTTAAAACATGCCATACTTTCTCCTTGTTCCATCTTCTTTAACTTTTCTTGAACGATAGGTGTAGATGTCTGAAAGATAATCTTTTCAGCTTCATCTTCATCACCTAAATTCAATTTCTTCTTAGACTTAGTAGATCTTCTTGTAAACATAGTAGGGGAAGACTTGGTAGCTTTGGTTATTGTAACCTTTCCTTTCTTCTTGGGAGGCTCCTCTTCCTCAGATTCTATTTCCTCTGCTTCATCCCCTTCATCTTCATCCTCTATATTATCTCCTCTACCCTCAATAATCATGAGAGGAGAACTTGATGACTTGGAATTCTTGATTATTTTCTCTATTATCTTCCTTCCTCTGTTCATTTCTTGAGGTAGCTTGATCTCAAGCTCAATTCTGGCCTTACCCTCATCATATTTGTCAAAATAGGTTGTCGTAGGATCTATAGGCTCATTTATTAGAGCCTCAATGATATCTTTAGTTCTATCAATGTTAACCTCATATTCTAGAGACTTAACTCATGCCACTCTAGGTCTAATTGCCTAAATGTAAACCTTGTCATAGTCAACCATAAAACATATATCTTCCTTATAGTCTTCTATAAGTTTCCTTGGAATCCTAAATCTACTCTACATTTTCTCCTTAAATGTTTCAAAATAGTTGTCCATAATGCTATCAAAGTTTTCTCCGATCTCTACTATGAATTCATTTATTTGGTATAGAATTGGAGTGTCTTTCTTCCATACTACAGTTCCTTTAGAAGGGAAAAACTTCTGAACATAGAAAAATAACCATGTTAAGAGAGAAAAAAACTTACAAGGATTGTTCTTTGACACTTGGATGCTTTCCATGTTCTTGTTGAATTGATTTAGCAATAGCTCAACAAGGTTGAAAGACAAACTGTTCTTCACAAACTTGTATGCCAGGTCAACCACTTAACATGACACACTGTTCAACCAACTTGAGTTGTAGATTTTGTAAGCAATCACATGGATGCAAAACTTTAATTCCATGTTACTTACACCACTTACCTTCATGCCTCTATCATCCTACTCGATAAGAGTTCACTTTGCCAATTCTGCCCAACTTAGGGTTTAAGTGGTCTTTTCTTTGTTCAACATGGGTAATCCATTAATCTTATGTATCATTTTCTTGGTTATTAGAATGCAATTATCTAACCATAACTATCCATTGTGAACACAACTTAGGATAAATTTGATCCATTTCACTTAAAAATTCTTCAACATATGCATTAAACCCTTTGTCTCGAGATGTTTGTGCTCCAGTTTGAGAATGCCATCCACAAATAATTTATTGAATGCTTCATTAATTTCTAGGGTTCCAAGCTCTTGAATATAATAGTGATAGAATGAATCAATATCATGGACAAGAAGTACCTTCAGTGGAATTTGTGATTGCGCTCCACTAGGGTCTAGTATCTCCGCAATTACTAGACATAGTTTGAATGCGGGAGCCTTTCAATCCACTCCATGAACCAACATTTACAAAACTTTCTCGACCTTGTTGCTTGAAGATGCCATCACTTGATAGGGTTTTGAATATGGGAGAATATTCAACAACAACTACTTAAATCACTCAGAGGCTCTAAATTCACTCTTCACTCTATGTTCTGAAAATTCATTTTGAAATAATACAATTGATTTGTTCCTTTTAATGAATTTCTTCTTTCCAACTACCTTTAATGCTTCATACACATGCTCGATGATAGGTTGTCCTCCACTTGGTTTGGTCTTTAATGATTACAAGACACCTTCAATTTGATAAGGTCTCTTGAATCGGTAGGAACTACCAACTTAGAGAAATTTGAACTTGGTAAGATTACCACCATTCAGTCTAAACTTGGTACTTGATAGAGTCACCAACTCGACATCTGTATCCTAAAAAGCTATGCAACCTGACCTTGCTTGGTAAGGTCTTGAGTTTCCATCATCACTCAGTGATCCTTGTGCATCTTGAATGCTAACATGGATCTTTCTACTTTCTAGTTGGAACTGATGTTAAATGACTTCTTCTAAATCATAGGTCCAATGATCTCCATATGGAGCTAAGTTGAAATGGTTGGGCCACCCAACTCACTAACTTGGGTGTCAACAACTTCATGATTTTGGTTTATATTCTCTAGAGATTTCTGCACCGATTGCTACCTCATTTGTTTTCTGATATTTTCAGCTTTGGCTTTCTTTTCATCTTCAATTCTTCTTATGTTCATACAGTTCTTGGCAAGATGTCCAAGTTTTGTACATATAAAACATCTCTTTGTAGTATCTCTTTTCCTCATGTGATGTTTTACACAATTTTCTCCAATGTGTCCAAACTCACGATAGTAGTGACATGTAAACCATGTGTTGTAATCCCATCCAAATATTGCTTTCACAATTTGTTCTACTTTTTTCCAATTCTTTGTCTTACACTCTAAATATTTATGTCCTTATTTATTGCAATTGTGATGCTTTCCTTCAAACTTAGGTTTCTATGTGTATTCACTTGCTTTATGACCATGCTTATTGCAACTGTAACACTTTCCATTGAATTTTTCTTTACCATTGATCCAACATTTGTTTGATGTATGATTATAAGTAGATCTTTTGTTATTTTGAGCTCCTTGCTGAGACAATTCACCTTCTTTTGTATATATCCTAATCTAGCTTTGCCTTGTGTCTAAACTAATTTTGCTCATTCAATTGATTCATGTTTTCTTGAGATTTCACCATTCTTTCATTGGTTTACTTTTCAATACTAAGATCATTCTGTAGTCTCTCATTCTTTTTCCTTAGATTGATAAGCTCTTGATTTGCATCATTGAGTTTATCAATGAAGTCTACTTGTTGAAGGGGTAGTTGTTGAATTTCATTGTCCTTTTCTTCTATCACTTCTTTGGCTTTATCTTTTTCTTCCATTAATTCACATAATCTGACTGATTGGATTTCTTGCTCTCTTTTTAGCTTTCTGACTTCTCTTGAAGATTGGAATTATTCTCTAATAGGTCTTTGATTGTTGCATCAGCTTCAACCAAATTTCTTTCTAGACATAAATCTTCAATTCTTTCTTCAATGTAGAGATTGTCATCCATTTGTACTGCAAGATCTTTCCTTCTTTTCAATGATTGAGAGAGTTGCTCCTTTGCTTTCTTGACTTGTCCAACAACCAATTTCAAATCCAAATTTCCATTCTCAATATCCTTATCTATCATGTATACCTCCATTGCCTTTGATCTTATCTCAAACTAATAAACTTCTTCTATGAGAACCAAATGCTTTGATACCAATTGTTGGAAATGTAAGGTAGGAAAGGTTACTAAGAGGGGAGGGGTGAATCAAGAACCAATAAAAATTTAACTTACTTCTCCAATTAATCCTTCATATATTGTTCTGATCTAATTGCATGCATGAAAGAATGAAAGTAATAAAACATTCATAACATATGGTGACCAAGAAACCTTCCAATTACAAATTAAAACTAGGGTGCGGATGATACCCATAAGCTTTAGTAATATAGTTTAAATTTAACCTGTTAAGGTTTACAATTGACCACTTTTGGTGATCTAGCCTGTTAGAAGCAATAAGGACTATGAGGTCCACCTTGTTAAAGGATTTACAAACATAGAATGAAGTATGCACTTAGTTAAGAGATTTAGCAAAAGGCTATTAAGTCCACCCAATTAAAGGATTTAACTAATACATTTGTTAGTATGAATCAGTGGCTAATATCTAATCTATAACTTTGATTTTTTAAACGAGATTTGTTGATTTGCAATGATCATCTAGCTATGATAGACAAATCTCTGTTGTCACTTATACTACTTGTAGCCTTCTTTAATTCACACTCATAAACTTCATATTACTTCTCAAAGATACACTTGGGTATGATACAATGAGTTACATATATATCAATCCAAATAACTACTTACTAGAGTTGACTACAATACCAAATTCATCATAATTCATAAAGTCAGCCCAACTATTGTAACACAGGTTCTGAAGACAAGCTCGATGATGTTTTGATACTCGAAAAACACTATCAATGCTCAATAAACTCTGGCACTCGATTGAAGTTGAAGCTCGACCCATATTGATCACTTTTGAGTAGGTCAAACTCAATCAACACTGTGTGACTCAATGAACATTGACAAAAATTGATAGCTACTAAATCACTCGGTTGACACTGTATGACTTGGAAAACACTAGATTCACTTTGTTAACACTGTGATCTTGGTAGACACTATAGAACTTGGTTAACACTATAGAGCTCAGTTAACATTATAGTCTTCATCACTTCTACTGGAAAGCTTGGTAGACATTGCTATGCTTAGGCGATACAAAAAACTATCTCTGATGCTTGGTAGATATTGTGAAGCTTGACATGAATTGCAAACTATCTATTTAGCTCAGTAGCAACTAAGACACTTTGTAAACACTACTGGATGAATGATAAGCTCGGTGGCAATGGTAGAGCTTGGTAGCAATGTAACCAATTGACTAAGTGTTGAGTCACTAAGAGACAAATTGACCTTAATGTCAACAATTTACTAATAGTGTAGAGTGACATATCTTTTGATTGATAAAGAGGATTTGGAAAGAAGACATAGCAAGGTGAGTTAGTGGTGTTGTTGAAGTGATGAGAAGTTAAGTATCATAAAATATAAAGGGCACTTGATAAGTTAGTCCTTGAAAAGATAATGTGTTTTTCAATCAATACATAGATTGAAGAAGATTGTTATATGAAGCTTAGAGTTGGAACATGATCGAGTATCAATATTGTTTAGTGAATGAAGGAGCTAACGCAAAAGATTAAGGCACTTAAGTAGAAGGGAAAAAAAAGTTCAAGCTGATTGTTAGTTATTACTGAGAAAATGTATAACGAAGTGTTAGTAGCAACTGAGCATAATAATCACCAAGTGATCCTGTTGATGCCAAGTGAGACATTATAGTGTGTGCTGAGCTACATAGTGACGGCAAAGAAAAAGAAAAAAGTGATTGCTACATGATAACAAAAGTTATAGTGTGAGAAAGAATTGAATTTGAGGCCAACATAATCATAATTTTGAATTAGTCAAAGCATGTGGAAGATAAAGATTGATGAGTTGGAGTATTTAATGCATGAAGAGAGTTTGTTAAGTGATCAAAGGTAAGGATTTGATTAGATATTTATAGAAGAAGAAGGAGAATAAAGAGATGGAAGGATTTGATGAGTCTAACCTAACCCTAAGATCACCGATGATTTTTAAGTGACAAAAGATTAAAATTACCTATTTAAGGAGGCATAAGAGATGTTTTCTAAGATTGGTTTGTTGTTGATTGGCAATTTTAAGGAAAATTTGCGAAGAATAGAACAAAAAATGTGAAGTGTAAAAAGTTGGATGGAGAAATGATCGCTTGAGGAGGTGCTAAGAAGATTAGTGATGGAGATATGAATGGAGGCACGCCAATGAACGAACAAATGAGTGAATGAATATTTGAATTTGCAAAGTGAGTTATAATTTATAAATCAAACCTACTGTTACATTCTAAACATTGTAACAATCAAAATCCTTTAATCAAGGTTCATCTAATAATCATTGTGTAAATCCTTTAATCAAGGTGAAATTCTAATGGAATGATCCAAAGTCCTCTAACAAGGCCACTCCAAAAATGGTGATTAAATCCTTTAATAGGGTCACATTTAATAGTGTGTTGTATAACTTTTAATAGGATTAGCTTTTAACTGAGCTCACTTTAGAAGAGTGAAAAATTGGTAGCATGTTACTTGGTGGTTTTTTCCAAATTGGGTTTCCATGTTAAATCCTGGTGTCAAAGTGTTATTTCCATGTGTGAATGTTATTGTTATGCATGCTATATCTTATAGTAGTTTATTTACTAGTAGTCAACACATATAGGAGACAAAGTTAAGTAATTACATGAAAATTTGGTTTGTTGATGATATGCTATATAGATCGAGTGGGTATCTAAGATTGATTAAGTTGTTCGAAGTTTCTAAAAGTTGAATTGGTACACCTAGACCCAAGGAAAAATAATTCACCCACCTCCCCTCTCTTAGTTATTCTAAATCATTATAACAAATACCATCAAACACTATAGTTTCCAAGATATAATAAATTGATATTATTTATGTAAACTAGTTTTTGGCTACTGTTTCTTGCTTTATTTTTTGACAATCTATTCCTTTTTTTAGTAGAAATATTACCTTAAATAATTTAGACATGACAAATGTCATTTCTCAAGAGGGTTAACTGTCCCTTATTGCAAACTAGAGACATGTAGTTGTTGCAGATGCACATAACTTGTTCACTAAGCCTTCTTTGCATGTTATGAGGTCTAAATCATTTGAAGAGTCTGATACAAAAAATTGTATGATAGGAAAGAGTTAAAATGCATAAACATTTATAAGAATATCTAATAAAGTATTCCTAAATTGTAATCGATTATGTGTGTTGTGTTTTGTTTCTACAAGGAAAGATAATTGCAAGTTGGGCTTTTAATATTTTAAAACAATATATGTATTTTATGTTAGACTAGTATAGTATGAAATTTTCTATTGGTTTGATAGTAAAACTTAGAGCTAAAAGAATTTTTTAGGAGAGAAATAAATTTATCAAAGAAATTATTTTCCTGGTAGGGTCAATGATATTTTGGAAATGTTATTTTCTTTAATTTCCCAATCTCAACAACTGGCTCTGTAAATAAAATCATTAGAAAGGGAAGTTGAAAGAGTGTATCAAAAACCATAAGAGTTAGTGCCTTTGCAATATCTCTAAAATATATAAATAAATACAACCATTTTATTTCTGACCTGTCTATATTTTAGAAAAATAGTCCAACAACATTAGCATATTCTAGGCACTTTATGTTATTAATTATGTGTTTGTGATATGTGTTGTGAGCATGAAATTTCTTTAGAAAATCTTAGCTATTTCCTTCCTTCTTAAATTCCACTTCAGTAGAAAATTCTAGAAACTTTATGTGACTCCATGTGTGAGATCATCGAACCTTTTCTCTTTTGTCAAATGTTAGCCATTTCAATTTTGACTTTCAAGTATTTTTATGGTTATTTACCAAAAAATAATTCATAGTTACCAAAAAATACTTTGAAAGTTTTAGCTTTATTGTTTCATAAATTGGGTGCCTTTTGCTTCCAATTTGCATGCTGTTGATTGATTGTAAACCCACATTAATGGTGGAAGTCTTCTTTTTCTTTTGATCTTTACAATTTTGGATTATTTCTTGTCAAGATTGGTTGCCAAAGGGAAGATTTTTAATTTTATCATGTTACTAGAAGTTGTGAATCAGGTGAAAATGTGAAACAATTAACATCGAAATAATGACCATGGTATTTCAATATATAGGTTCTTATCATCATTCCCACATAAGCAAACTAACCCAATTTTGCGCATTGGAAAGCCAGCTAATGACCCAACCCATTGAAAACTATTGTAGTAATCTTCTTTCTTGCTATAGAAAGAAAATGAATACAAGTGAAATCTAGCATCTAGTAGCTTCCAAAATTCTGAGCGAGAATTTATCAGCTACTAGATTGAGATCTGGATGATAATCACAAAAATCCAAATGTGCCCTTGACTAGATGAAAAAATAAATCCTTCTTTAGTAGCTCTCATCCACCTTAATTTTGGGATAGCACTTGGTCTTTCCATGAAGCCTTTGACTTTGTAAGAAGAACAATGTTGTTAATGATTTCTTGACAGTTGCATCTATCTAGGTTTTGTGATCATTCTCAGTCTACTATGAGTTTCAGTTGATAGGGATTCTATATCTAGGATACTCATATTTTGATGGGAACACAACCCAACAACCAGAATAGACAAAATAGAAAGGGGAAATTATATTAACTAAGAAAATAAGCTGGTACAAACAGTGCAGAGAAAATAAACTCAAAACATGCCCTGCGGGCTTACAATAGCATGAATCTGGAGAATATTTCTCCTTTTAGCACCTCCTCTCAAGCTCCAATCCGAACTCCTTTTACAATGCCAGAAATCTCCTTAAATAGACCCCAGAGGGTTAAGGACTAGGAGTACATTCTAGAAAGTGCTAGTAGGCATCCACCGACAAAATAGAAGGTTCTGGAAGCTGCGTTAGAAGTTGGTGCAATTCTAGAAGAATCTAGAAATGGTAGCCGAACTTTCGGGAGGCATAACTTTTGAACCGTAACTCCGATTGATGAACCGTTTACATTTTTGGAAAGCTCTCGAAGTGCTCTATAGCCCTATGGAAAAGCTTTGCTTGTCCCCCATTTTTTGACCCTTTTCGAGGTCATTTAATGCCCCAAATCTGACTTTGAAGCATTCTTAGGGGGTCTCCAAAACCCGAAAAACTGCAATAACTTTCAAACCGTGGGGCCTTTTGACCTGATTCTTTTTCTAGAATGCTCTAAATCTCGATTACATTCATCTGGCCAAGTCGCACCTTCTAGGTCACCAAAATGATGGTCAAATTGAATGCTCCTATTTTTTTGGGATTTTCAAATGCACTGATAATTGAACTATGAGAGTTGGAACCTTCATTTGAGCCAAATGGGTATCCAAAAATGTAAAGACATAAAATAGAAACTAAGTCTAAGTACATTTTTTTTTGGGTGACACAGGATTGCCCTTATACCTCTGGATGCTCCTGCATCAGACACCCAGGGTAGATTGAAAAGTGACCCTGTCACTTTATGGATGGTAGAGGAAATCCCAAATGGGAAACCTCAGCTGTTGAAATCCAAGTTGAGTCTTCGATCGGTCGTCCTTTCCATTTGACCAAATACTCTTCATACTGCCTGTTTCTGGTACTCCTACCCACACGATGATCTAGAATGTCTTCTATCTCCTCCTTCTTAGAAGTAGGAATTGGACATGGCTCTAAAACCAGCTCCTCATCTGCACCATCATCATGATATTCTGTCAAATCTGCAATGTTGAAAATGGGAGAAATGTGAATACCATCTGGCAGCTCCACCTCATATGCATTTCCTGAGTTATGTTTCTTCAAAATTTTGCAAGGGCCAAATTTCTTCATTTTCAGCTTGTTGTAAGTACCAATTGGAAATCTTTCTTTTCGTAAGTGCACCATGACAAGATCCCCTACTTGGAATTCCTTATGTCTTCTCCTTGCATCAGCCCTAGCTTTATACTCTTGATTCATCTTGATAATGTGTGCTTGAACCTCCTCATGTAGATGCTTGATGTGTTCAACAAATTCCTCAGCTTCAGCACTTGTTCTCTCCCCTTGTTCTATCTTCCTCAATTCTGGTGCAGTCCTTGGGCTATTCCCATATACAATTTGAAATGGTGATTTTCCAGTACTCCTATTTACAGAGTTATTATAAGCAAACTCTGCCTGTGGTAGAATCAAATCCCATCCCTTGGGCTTATCTCCAACTAAACATCTCAGCAAATTGCCCAAACTTCTATTTACCACTTCTGTTTGGCCATCAGTCTGTGGGTGATGCGTGGAACTGAATTTCAAGTCTGTTCTCAACTTCTTCCACAATGTCCTCCAGAAATACCCCACAAATTTAGTATCTCGGTCAGAAACTATACTTCTTGGAAGACCATGTAGTCTTACCACCTCTTTGAAAAACAAGTCTGCAATATGGACAGCATCATGAGTTTTGTGGCATGGAATGAAATGTGCCATTTTGGAGAACCTATCAACCACCACGAATACTGAGTCATTACCCCTTTGTGTCCTTGGCAATCCAAGAACAAAATCCATACTTATGTCCTCCCATGGCCTTGATGGAACAGGCAATGGCTGATATAGGCCAGTATTTTGACTAAACCCCTTGGCCACTTGACAAACCTGGCAACCCTGTACAAACTTCTTCACATCCTGTGTAATTTGAGGCCAAAAATAATGTTTTCTAAGAATGGCAATGGTCTTATCCCAACCAAAATGTCCTGCCATCCCTCCACTGTGTTTCTCCTTAATCAGATTTTCCCTCATGGAACTCCTTGGAATGCACAATTGACTACCTTTGAACAACATGCCATCCTGAATCAAATAGTCTAACCACTTGGTTCTATCTACAACAACAGGTTCTTTACAAGCTTTCCATGCTTCAGCAAAATCAGGATCCTCAGGGTACAAATTCTTGAGTTCATCAAACCCAACTACTTCAACCTGCATTGTTGTAAGCAACAGCTGTCTCCTACTTAATGCATCTGCAACCCTGTTAGATTTTCCACTTCTATGCTTCAACACAAATGTATAACTCTGCAAGAATTCTACCCACTTCATATGCCTCTGATTCAATTTACCTTGGCTATTTAGGTACTGTAATTCCTGATGATCAGTATACAAAACAAATTCCTTTGGCAATAAATAATGCCTCCATTTCTTTAAGGCTTGAACTATTGCATAGAACTCTTGATCATAAATAGAATACTTCTTCTTTGCATCATTCAATTTTTCACTAAAATATGCAATAGGCTTACCTTCTTGGCTTAATACAGCCCCAATAGTGCTACCACTAGCATCATAGTCCACCTGGAATACTTTTCTGAAATCTGGAAGTGCCAACACAGGCTGTTCAGTCACCTTCTTCTTCAGCAATTCAAAACTTCTCGCAGCTGCTGCAGTCCATTTGAACTCTTTTCTATCCCCTCTTATTGTATCAGTTAGAGGTGCACATATGCCACTGAAATTCTTAATAAACTTCCTGTAAAAACTAACCAGACCATGAAATGATCTTACCTCAGTAGCAGACCTTGGAGTAGGCCATTCCAAGATGGCTTTTACCTTCTCTGGATCCATTTTGAGACCTTCAGGTGATATAACAAATCCCAAATAGACTAACTCCCTTTTTGCAAAGACACACTTCTTTAGATTAATTAACAATTTCTCTTCCCTTAGCCTTTCAAAGACACTACGAATATGCAGTAAATGTTCTTCCAAAGTCTTGCTAAAAATTAAAATATCATCCAAATAGACAATAAATTTTTTTCCCAAGAACTTCTTAAGTACCTCATTCATGAGCCGCATGAAGGTGCTTGGGGCGTTCGTCAATCCAAAGGGCATGACTAACCACTCATAAAGACCCTCCTTGGTCTTGAAAGCTGTTTTCCACTCATCTCCTTCTCGAATCCGTATCTAATGATAGCCACTCTTCAGATCTATCTTTGTGAAGTACTGAGCTCCACTCAAGCAGTCCATAAGATCATCCATCCTTGGTAAAGGAAACCGGTACTTGATGGTTATCCTATTTATAGCTCGGGAATCTGTACACATCCTCCACTCTCCATCCTTTTTTGGTGCGAGTACTGCAGGTACTGCACATGGACTCAGGCTCTCTCGAATCAAGCCCTTCCTCAACAGCTCCTGAACCTGTCTATTTAGCTCCTCTGTTTCAGTAGGAGTCATCCTATGAGCAGCCTTGTTAGGCAAACTAGCTCTTGGAATCAGATCTATTTGATGACTTATTTGCCTTATTGGTGGCAATCCATCTGGAACATTATCAGAGATAATATCTCCAAATTCTCCTAGTAAATCTGAAACTTCCAATGGTATTTCACTACTACCTTCTTTATCTTTCCTAGGAATCAAAGCATAGCACATACGCTGATGTTTCATGCCATCTAAAAACTTCCTTCCATCAACAAGACAAATCCTAGCACTGCTACATACCTTTTCACCTTCCTTTTTCATGGGCTTCAATTTGTGGCGAACTCCATCCTTTGTCAGAGAATATGTGTTTGCATGTCCATCATGTATTGCATGTCTATCAAACTGCCATGGTCTACCCAACAATAGATGGCAAACATCCATCGAAATAACATCACAAAGAACTTCATCATGGTAACTCCCAATTTTGAATTTTACTAAACATTGTTCACTTACCAGGACCTTATGATCATCTTTTACCCAAGAAATCTGATAGGGCTGGGGATGTTTCTCCCTCTTGAGCTTCAACTTATAGACCATCTCTTCGGATACCAAGTTATCAGTGCTACCACCATCAATGATCACATCACAACATTTATCCTCACACTTGCATCTGGTACGAAACAAGCTCCTCCGTTGTCCTGGTTCATTTTCACCACTTAGTAGGACTCTTTCATTTACCAAGGTCTCTCCTCTTTCTGCATCCTCTGAATGTGATGATTGTGCATCCTCATCCACATGAGCAACCCTAGCTTGGCCCTCAGCTCTCCTATCTGTGCTTCCTTGTCACTGAGGGCATTCAAAGGCACGATGACCTTCTTCATTGCAATGGAAACAGGTACCACGAAAGCCTCCTCTTCCTTGCCCACGTCCTCTACCTCTTCCTCTTTGATTTCCAAAGTCTTGATCACGGGAGCGGTTGAAACCCTCATTCCTCTGGTTCCTGCTAGTACCCTCATCTTCATTTTTCTTTTGAGTTTCATTGCAGCCTCCAGATGATCTACCACTTCCCCTTCCTCCTTGATCGCGCCCTCTTTGTCTTCCTTCAAACCTTTTACTCAGCTTCTCTTCAACTCGTAGGGCAAACTGGTATGCTTCTTCAACGCTGGTCATTCTTACCAGACTTAATTCCTCCTGGATGCTAGGTCGCAACCCACTGATATAATGAGCAACCTTCTCCTTATTTGCTTCTGCATGCCCCGCTCTAATCAAGAGTCGGTAAAACTCCTCTGTATATTCTTGGACTGATCTTTCTGCTTGCTTTAACCCATGCATTTTCTTAAACAGATCAAGCTCGTAGTCCACAGGAATGAACTGCTTCTTCAATTTGTCCACCATGCGATCCCATCTTGTGATCTTCTCCTTTCCTCTTCTAAGTCTTTCCAGTTGAATCTCTTGCCACCAAATTTTGGCATGGCCTTTTAGTTTGGCCTTTGCAAACTTAACCCTATCTGGGTCCCTTATATCCTCATACTCAAAGTATTCGTCCAGTTCATTGATCCAATCGATCAACTCATCTGGTTTCAAATTTCCCAAAAATATACCCACTTCAATTGTAGGTCTTTTCCCAAACCTAGAAATGGCTCTAAAAAGCCTTTCCTCTACAGGATTCAGAACTTCCCCGTCAACTTCCATTACTTCCTCTTCATTGTCATCCTCACTATTGTCATCTGCGGCAATATTTGCTCCTCTACGAAGCTCCTCTTGCAATGCTTGTACCTGTCTCTGGAGGGCTCTAACCTCCTCAGGATCAATAACTCTGGCCCTTCCACCACACTCTCTTCATGGAGGCATCTTCTAACTCGAACCCACAACCACACAGTCCTAGTGCAAACTGCCTCACAGTCGGCGCTCTGTCTACACACTCAGGAAAACCCGCTCTGATACCACTTGATGGGAACACAACCCAACAACTAGAATAGACACAATAGAAAGGGGAAATTATATTAACTAAGAAAATAAGCTGGTACAAACAGTGCAGAGAAAATAAACTCAAAACATGCCTTGCGGGCTTACAATAGCATGAATCTGGAGAATATTTCTCCTTTTAGCACCTCCTCTCAAGCTCCAATCCGAACTCCTTTTACAATGCCAGAAATCTCCTTAAATAGACCCCGGAGGATTAAGGACTAGGAGTACATTCTAGAAAGTGCTAGTAGGCATCCACTGACAAAATAGAAGGTTTTGGAAGCTGCGTTAGAAGTCGGTGCAATTCTAGAAGAATCCAGAAACGGTAGCCGAACTTCCGGGAGGCATAACTTTTGAACCGTAACTCCGATTGACGAACCGTTTACATTTTCGGAAAGCTCTCGAAGCGCTCTATAGCCCTATGGACAAGCTTCACTTGTCCCCCATTTTTGACCCTTTTCAAGGTCATTTAATGCCCCAAATCTGACTTTGAAGCATTCTTAGGGGGTCTCCAAAACCCGAAAAACTGCAATAACTTTCAAACCGTGGGGCCTTTTGACCTGATTCTTTTTCTAGAATGCTCTAAATCTCAATTACATTCATCTGGCCAAGTCGCACCTTCTAGGTCACCAAAATGATGGTCAAATTGCATGCTCCTATTTTTTTGGGATTTTCAAATGCACTGATAATTGAACTATGAGAGTTGGAACCTTTATTTGAGCCAAATGGGTATCCAAAAATGTAAAGACATAAAATAGAAACTAAGTCTAAGTACATTTTTTTTTGGGTGACACAGGATTGCCCTTATACCTCTGGATGCTCCTGCATCATATTTAATGTTGATTAGTTAGGCATTTCACTTTTAAACCATTTTCTTAGTAGTAATATATAACAAAAACATTATTTTTAGTTTCAAATTAGTGGTTTCATTGCTCTACATTATGCCTACTAGTTCTAAGATCCTTATTGGTATGACAAACATGTCATCTCCAAAATATTTGACCTATTAAAAAAAAAACTAAAAGGGGACTATTCCATATTCTAGTGTATAGAAAAATTCCAAATGAGTTCCTCTTCAACATATTGATACATTCATTTAGTATATTAAAATAAATTAGTAATTGTAACTATAAGAATATAAAAGAAAAATGGAAAGAAGCTAAAGTGTTTGAGGTTAGATAGAGGTGGTGAGTTCATCTCTAATGAATTCAATAAATTCTACACTGAAAGAGGAATAAAAAGACAAGTATCAGCCCCTGGTACACCTTAGTAGAATGGTATAGCTGAAAGAAGGAGCATATCCATCATGGATTGTGCAAGAACTTTGATGATAGAAAATAATGTTGCAATCAAATACTGGAAGGAAGTAATCAGTACTATAGTGCATACCTTGAATAAAGTATAGTTGAAGAAAGACTCAAATCAAACTCCTTATGAACTAGGGTATGGCTACAAACCTAATATAAATTACTTGAAAGTATTTGTTAGAAAATGTTATATTCTGAAAGAGACTAGGAAAGGTAAATTTGATGTCAAAGGTGATGAAGGTATATTCCTAGGATACTACAACAAAAGCAAAGCATATAAATGTTTGAATTTATCCACTCAGAAGATCATAGACAATGCACATGTGAGAATTGATGAGTTTGTAGAAAAGAGTGAATAAGAGAGCAACAAAGAACCTGAGGATTACAAAAGGTTTATTTACTTTGAACTTCATACATTGCCAAATCTAATTGGAAGTCATGACACTTCACCTCCCGAGTCCCTAAAATCTCTAGAAACACTTGAGTTCCAACTAGTGCAACCCAAGTAATAGTTTGAAAAATTTGAGTTGCAATTAGAGGCTACCAAGTTGCAACCAGAGAAAATTGAGTCTGAAGGACCCAAGTCACATACAGTGGGACCTAAGCTTGATATAGAAGATCATGGTGAGTCTAGTGGAACAAGTTCTAAATCCAAAGTACCTGTGTTAGCAAGATATGTTAGAAGGTAGCATGCACCTGATTAGATCATTGGAGACAAGTAAAATGGTACAATTACAATAAACAAATTGAAAGGTACATATTTTCTTACTGAATTTGAACCTATATTAGTTAAAGATGCTTTGGATAATGAAAGTTGGATTGGAGCTATGAGTAAAGAGATAGAAAAGATAGAGAGAAATAAGACTCGAACTCTTGTTCCTAGACTCAAGGATAAAAATATAATTGGCACAAAGTGGGTTTTATGAAATAAGTTGAATGAAGATGCAGAAGTTTCCAAAAACAAAGCAAGGTTAGTATGCAAAGGTTATTCTCAAGAAGAAGGTATTGATTATGGTGACTTTTTCTCCTGTTGCAAGATTAGAAGGTGTTAGAACTCTAGTTGCTTATGCTACACAAACATGATTTAAAGTTTATCAAATGGATGTGAAATCTGCATTCTTGAATGAAATTCTTGAAGAGGAAGTTTACATAGAACAACCTGAAGGTTTTGTAGATACTAGCAAAAAGGATATGGTTTGTAAATTGTATAAAGAATTGTATAGTCTCAAGCAAGCTCCCAGAGCTTGGTATGAAAGACTTTATAACTATTTGATAAAGATTGTTTTTCAAAGAACAAATGATAACAACAACTGATATATCAAAGAAGGACCAGACAAGAAGATTGTATTGGCAAAAATATTTGTGGATGGCACACTGTTTACTAGAAATCATGACTTGTGCAAAGTCTTTTCAGAAGAGATGAATAAAGAATTTGAGATGTCCATGTTTGGAGAGATAAAATTCTTGGATTACAGATTCAACAAAATGAAGATGGTATCTATGTTACTCAATCCAAATATATCAAGGAGATATTAAAAAAGTTTGGAATGGAAGATTCAAAACCAGTTGGAACACCTATGTCTACTAGACATAAGCTTTCCAAAAATAATGATTCCAAGGAGTTAGATCAGACCACATACAAATCAATGATTGGAAAACTACAATATGTAGTGCATACAATACCTAATATTTCATTAGCAGTTGGTATGGTGGCAAGATTCTTAGCAAATCATAAAGGAAATCATATGATGGCAATAAAGAGAATCATGAGGTGTCTGAAGGGTACTAAAGACTATGGATTATGGTACAAGAAAGGAGGCAATGTAGATCCAAAACAACTATTAAATAAAAAAAAGTTGCTCTCACTACATTCGAATAAGGAATAACCATCACTGAAAAACACACATAGGGGCTTGCAATCAATTAGATTCAAAAGCTATTGCAAGATGATATATGGATGGATTAGGGATGGATAGCCCTAACAGGGTGGTGGCCCCCTGCCATTCTATAAGCTAGTGCCAACCACCCACCATCCTCACACCTAGTGGGTGGCCCCTACAGGTAGCCATTCTAGATATAGTTTTGGAAAACCCTCGCCCATAGGGGCTATATCTAATAGTAATAGCTTGCTATTGGATATAGACCTTTAATCTGAAAGCCTTGATAGATGTTGATGGGGCAAGAACTGTTGATGACAAGAAGAGCACTAGTAGTGGAGCATTCTTTGTTGGTAAAAGGCTAGTGTCTTGGACACATAAGAAGAAGAATGGCATTTCTTATTCTACAACAGAGGCATATTATGTGCCAACAACAATTAATTACTCCAATGTTGTTTGGTTCAAACAATTGTTGGTAGGTATGAAGGTAGAGATCAAGGATCCAGTAGTTATCTTCTCTGCTAACACCACTGCAACTAATATATCAAAGAATCCTGTGATGCATACCAAGACCAAGCACATTGCAATAAAATATCATTTTATGAGAGAATTGGTGCAAGATGAAGAGGTAAGATTGGAATATGTGAATACTAAAGAACAAATTGCAAAAATTTTCACTAAGCCATTGCCTAAGGATGCATTTTTGTATCTAAGAGGTAAGCTAGGGGCTATTCCCCTATCTGAAGCTCACTAAATGAAGTCTAGTGATGCATCAACCAAAGCATGTTGAAGATCAATCAAGTTGATGCATTATTGAAAGGATAGATTGCATATGAATCAATACACGAGGTACATTGATATTCATGGAATATCATCTTTGGCATGAGATGTCAAAGAGGGAAAGTTTTTCTATCATATTCATAGAAATTTTATTAAGGGAGAGTTCTGTAATGAGGAAAAATTTGTAGAGACGTCAAAGAAGAAGAACTTGGTCTGATATCAAAGAGGCAGAGTTTGCTATCAGAAGAAGATGTTGAAAGAAGAGTTTTCTAATAGAGGGAGAAATTGAAGGCAAAGGGAGTTCTCTTGGATGAGAATTAGAATGAAACTAAGAATATTTATTTACTATTATTTTTCTCTAAAATTTCATTGTATTATGACATGTTGTGTTGCCATCAATGCAAAAGAGGGAGATTTTTGAAAACAATTGGTTAATTGTGTATTGTCTTTGATGTTACACAAAATGTCATATCTTTTCTAATCAATGTATACCAAGCTCACTCAAGCAATATAGATAGCTTACTATGTTTTTTGAGCATTCCAGTGTTTGCCAAGTTCATAAGATAGTGTCAACTAAGTTTACTCGGGGGACAAAGAGAAGTTTGTAGAAGTTGAGTATTAACCGAGCTCACTCGATTAATGAAAAAAAGTTGGATGGAACCAGTGTTAACCAAGCTCACTCGGTTACCAAAGGAAGTTTGTGAAGATGCAGTGTTAACTGAGTTCACTTGGTTGACACAAGAAAATCATTTTTGAGTTAGTGTCTACTGAGTAGGGTTGGCTAACAAAGGATTTTCTTATTTTGGCATATTAAGTTTAATATATTTGTTTGTTAGTTTTAACTGACTGAGGAGATAAATATTAATTATCCTAAGTTGTATTCAAGATGACTTGACAATGCATAGGATATAAGTATAAGGTTAAGTTGAGGATTGAATGTGTGCAAGTTTATGGAAGAATAGAAGATATTTAAAGGAAGAACATTAGAAGGATAAGAAAAATATCCTTGTGGAGCTACAAAGATACATTCATACAAGCCAAAATTGAGATCTATAATCAACAATTCAGTTGCATCAGAAATTAGGTTATCTCATTGTTACTCTTTAACCATTGTAGCAGTGATCTAAATCTCTTAATAGAGTTGGCTTACCAACTATTTTTAAATCCTCTAACAAGGTGGCATTCCTAGATTGAAGTGTCTAAAGACCTCTAACAAGGCCACTCCTAATAGGGTGATTAAATCCTCTAACAGGGTCACACTTAACAATGTGTTTTGTAACCTTTAACAAGGTTGTCTCCTAATAGGACTCACTTTAGAGGAGTGAAAATTAGTAACTAGTTGCAATTGGTGGTTTTTCCCAAATTGGATTTCCACTTTAAATCTTCGTGTCACTTGTATTCATGCTATTTATTTCATGTGTATGCAACTAAGTTAAGTAAGGTTAATCACATATAATATCACTGTTAGAATCTGAAAAGATTAACAGCCCAAAAAACTAGTGCAAAGAGTAAATATCTAAACTATGAATGAAAATGATACAAAATCAAAATAGCATCATAGAGTTAGTCTCCAAGAGAGTAATGCAAATGCTGAAAGCAACAAAGCATTAAGAGGATGAAAAAACAAGAGATCCAAATACAAGCCAGGTAGCATGCTTATATAGGCTAGGAAGAGGGAGGAGGTGGCAACACCAACCAATGAGGAGCAACCATCTATCGGACTAAAGATAGCAAAGTATCTTCCCAAGATAGCTAATGGATGCTCACATGTAGGAAGGTGACACCTCACAACCATTCACCTAATAAGACATGCTTTATTAACCTAAGCGAGATTATTAAAAGTGTAGGAAAAACCTAGCAAAATAGGAAAAATAAAAAATTACACTAACACCCCCCCATAAGCGAAGCTTGGGAAGAAACTAACCTAGCAAAGCTATGAAAGTAGGAAAATGGGTCCCCACAACAAGGCCTGATCAGGTACCCAATACAAGAAAAAGAACTAGATGAAGGAAACTAAGCCTCCAATCTAGGAAATGTCCCAAAGACAGGAACAAAAAAGAGCATGAAGCATCTTCGAAGCATGAAGCTACAAACACTGTCAAAAGAAACTGCTGGAACCCCTACTAAAATAGTGCATGACCAGGTAGAGAAGACAAAGTCTGAAGAGCTGATCAATCGAAGAGGTGACCTCCAAAGGTAAGAATGAATGAGTGTTTATATAGTAGATGAACCATCTCACCGAAATGCATAGGTGCCTAGCCACTGCATCCGCCTAGTACATAGGAACAAAAATTGAATACGTAGATCACTCAACCGAACCAAGGAAGCAATAGAGCCAATGGGTGAACCCCCCCATAATGCTGAACAGGGAGAGGGGTGACAGGAACACTGAAATGCAATGCCAAAAACATCTGCAAGAAGAAGAATCAAGAACACCAACAGTGCAATAGAAGTACAAGCATAGGATAAAGGGTGATGTCACCGACACACTGCATGGGCTAATGTCATGGAAGAAAAATTCACTTGACAAAGGTGGATGAGCACAAAATGGCAAAAAATCATGACCCCCCATGGCACTTTATAACTGAGTGCGAGTACAAACAAACACAAGGTGTACAAGATCCCAGATATGCAAAAGCAGACACTTTATCTTAGTGCATTTATAGAAAAAGGAATGCAATAGAATAGAAGCATACAATGCTCAAAAGTCAGAAAGAAGAGTGAGCCAAAAGAATAGAAGAAGAGATTTCAGGACCTGTAGAATCTAAGTAATTCACCAGAGTGCGAAAGTGCAAAACTTGAAGGAGAAAGAACCTGGAGAAAAATTTGGATAAAAGACCTCTGCAACTGAATAGCTCACATAACCATCTTTCCAACAATATCTGGCGAGACCAGAAAAGAGTTCGAATGAGTGAGATATGGCTCCCAGAAGGCAAAATAGAACATTTGCCTTTGATTGCCAAAATAGGCAACCAAACTATAGCAAAAATCAAAAACACCTATACCATCATCTCCGTCTTAGAACAAGATTTTTGACGCATTTTTAGGATCGAAAGAATACATCCGTATGCTCAAGTTACGAAAGAAAAACTGACAGGGCCTCCTCATGAAGAGCATATGCTAAAAATGAAACTTGAGCACAATAATCAAGAAAATAAATAGCACCACTACGATCTACTCAAAAAATCATGCACTTTCAAAAAAAGAATCACCTCGATACGAGGTTGTATGAGAAAGTTATGATCCTCCGAAGTTTTCAAAATGAGAACTGTGTAGAGTCACGGCTGAGAATTTGCAATTTTTGAAGAATTCATGCATGAAAATCAAAAAAAAAATCCACTAGTGGATAGAGCACAAAAAAATAGCCAAGTTCATAACAAGAATCATCAAAATCAGAGTCCGTATGAGAAAGAATGAGACATTTGAAAACTGCGTTCAAATCTGTGACTGCCAATGGAGAGGGGTATGGCTGTAGCTTTGCATGCTCGATTCTGCAAAATATACAACTTGCATGCAAAATCTAAAAGATACCTAGATGGTTTTTCAGGGCTGCGAACAAAACCCAGAAAGCATTTTTCTTGCTGATGTACAAAAGATGTTGCTATAGTGTAAATTAGATGCCTTTAACAGTAAAAAATGGCTCCAAAAATCAAAAAATGACCCCAGCAACCAGAATATGACATGCAAATGTTGGATCAACTTCCTAAGTCCATCAATGGCATACTGGAACCTGCAAAACTGATTGAAAACTCCAAATATGCAAGTTGGTTGTCAGATTTGAGATTGAAACCCCAGAGAAAAACCGTTTTTGTCAAATTTTTTTTGATTCTCAGGATCATCCAAAGATGCAAGAGAAGAGCATACTTCATTTTTCAAAAAATTACAATAAAGTTTATTTGCCCCCCCCGAATCTCTCAAATAAGGAAACTAAAATCTACTCTTGCACATAGAAAAGCTCTGATACCATGTTAGAATTTGAAAAGATTAACAACTTAG